>SKCR01003758.1:0-413877 GCA_019454045.1 Zanthoxylum bungeanum | reverse complement strand
TTTATTCTGGGAATAAAGATCTTCTAGGATAGATTTAAGTTGTTAACACTCTCTGGGAAATGTACATTAAAATGTACGCGACCTGGTGTCTCTACGCTTTGAGCATATGGAGTCACATCAGGTCAATCCAAGTGATAGTCACTGGATTGATGTTAAGAACATTCGTTAGTATCTTAGAGAACTAAGGATGATGTCTTAAACTATAGAGAAGGAGAACTTGAAGTGACTGTGATCACTGTAGCAAGTTCCTGAACCGATAAAGACGACTAAAAGTCGCAAACGGTACTGTACAGTTTGATTAATGGTACAGTGAGCTGGAAATCTTCCAAGCAAGATACTGTTACCGAAAAAATAACAAATGCGGATTATTGCTGCAGCTGAGGCAGCAATAGAAGCCATCTGGGTCAATAAATAAATCTAATTGGATTAGATTTAGTTCTGTTAGCGGCTAAGCTGGGCGTCAGCACTTGCTAAAGAATTAATGTCTCATCAACGATCCAATACATACTTCGACTATTCATCTGATTCGTTCGGATCATACATCATGGTAATGTGTGATCGAATAAATCGCGTCAGACGATAATCATATAAATCCCCTGACGAAAGCAGTTTTTCTAAATAGTTTGAGCCAACCGTACATAGTTTGGGTGTTAGACACTAGAGTGACTGGCTATAGGCCAAGTGGGAGATTTTTGGACAGTTATGACCCATAGAGTCACTATTTGTACAGATCATAGTGTTGTGTACAAATTAACTATGTGACAAAGGAGATTGCACTTTTATCATTTCTGATTAGATCACCTTAGATATATAATGATAGGAGGTCCTTATGATTTGTTCTAGATTGAGATTGATATGAGACAGTATCAATCAACGAAGGATAACTCATTAAACATCCCTAGTCAGAGCATTGTCGAGATTGGACATCGATAGCTGCGTAAAAGACTAGTATACACTTGTGCGTGTTATGTGAGACAAACAGCATAGTTCTCATATATCTGGGTATAGGATATCAGGCAAGTGTAATAGGAGGTTGTGTTTCACCGATGGTACGGGAAACAGCTTCGCTCTGGATTAGACCACCGCAAAATCCCATTAGTAGTATGACTTTGTGTCAGTGGGAGTCTAAAATCAGGGTAGGTGTATTTGGTCTTAACCTGAGACTTGCACCGCTAATACTTGCGACAATCAATATACTTTAGTTGAGGTCGTCTAGGGCTTTAACAGGTTATGTGTATGCCAATGCTGGGTATATTGAGAATCGCAGTGTATTGGGTGTGATGTCAAGACGGAAGTGTCACTTAAGTCATATGGAGATGATGGTCACGTAGGATACGGTATTAGTGCTCTTTATATTATGCGCGGCTATCAGGATATTATGACTCGGTCATGTATATCCGATTATAGAGACTAGTTACCAGAAATCCGACATGTGCTTCGTACGGGGCATACACATATCCTGCCCCAGGCCTAGCACGTGATCAGCTGATACTGGATCGAAATACGCAATACTACGTATACTATGCCTGATATAGATCACATATTCCTGTAAGGATATTTCTGGAGAATTGGGTAGGCATGGCGCTTTGCTAGAGAACAACCTTGTCTTCTAAATCGGTAAAACGTAATACTTGGTACTAACGTGTTCGGATAGTCCGACGACCGAATTTACTACCAACATATCCGGAGATCTCATGGGTCGCTTCCCAATGATACACCGATGACGTATGACTCGCATTATAAATTAATTTGGGATTCATTACAGAGATATTTTATCTAGGATAAAATATCAATTTAAAGAGAGAGAACGATTAATTTGGAATTAATCGATAAATAATATGTTTGATATATTAAACGAAATTGGATTTCGATTAGGAATTAAAATTAGATTTTAATTCGAGCACTTGAATTAATTTAGAATTAATTCTCGAGCGACGTGATTAGTAAATTAGATTTATTAATGAGGCATCAGAAAAATCGTTAATTTAGAAGTATCGAAACCGAGCTCGGAATGTGTTTGTGAAGTTACGTCGATTTTGAATCACGTGCCGCTAGTCGTATCGTAAATCACATCGCAAGTCATAAAAGTCAAATTAATTTTTGGAAAATTAACTTTGACTCTTTGACTTTGACCTTTAAGATTTGGAGGGAAATTTTGGGGGGAAAAGACTTTTACCTTTTTGGAAAAGTCAAAGGCTTTTCCTTTTCACCTTTTACCAAGGGTAAAAGGATTAAATAAAGGTTATTACATTTGTTTTTTTTCTTTTTGGAAAAGAAAATAAATGGTAAAACATTTCATTAATTTTGGAAAATATATAAGTGAATTGTTTGACACCTTTTCCCTTAACCTAATTCATTCTCCATCTCTCTTTCCTCTCAAGAAGCTCACGCCCAAGGCAGTGAACTGCCCTATGTTGGCCGAAAATGATGATCCATTTTTGAGGTTTTGTGACAAAATCCAAGTGCTAGCACACTCCTAAGAGGCATACGAAGGTGTTAGGGAAACTCATCCACGAGCCGGGAATCGTTTGACGCAAGTTCGAGGCTCAAATTCATGAAGCAAATCTGATTTTTTGGACACAAAAATCTGCACTGCTATTGGTGCCACTTTGAAGGGGGAAATCATTTTGTTCTTCTTCATATCGTCCCAACTGATCGATGTGAGTATTCCGCTATCTCATTTGATGTATTCACACTTATTATTCATGCTTGTTTGATGATATTGGGACCTAGAATAAAACCAACACAAGTCACTTCAAGCATCAAATCAATAGTCATTCAAGTGATGGATGTCTTGTCACTTTGAGTGATTGACAACCAGTCACTATTCATGAGTGATGTGAGTTGTTGGAAGGCATTTATTACCATTTTGGCTCCAAAATTGGTTTTGTTTTTTGGAAAAGCTTTTACCAAAATTTTGAATGACTTTAGTATATGTTTTTGGAAAATAAAATACAACACAACTCTCACTCTCTCATCTCTCTCCTTGGCGGAAACTTGGCCATTTCTTTCCTTGGATTTGGCTTGGCCGAATCCTTCACAAACCTAGATGGGAAATTTATGGCAAATTTCCAAGGTGTTAGCACACTAAAGAGGACATACAAAGGTGATAGGGAAACCTATTCATGAGCATGGAATCCATCAACAAAGCTTGGAGCTTAAAGATTATATCCATGGAACTTGAAGAACACAAATGGAGCACAAAGTTGGACATAGCCGAGAGCCACCTTAGAGGAGAAAAAGTTTTTGTTGTTCTTCGCATCTAAAATCTGATCATTGTAAGTATGATTCCGCCATTCTTCTTTGAGTATTCACACATATTTCATTGCTTGAATTGATCTTGGGACTATAGTAGAAACCCAACAATGGTATCTAGAGCCATTTTGAGCATGAAATTGAAATTATGGTAAAATTGGGAAAAATTGATTTGAGCATGTTTGAGTGAAATTGATTGTTTAAATATGCTTGAATGATGATAACATAGTGTTATGCATGATCAATTTGATGAAAATTAAATTGGATAAATTTTCCCCAATATGTTTAGCTTGGCCGAATATGGTGTGTGTCCTAATGTCATGGAATTTTTTGATTTTGATCATTGGATGAGTTGAAATCATTTGGGTAATGTTGATTTAGGATTTAATTGGATTAAAACTGAATCGGACAAAGAAAACCCTAAAATACCGTGACATATAAAACATTGAATGATGTGATTTTTGATTCAAATGTGTTGGACATGTGTGTTGGACAATTATGACCTATAGCGTCACTATTTGTACAGATCATGGTGTTGTTATACAAGTTAACTATGTGACAAGGAGATTGCACTCTTATCATTTGTGATTAGATCACCTAGATGTATAAATGATAGGAGGTCCTTATGATTAGTTCCTAGATTGAGATGATATGAGACAATATCAGTCATCGAAGGATTAATAATTAAATATCCCTAATCATAGTATTATCGAGACTGGACATCGATAATGTGGAATAGACTAGTTTTACACTTGTGCGTGTTATGGAAGCATAATAGCATAGTTCTCATATATTTGGGTATTGGATACTTATGCAAGTGTAATAGGAGGTTGTGTTTACCGATGGTACGTAAACTGCTTCGCTCTGGATAGACCCCTCGGAATTCCATTGGTAGTATGACTATCACTTCAGTCATAGTGGAGATGATGTCACGTAGGATACGGAATTAGTACTCTTAAGTACTACAGTCATCGGTATAATATGACTAGTTCTTGTTCATCCGATTATAGAGACTAGTTACCAGACATCCGACATGTGCTTCGTACGGGGCAGACAAAATTCCAGCCCCAGGCCTAGCAACTGACACCCGATACTGGATCGAAATACGCAATACTACGTATACTACGCCTGACATAGATTATATATTCTAGTAAGAATATTTCTGGAGAATGGGTAGACACGGTGCTTTGTTAGAAGCCAACCATATCTTGTAAATCGGTAAGCACGTGGTACGAGGTACGCACGTATTCAGATAATCCGATGACCGTATTTACTGCCAACATATCCAGGGATCTCTTGGGTCGCTTCCCAAAGATTTATCGATGATAGTTGACTTAAACTAGAATTAATCTGGGATTAATTTGGAGAGAGAAAATTAATCTAGGATTAATTGAGGCTTTATTTAATCTGGGATTAAATGTGTTCTGAAGAGAGAGAACACGATTAATTTGGAATTAATCGGTAAAATAAATTTAATATTTAAATTTGATTTTTCTTTTTAATTTATTCGTATTGGCTAAAATTAATATATCAGATCTATCATTACGAAATTAAAGTCGAACTTTAATACGAACGAACGAATTAATTTAGAATTAATTCGTAAATGACGTTCGTAATATATTTGTGAGGCATCGTTATTTAATTAAATTAGATTTAATTATTTAGCGACGAAAGTTTGTTTAATTGGATTAAACGGATCCGAGCCGCGTCAAATGTTCGTAGAGACATTCAAATTTTGAATTCAAATATGGGGCCCACTTTTAATGTGGTAATTGAGAGGGTAGTTGGTATTTATGCCAATACCACTTGCTTTTTAACTACATGGTTTTGGTTTTTGGAAAACCAAGACCCAACTACCTAGTTTGGGTGAAAAGGATAAAACCCTTTACCAAACCTAACTCTCACACTTCCTTTACAACAATCAAAACAAAAACACAAACCCTAAGGCATGAAATGGGCGTGAATGCCTTTCTCCCTTCTCTTTGATTTTGTTGCAAAATCAACAAAGCTAGCACTTGAAGAAATCAACTAAGGTGATAGGGAAACCAACTCAAAACTTGGAATCAACATAAGGAAGGATCTTGGAGATCTTCTTTTCAAAATTTTAAAAGCTCAAATCCATTCAATGTAAGTAATTCCGCAACTTATAATGAATCTATGAACACATTTTCTTGCTTATTAGATCCTTGGCATGTTCTAGGAACACTTACAATGGTATCAAGTGCCAATTTTAAGCATGAAAATTTTAAGGTTCATGAGACTAAAATTTGGGGCTTTTGTGTTTTGAGCATGCTTAGATTATGTTAACTTAGAGTTGTGCATGATTACATTTGAGAAAAATTGATTGGATCAAATTTTTTGAATTCCCCTCACATGCCCGAAAATGCTACTGTATTGGACTACAATTTTATTTTTTTTGTAACATGAAATGATGTGTTTAAATGCATGTTTAAATGCTGATTGTTGGTTTGATTGATTAGAATCAAAGTCAATAAAGTTTATGTTAAAATCAAAGAGCATGTTGAGCATGAAATGATGAATTTTAGATTCAATTTGTGTTGAGCATGAAATGATGTGTTTTGGATTCAATTTCTGTTGAGCATGAAATGATGGATTAAGCATGATTAATTAAGTTAATTGGTATTTTGGAAATATTGAGTTTAATTAAATAATGATGGCTAATATACTTTAATTAAAATAATTGTGATATTTGGAATATTATAATTATATTAATAAGCCTTTAATTATTTAATTGGGCTAAAAGTGTGTATTTGGGCTTAATGGGCTTGGTTTGACCAAGTTTGGTTTTGGACTTTTGGATTGGATCCAATTGGGCCCAAAACCAATTCCATAAAGTCCAAATACATCACTTGGCCATTTAAAGAATTTAATTGGGCCTAAATTAATTTGTAGGCAATAGGGTGATTCCTATTGGGCCTTGGCATTTTGGGTTTGACCCATTATGGCCAAAGCCCATGCCTTAAGAATTAATTAAAAGCCCATTGGACATTAATTAAAATGACATTGGATGTTATTGGGCCTTGAGACCCTTTAAGATTGGATTTGGAATCCAAGTCTTTAAGGCTTATAAGTAAGTGTAAATATTTAATTTGGAATTAAATTTGGAATTAGTATTGAATACAGATAAATTGGATTTAAAGTGTAGTTCAATATAATTCAAGAATACTTATTTGAGTATTTATTCTTAAATGAGTTTGACTCACGCAAATCAAATCGTTGTTTGAACATTGGATGGTCATTAATTCAAAGATTAATTTATTGGATTAGATTGATTGAATAACATGATTTGTATGAATACATGAATGTGTGTATGAATAATGCATATCAGATGGACATTAGAAGGGCGAGGGCAGTTTTGGAAATTGTAATAAATTTAGAATTTATTAAATTGAACCTGCGTGTCCAGTCTTTTATCTCTTTACTCTTTGTAATTCTCTTCTCACCTATTCCCCTCAATGTAAATGAGGTTTTTTTATTGTATTATATAATTGGGTAGAAGTTAGAATAGTTCTAGCCGGGGGAGAGGAAAGAGAGTGATTTATTCTAGGAACAATTTGTGACATATCCATCCGCATATCATTATTAATTTATTTATTTATCGCACCTTATTATGCTTTTAGAATGCATGCTTAAGGGTGTATGATGAGACCTAATTAAAGATAATAAATTGATTGCCAATTTACGCGAAAAACCTCAAAAAAATATTAAGCGTTTTTCCTTCCGTTGAGTGATTCTTACTCAAAATCCAAAGTTGGCATTGGTTTGTTGGCCAAAGTCAAGACCTTTGTCAATTGCGGATGTGTTTGAATCATGAGATTTTTGTTCCATATCGGTGTCTTGTCCAAGTCGTGATTTGTTGGCCAAAGTCAAGATCACTTCTTGTCCATCGACATTGATTACGAAGCTTTCCATGTCAATGGATCCCGCTTAATTGGAATCATTAAGCTTGTTGTGCCCAAGCCAAGGCTTAGTGGATTTAGAGGAAATAGGTAAGGAAAATATATTGGATATATTGGCATATATAAGATATATGTTTCGGACTTGGATGTCCACCTACTGGATCTAGGAATTGGATTAGATCCAAATGATCTTAGAGATCTACCTAGTTAAGTATCATAGAATTTGTTAGCCAAAGTCAAGATTGTGTGTTATTTAACGGGATCCTAGCCCACTAGGAAACTAGGTTTCCCGAGTACTCAACAGAGGGTTAGAATCTCACCGAAAAATAGTGGGAGGCAATAATTAAATTTGCAATATTCGTTTAATAACTTGCTATACGCGCTCATATTAAATATCTCGTCAAATAAATTAAAGTATTAGTTGGACTAATATTTAATTGTTATTTTAATTAAACAGTTGGACTGTATTCAAACTACTTCATTTATAGTTGATTATATAATTGGATTAAAGTAATTAATATATTTGAATTTTACCCTTCATTTATAGTTGATTATATAATTAGATTATAGTAGTCAATATATTTGAATTTACCGATCATTTATAGTTAATTATATAATTGGATTATAGTAATCAATATATATTGATTTTTAACCAATAAAAATTATATAGTTAGACTATAGTAATCATTACATTATATTGTACCTAAAATGGTTGATTAAATAGTTGGACTATTAGAATCAAGATTAAATTGAAAGATTAGTGTTTAAAACATAATCCTAAGGAAAATATGTTTAAACGACTTTAATTTTCAAATTGGGAATAAAATTTCAAGATGGTCCTGGAAACTAATAAGTTACTTTATTTGATGAAATAACATATTAGGCCTAAGCCTAGAGTTAAGCAAATAGTAGAGCATGATCTTTGAAGATTCATGTGATGATAACTTTAGTGCTTATTCCATTATACTTGTCAATAGGACTCCTTAATTTCCTAATCAAAACTAAGGATTAGATCCTTAAAGTATGATGAAGAAATTGAAGGATCTTCATAGATCTATTCTTAGATCTTAGAAATATTAAATTGCAATTAATAACTCTTGGAGACTTAATGGCCATTCTCAAGGAGACAAAGCCAAAGTTTACAATAAGACAAGTAGCGCAAGACGCACCCTACTTTGATATTTTAGAAGGCCAAGGCTTGGCCAAAGGCTTCTGAGTTGTAGAAAATGGCAAATGCAAGATCATTATAATCTTCTAGGAAGATAAATGACATATCCCAAAATATCTGCCTAAACTGTGGCAAATAGGGTCACTGAAGCGTGACTGCCGTATGGACAAAGCAGACATGAAGGAATTAAAGACGGGGTAAGGCTCTGACTTTAAGTATGTTTGTCATAAAAATGTTCACTACTAGTATTAAAATTGGATTTTAGATACTAAAAGTAGTACATAAAATATGCATTGGTGTGCAGTATCTGCTATGAGCAGGATACTGACTTCAATTGAAATTAATCTGTGAATCGGAAAAGGGACGACAGTCGCTGTTTTAACCATAGAAACCTAAGTTTAGGAACTACCCTTTGGGTGTGTGCTTAAATTAGGAAACTATTATAATGTAACTAGTTTGACTAGAAACAATATCTCTATATCGAGTATAACTCGTTGCGAGTATACCTTTATATTCTAGAACACTAAAGTGTTTTATTTTATAAAGATGATATTGAGATAAACACATTAGATGTGAATAACAGAATTTATATTTTGAATATAAATAAATCTCAAACATATATATGACAAATAAGTAGCTCAAACTAATTTGATCAGATAAGACTTATATGTGGCAGTGTTGTCTGGGACACATTAAACAAGACTCGTATATCCACACTTTCGAGGAGTGGGTACTAGGAAAAATTTGATTCCATTCAAATGATGTCTACGAATCTAGTTTTTTAGGTAAAGTACCTAAAATACTTTTTACTTGGTAAAAGTGTAAGTACAATCGATCTGTTACCCCTCGTTTATAGTGACGTAAGTGGGCCCATGTCTAGCTAGGCTAGATGTGGATATGAATTTTTGACCTTTACGGATGTGGCATCGCGTTATGGTTATGTATTTCTTATGAAACACGAATCAGAAACTTTTAGAGTTTCGACACGAAATAGACAAACAGATCGGCTAAAATATTAAAATCGTCACGGTAAGACCGAGATGAAAATTACTTAAGCAATAAGTTTCTCGAATAATTGAAAGATTATAGTATTCTTTCAATGAGGACTCCTCCCGAAACACGTCAGCTTGACGGTGTATCCGAACGGAGAAACCGAATTTTGTTAGACATGATAAGATTAATCATGAGTCGCTCTGAGCTACCATTTTCCTTCAAAGGGATAAGCATTAACAGTGCAATACTTAATTTGAATAAGGTTCCATGAAAGTCTGTTTGACAGATTTCATATTAGAAATGAATAGAAAAGAAACAGGGTTTTCTCATTCATGATGATTTGGGAATGCTGGGCATACGTTTGAATGATACCAAACTAGAACCCAAACTGGATAAGTGCCAATTGTAGGTTATCCTAGGGAAACCAAAGTATAGTACTTATACAACTCACTTGAGAACAATGTAATTGTTGCTCACCATGCAGTTTTCCTAAGAGGAATACCGATATGCTGTGGTAAGTGGGAGGATAGTAAAACTCGATGAAATCGAAGTTATACTGTTCAAGGCACCAAATCCTTAATGGAACACAAACAGTTCATCAAGGATGAAACTGTACCAGTAATCTTCGAATACATAAAAACCGCGTAAGTCGAAGAGAGTCAGAAAATAACTTGGGTATGGGTTTCTAATCTCACCTCATAAAGATGTCAATCTTATTGAGGAATACGAACTGACTATGTATGAGGAAGTGATACAAGGTATCGACTCCCTATTATGGAAAGTGCTATGAGTCTGAAATGGATTCCATGTATAACAACTATATTTGGACACTAGTTGTTGTATCGCAAGGCATTGTGCCTATTGGTACTATATAAGTCTTCAAGGAAGACATACATGGATGGCAACATACCAATGTACTAAGCTAGGCTTGTAGCGAAAAGGTATCATTATCAACATTGTGTCGATTACAACGAAACCTTTTACCTGTTGCAATGGATAAATCCATTTGGATAATGCTCGCTGATGCTGCATGTTTCATTTATGAAATATAGCAGCTGAAAGGGAAAATTGCTTTCCTGAAAAGGAAACCTTTTGGAGGATGTTGTATATCCTAACGGTTTTATCGTACCAAAACTAGCAAACAAGGTTTGCGGTTATTCGATCCATAGAGGGATTGAAGCAAGCATTAGGTTCTTGGAATTATCATTTTGATGTAATCATAATGGTTTATGATTTAATTCAAAACGAGAAATGATTCTTGTGAATATAAGGAGGTTGGTGGGAGTGCACTGAAAGTGACTGTCCTAAATAATGATGATATGCCCTAAATAATGATGATATGTCATTTCTAAGAAATGATATTCCCATATAACAATCGGTGAAAGCTTGGCTTTCATGCAAATTCTCCGTAGAATTCTTGGGAGAAACAACCTTTATTTTAGGAATAAAAATCTACTGGGATAGATTTAAAGTTGTTAACACTCTCTGAGAAATCGTACATTGAAAAATGTACGTTACCTGGTGTCTCATACGCTTTGAGCATATGAAGTCACAAACAGGTCAATCCAAGTGATAATCACTGGATTGCTATTAAGAACATCCGTTAGTATCTTAGAGAACTAAGGATGATGTCTTAAACTATGGAGAATGAGAACTTGAAGTGAATGGGATCACTGTAAGTTTCTTAATCGATAAAAACAACGGTACTATACAGTTTGAATAACGGAATAGTGAGTTGGAAATCTTCGAAGAAAGATAATGTTACCGAATAAACAACAAATGAGGGTTATTACTGCGGCTGAGGCAGCAATAGAAGCCATTTGGGTCGATAATAAATCTAATTAGATTAGATATAGTTCTGTTAGCAGCTGAGCTAGGCTTCAGTACAGGCTAAAGAATTAATGGTCTCATCAACGATCCAGATATATACTTCGACTATTCTTCTGAATCATTCGGATCATACATCATGGCGATATGATGATCGTAAAAATCGCATTAGACGATAATCATGCAAATCCGCTGATGAAAGCCTTTCCTCAACAGTTGAGCGAACCGTACATAGTTCGGGTGTAAGACACTCGGGTGACTGGCTATAGGCCAAGTGGGAGATTGTTGGACAATTATGACCTATAGCGTCACTATTTGTACAGATCATGGTGTTGTTGTACAAGTTAACTATGTGACAAAAAGATTGCACTCTCATCATTTGTGATTAGATCACCTAAATGTATAAATGATAGGAGGTCCTTATGATTAGGTCATAGATTGAGATGATATCATACAGTATCAGTTCTCGAAGAATTAATCATTAAAAAACCCTAGTCGTAGTATTATCGTGACTGGACATCGATAATGCGAAATAGACTAGTATTACACGTGTGCGTGTTATGGAAGCGTAACAGCATAGTTCTCATATATTTGGGTATTGGATACTCATGCAAGTGTAATAGGAGGTTGTGTTTACCGATGGTACGGAAACAGCTTCGCTCTAGTTAGACCCATCGGAATTCCATAGGTAGTATGACTACGTGTCTTTGGAAGTCCGAAATCAGGGTAGGTGTATTTGGTCTTAACATGAGACTTGCACCGCTAATACTTGCGACAATCGATATGCTTTGTTTTTGGTCGTCCAGGGCTTTAACCGGTTCTGTGTACGCCTCTACTGGGTATATTGAGAATCGTAGTGTATTGGGTATGATATCAAGACGAAAGTATCACTCCAGTCATAGTGGAGATGATGTCACGTAAGATACGGAACTAGTACTCTTAAGTACTACAGTCATCGGGATGATATGACTATGTCATGTTTATCCGATTATAGAGATTAGTTACCAGAGATCATGTGCTTCGTACGGGGCAGACACAATTCCATCCCCAAGCCTAGCATGTGACACCAGATACTGGATCGCAATACGCAATACTACGTGTACTACGCCTGACATAGATTATATATTCCAGTTAGAATATTTCTGGAGAATTGGGTAGACACGCTGCTTTGCTAGAAGCCAACCATGTCTTGTAAATCGATAAGTACGTGATATGAGGTACGCACGTATTCGGATAATACGATGACCGTATTTACTGCCAATATATCCAGGGATCTCTTGGGTCGCTTCCCAAAGATTCACCGATGACAGTTGACTTAAACTAGAATTAATCTGGGATTAATTTGGAGAGAGAAAATTAATCTAGGATTAATTGAGGCTTTATTTAATCTGGGATTAAATGTGTTCGGAAGAGAGAGAACACGATTAATTTTGAATTAATCGGTAAAATAAAATTAATAGTTAAATTTGATTTTTCTATTTAATTTATTCGTATGGGCTAAAATTAATATATCAGATATATTAATATGAATTCGATTTCATTACGAAATTAAAGTCGAACTTTAATAAGAACGAACGAATTAATTTAGAATTAATTCGTAAACGACGTTCATAATATATTTACGAGGCATCATTATTTAATTAAATTAGATTTAATTATTTAGCGACGAAAGTTCGTTTAATCGGATTAAATGGATCCGAGCCGCGACAAATGTTCGTTGAGACATTCAAATTTTCAATTCAAATGTGGGGTCCACTTTTAATGTGGTAGTTGGGAGGGTAGTTGGCATTTATGCCAATACCATTTGCTTTTTAACTACATGGTTTTGGTTTTTAGAAGACCAAGACCCAACTACCTAGTTTGGGTGAAAAGGGTAAAACCCTTTACCAAACCTAACTCTCACACTTTCTTTACAAAACTTAAAACAAAAACACAAACCCTAAGGCATGAAATGGGCATGAATGCCTCTCTCACTTCTCTTTGATTTTGTTGCAAAATCAACAAAGCTAGCACTTGAAGAAATCAACTAAGGTGATAGGGAAACCAACTCAAAGCTTGGAATCAACATAAAAGAAGGATATTGGAGATCTTCTTCTCAAAATTTTAAGAGCTCAAATCCATTCAATGTAAGTAATTCCGCAACTTATAATGAATCTATGAACACCTTTTCTTGCTTATTAGATCCTTGGCATGTTCTAGGAACACTTACAATGTGTTGATGATAATTATCATAATTAATTGAGTAAATTGGTATTTTGGAAATGTTAATTTGGTTAATTAATTATGGCTATACACTTTGAATTAATTAAATTGTGATATTGGAATGTTGTGATTTAATTAATTGGGCTTATTTTGGAAATGGGTTTGTAAAGTTGTATTTGGGCTTTAATGGGCTTGGTTGGGCCAAGTTTAGTTTAGGCTAATTGGTTGGATCCAATTGGGCCCAAAACCATATCCATAAAATCCAAATATAATTTAATGGACCTTTAAAGTTTAATTGGGCCTAATGGGCCGAATTGATTTCTAGGCATAAAGGGTGATTCCTTACTTGGGCTTTGGTTGCCGAAGCCCATGCCTTAAGAAATTAATTGAAAGCCCATTGGACTTTAATTAAACGACATTGGATGTTTTCGGGCTTTGAGACCCGTTTAGACTAGATTCAGAATCTAACTCGCAAAGGATCATTAATAAAGTGTAATTATTTAATTTAGAATTAAATAACGAATTAGTATTAAATACAAATTAAATTGGATTTAATGTTGTAGTTTAATAAAATTCAAGAATTCGTACTTTGAGTACTTATTCTTAAAACGAGTTTGACTCGCGCAAATCAAATCATTGTTTGAACATTGGATGGTCATTAATTTCAGATTAATTAATTGGATTAGATTGATTGATAACATGCTTTATGTGAATACATGGATGTGATGTATGAATAATGTATATCAGATGGATATTAGAAGAGTGAGGGTAATTTTGGAAATTGTTGTAATAAATTTAGAATTTATTTAAATTAGACCTGCGTGTCCAGCCTTATCTCTCTTATCTCTTTGTATTTCTCTTCTCACCTATTCCCCTCAATGTAAATGAGGTTTTATTTAGATGTGTTATGTAATCGAGTAGAAGTTGTGCTAGCGAGAGAGAGAGGAAAGAGAGAGATTTGTTCTAGGAACAATGTGTTTTAAGTATCCATCCACATATCATTATTATTTTATTTACGCGCCTTATTATGCTTTTGGAATACATGTTTAAGGGTGTATGATGATGAGATCTTAACTAAGATAATTAATTGGTTGCCAATTACGTAAAAAACCCTCACAATATATTAAGCGTTTTTCCTTCCATTGAGTGATTCTTACTTAAGATCCAAGGTTGACATTGGTTTGTTGGCCAAAGTCAGGACCTTTGTCAATCGCGGATGTGTTTGAATCATGAATGCTTTGTTCCATATCGGTGTCTTGTCCAAGTTGTGATTTGTTGGCCAAAGTTAAGATCACTTCTTGTCCATCGACATTGATTACGAAGCTTTCTAAGGTCAAAGGGTTCCGCTTAACTAGGATCATTAAGTTTGTTGTGCCAAAGCCGAGGCTTAATTTATTCAGAGGAAAAAGTTAGGGAATATATTGGATATATTGGCATATATAAGATATATGTTTCAGACTTGGATGTCCACCTACTAGATCTAAGAATTGGATGAGATCCAATTGATCTTAGAGATCTACCTAGTTAAGTATCATACAATTTGTTGGCCAAAGTCAAGATTGTGTGTTATTTAACGGGATCCTAGCCCACTTGGAAACTATTTTTCCCGAGTACTCGACAGAGGGTTAGAGGATCACCGAAAAATAGTGGGAGGCAAGTATTAGATTTGTAATTTCGTTTAGATACTTGCCATACGCGCTCATTTCATTATTCTTTAAAGTAAACATATTAGTTGGACTAATATTTAAACGATTTTATAATTGGATTATAGTAATCAATATAATTGAATTTAACTAATTTAATATTAGTTGATTATATAGTTAGACTATATTAATCATTATATTAAATGTACCTGAAATCGTTGATTAAATAGTTGGACTATTAGAATCAAGATAAATTGAAAGATTGAGAATTTAAAACATAATCTTGGATGAAAATGTATTTAAATGGTTTAATTTTCAGATTGGGAATAAAACCTCAGGATATTCCTGAAACTGAGAGATTATTTTATTTAATAAAATTACATCTCAAGCCTAAGCCCGGAGTTAAGCAAATAGTAGAGCATGATCTTTGAAGATTCATGTGATGATAACTTTAGTGCTTAATCCGTTGTTCTTGCCATAATGACTCCTTAATTTCATCGTCATAACTAAGGATTAGATCTTTAAAACCATGATGTTGAAATTGAAGGATCCTCATAGGTCTATACTTAGATCTTAGAAGCAATAAATGCAATAGATAACTCTTAGAGAGTTAATGGCTATGCTCAAGGAGTCAAAGCCAGAGTTTGCAAAAGGGCAAGAAGCGCAAGGCACATCTTACTTCGACATCCCAGAATGCCAAGGCTTGGCCGAAGGCTTCGAGTATGTGGAAAAGGGCAAAGGAAAAATCATCTCAGTCTTCTAGGAAGGCAAATGACATATCCCAAGATGTCTGCCAAAATTGTGGCAAACGGGGTCACTGGAAGCGTGACTGCCATGTGGACAAGGCAGAAATAAAGGAATAGAAGAAAGGGCCAGACTCTGACTTCAAGTATATTTATCATAAACGTGTTCACTACTAGTATTAAAATTGGATTTTAGATACTAAGTGTGGTGCATAAATATGTATTGATGGGCAGAATCTACTTATTAGCAAGATACTGATTTCAGATGAGATTTATCTGTGAATCGGAAATGGGACGACAGTCGCTATTTTAACCGTAGAAACCAAAGTTTAGGAACTACCCTTCGGGTGTGTACTTAAATTAAGAAACTGTTAAAATGTAACTAGTTTGACTAGAAATATTATCTCTAAATCGAGTACAACTCGTTGTGGGTGTACCTTTATATTCTAGAACACTAAAGTGTTTTATTTTATAAATATGATATTGAGATAAACACATTAGATGTGAATAACAGTATTTATATTTTGAATACAAATAAATCTCAAATATATAACATGACAAAAAGTAGCTCAAATTGATTTGATCAGATAAGACTTATTTGTGGTAATGTTGTCTGGGACACATTAACAAGACTCGTATATCCACACTTTTGAACAGTGGGTACTAGGACATATTTGATTCTAATCAAATAAAGTCTACGAATCTAGTTTATTAGGCAAAGTGCCTAAGACACCTTTTACTTGGTAAAAGTGTGAATGCCACCGATATGTTAGCCCTCGTTCATAATGACGTAAGTGGGCCCATATCTAGCTAGACTAGAGGTGAATAGTGATACTTCGTAACCTTTACGGATGTGGCATCGCGTTATGGTTATGTGTTTCTTTAAAAAACACAAATCAGGAACTTTCAGAAAGTTTCGACCCGAAGTAGACAAACAGATCGGCTAAAGTATTAAAACCGTCACAGTAAGACCGAGATAGAAAATACTTAAGCAATAATTTTCTCAAATTACTTGAAAGAGTATAGTATTCTTTCATAGAGGACTCATCCCAGAGCACGTCAATTTGACGGTGTGTCCGAACGGAGAAACCAAATTTTGTTGGACATGATAAGGTTAATCCTGAGTTGCTCTGAGCTAGCATTTTCCTTCAAGGGATAAGCATTAAACAGTGCAAAACTTATTTTGAATAATGTTCCATGAAAATCTGTTTGACAGAATTCATATTAGATATGAACAGGAAAGAAACCGGGTTTCTCATTTCTGATGATTTGGGAATGCTAGGCATATGTTTGGATGATACCAAACTAGAACCCAAATCGGATAAGTGCCTAATTTGTGGGTTATCCTAGAGAAACCAAAGTATAGCACTTTTACATCTCACAAGAGAACAATGTAATTGTTGCTCACCATGCGGTTTTCCTAAGAGGAATACCTATATGAAGTGGTAAGTGGGAGGATAGTAAAACTCGATGAAAATCAGAGTAATGCTGTTCAAGGCACCGATTCATTAATGGAACATAAACAGTTCATCATGGATGAACCTGTACCATAATCTTCAAATACACAAGAACTGCGTAGTTGGAGAGAGTCAGAAGACAACCTGAGAGGTATGGGTTTCTGATCTCACCTCATAAAGATATCAATCTTATTGAGAAAAATAACTACGTATGAGGAAGTGATATAAGGTATCGACTACCTATTATGGCAAAGTGTCATAATGTCTGAAATGGATTCCATGTATACCAACCATGTTTGGACATTGGTTGTTGTACCGCAAATACATTGTATATGTTGGTATTATAAAGGTCTTCAATGAAGACATACAAGGATGGAAACATATAAATACACATAGCTAGGCTTGTACATAAAGGGTATCGTCATCAATATAGTGTTGGTTACGACAAATCCTTTTGTCTATTGCCATGGTTGAATCCATTTGGATAATGCTTGCTAATACTGCATGTTTCATTTATGAAATATGGCAGCAGAACGTTAAGATCATTTTCCTTAACGGAAACCTTTTGGAGGATATTTATAAACATACTAACGGTTTTGTCATACCAAAACAAGCAAACAGGGTTTGCAAGTTAATTCGATCCATGTATGGATTAAACCAAGCATTATGTTCTTGGAACAATTGTTTTGATGAAATTATAATGGTATATGATTTAATTCAAAACTAATATGATTCTTGTGTATATAAGGAGGTTAGTGGGAGCGTACTGACAGTGAATGTCATATATAATGATGATATATCATTTCTTGGAAATGACATTACCATATTATAATCGGTGAAAGCTTGGCTTTCAAGAAAAATTTTCCGTAGAATTCTTGGGAGAGACAACCTTTATTCTAGGAATAAGGATCTACTGGGATAGATCTAAAAGGTGTTGGCACTCTCCAAGAACTCGTACATTGAAATAAATGTACGTGACCTGGTGTCCCATACGCTTTGAGCATATTGAGTCACAATCAGGCCAATCCAAGTGATGGTCATTGGATTGATGTTAAGAACATCCTTTAGTAGCTTAGAAGATTTAATGATGCTTTCTTAAGTTATGAAGAAGAAGAACTTGAAGTGACTAGATTCACTACTGCAAGTTTCCAAACCGACAAAGACGACTGTAAGTCACAAAATGGTACTATATAGTTTGAATAACGGAACAGTGAGCTGGAAATATTCAAGCAAGATACTGAATAAACAATAAAAGTGGAACTTTACTGCAACTGACACAACAAGAGTAGCATTTTGGATCTAAACAATTCTAATTAGATTAGAAATAGTTCTGTTAGCAGCTGAGCTAGGCTGCAGCATAGGCTAAAGAATTAACGGTCTCATCAATGATCCGATATGTACTTCATATGGTTTCATCTGATTCATCAAATCATACATCGTGGTGATGTGATGATTGAATAAATTATATTAGATGATAACTTTTAATATCCGCTGACGAAAGCTGTTTCTCAGCAGAAGTTTGAGCCACCCGTACATAGTTCAGGTGTAAGACACCTGAGTGATTAGCTATAGGCCAAGTGGGAGATTGTTGGACAATTATGACCTATAACATCACTATTTGTACAGATCATGATGTTGTTGTAAAAATTAACTATGTGATAAAGGAAATTGCTCTTTCATCATTTGTAATTGGATTACCAAGATATATATAAATGATATAAGTCCTTATGATTAGTTCCGAATTGAGATGATATGAGACAGTATCAATCCATAAAGGTTTAATCATCAAACATCCATAGTCGTAGTATTATCGAGACTAGACATCAGTAATGCGGAATAGACTAGTATTGCACTTGTGCACATTGTGGGAGCATAACAGCATAGTTCTCATATATTTAAGTATTGGATACTTATGCAAGTGTGATAGGAGGTTGTGTTTTACCGATGATACGAAAAACAGCTTTGCTCTGGATAGACCCCGCGAAATCCCATTGGTAGTATGTATGTGTGTCTATGGGAGTCTGCTTTAGGGTAGGTGTATTTGATCTTAACTTGAGACTTGCACCGCTAATACTTGCGACAATCAATATACTTTGGTTTTGGTCGTCCAGGGCTTTAACCGGTTCTGTGTACGCCTCTTCTGGGTATATTGAGAATCGTAGTGTATTAGGTCTGATGTCAAGATGGAAGTATCACTTCAGACATATAGAGATGATGATCACATAGGATACGGAACTAGTGCTCTTTTATGCTGCAGCTATCGGGATATTATGACTAGGCCATATTTATCCGATTATAGAGACTAGTTACCAGATATCCGACATGTGTTTCATACGGGACAGACATATTCCCAGCCCCAGGCCTAGCATGTGACATCAGATACTGGATCGATATACACAATACTACGTATACTATGCCTGACATAGATCGTATGTTCCTTTAAGAATATTTCTTGAGAATTAGGTAGGCACGGTGCTTTGCTAGAAGCCAACCATGTTTTGTAAATCGGTAAAAACGTAGTACTAGGTACGTACGTGATCGGATTATCCGATAACCGGATTTACTACCAACATATCCGGGGATCTCATGGGTCACTTCCCAAAGATTCACCGATGACGTATAACTCGTACTTTATTAATCTAGGATTAATCAGAAGAGAGAGAAAATTAATATAGGATTAATTACGGAGATATTTTATCTAGGATAAAATACTATTTAAAGAGAGAGAACAATTAATTTGGAATTAATTGATAAAATAATATATTCGATATATTAAACGAAATTGGATTTCGAAGCGGAATTAAAATTAGATTTTAATTTGGGCAAACGAGTTAATTTAGAATTAATTCGTAAGCAACGTGAATAGTAATTTTGCTAGGCATAATTATTTAATAAAATTTGATTTAATTACGATGCGATGGAAAATTCATTAATTCGGAATTAGCGGATCCGAGCCCGGGAGTATTTGCGGGGCCGCTCGTATTTGGAATCGAGTGGGGCCCACAAGTGTCTTCAAGTGTCAAATCAATAGTCATTCAAGTGATGGATGTCTTGTCACTTTGAGTGATTGACAACCAGTCACTATTCATGATTGATGTGAGTTGTTGGAAGGCATTTATTGCAATTTTGGCTCCAAAATTGGTTTTGCTTTTTGGAAAATCTTTTACCAAAATTTTGACGGACTTTTGTATATGTTTTTGGAAAAAAAATACAACACAACTCTCACTCTCTCATCTCTCTCCCTTGGCGGAAACTTGGCCATTTCTTTCCTTTGGATTTAGCTTGGCCGAATTCTTCACAAACCTAGATGGAAAATTTATGGCAAATTTCCAAGGTGTTAGCACACTAAAGAGGACATACAAAGGTGATAGGGAAACCTATTCATGAGCATGGAATCCATCAACATAGCTTGGAGCTTGAAGATCATTTCCATGGAACTTGAAGAACACAAATGGAGCACAAAGTTGGACATGGCCGAGAGCCACATTGCAGGAGCAAAAGTTTTTTTTGTTCTTCGCATCTCACATCCGATCATTGTAAGTATGATTCTGCCATTCTTCTTTGAGTATTCACACATATTTCATTGCTTGAATTGATCTTGGGAATATAGTAGAAACCCAACATCAGCTTCATCTTGTCAATGGACTTGAGAAACTAGCAACTCAATCTTATGAGTCTTGTAGAGATCAGCCAATGATCCTCTACCGTGAGAACTTTAAAGGTGAAAGAAATTACTAAAGAAATAGTCCGAATTCCAACTTTATTAGAAAGAGAGACTTGTTGGAAAATGCTTTCTAATAAGTATTTTGAGATACAATTTTAAGCATGGTCCACGTTATGTTAGTGGTAATTTTTGAGTGATTCGGATACTCCTCCATGAGTAGTTCGGAATGATATATTCATATGCTTAAAATGGTGTTTGGGTGAATGAGAAATTATTACTCAAAATTCACCCTTTGGTGTTGGAAAATAAAGAGAAATAAGCTTGTCCCACATGGGAAAGCTAATAAAGGAAAATTGTGCTTATATATGATTGCTCATATGTAGATGGGTTAGTGTTATAAGGATATAAGCTCTCTCTACGTGCGCGCGCAAGGGAGGTGCAAATCAAAATTCGAACATACTTGACTCGTGTGCACCCGCATGTTCTGCGTACAAGAATACCAGACCAAATTATGCGGGCCCGGCCCTGCCATTTTTTACAATCCTCTTTATTTTTCCAAGTTCTTTTGAAGTTCCATAATAGTTAAATTAATTCTATTAATTAACTGGGTGGTTACATCATACGAATAGTCTCCCACTAACTCAATTTAATTGGCATGTTCATTTTCTCTTAAAGGTGGTAGTGTTTTCCGTTTTTGAAAAGAGAAAAAAACAAAAATACAAAATAATTTTCCCTCAATTCTTTTTTTATTGAAAGAATGCAGACACTTCATGGTTCATTGAAGATGATTTTAGTGGTGTCCATTCTCATTTATTTTTGTTGCATCCTGGGAAACAAACGTCTCACGATCTACCACACCATTCGGTAGGGGACGAATTTGTTTTAAGGAGATTATTGCCGCATTAACAAGCCTCAGAATTCTCTCTATTTTCTTATTACTGGTTCGGTACTGCACTGCCTTCTGGTTCCAGTCACTGGTTCATTGCTGCACCGCCGTCTACAATTGTCTTGAGACTGTGTTACTTTCATTATTTTTATTATGTTGTTTCCTCTATTTATTGCACCAATCGTGTTGTGTTTTATTTTTTATTCAGAGTCCTTTGTAAGAACACAGTAACCAAACATCTGTAATAGTCTTAAAACAAAGTCGATCTGTGGATATGGAATACAGTCCAAACACAGTTAATCCGAACATGGCAAGCTCTTAAGTTGGCCAAAATGTTCCAGCCTTTAGGCTTAATGTGGTAGCATCTTCGGCTGGCCAAAATATGCCAGTCTCTGGGCTTAATATGGCAGCCTCTGTGGCTGGTCAAAGTGTTGCTGCCTCTATGGCTAGACATCATGTTGCGGAAAAACCTGAAAGATTCAGTGGTAGAATTTCAAAAGGTGTAACAAAAATATTTTTTTTACTTGACCACGTTGAACCTTGCAAGGTTACTAAATGAAGATGATCATGTTCTCAAAGAGGGTGAGAATGATATTTAAGTGATTAGTGCCATCGATGCTTGGAAACATTCTGAATTCATATATAGGAATTAGGTGTTGAATGGGCTGAGTGATTCCTTATACAGTGTGTACGTCGGAATGAAAACAGCTAAGGAGCTTTGGGAATCCTTAGATTGAAAATATAAAACTAAGGACGCTGGTACTAAGAAATTTGTCTTAGGCCTTTTCCTAGATTTTAAAATGGTTGACTCCAAAACTGTGTTAAGTCAAGTACAAGAATTACAGATTATTCTAGCAGAAATTCATGCTGAGGGGATGGTATTAAGTGAAACCTTCCAATTAGCCTTGATAATTGAAAAACTACCACCTGGTTGGAAAGATTTCAAGAATTATTTAAAGCATAAGTGAAAAGAAATGAACATTGAAGCCTTGGTTCTTAAGCTTAGAATTGAGGAAGATAACAGAGTATCTGACAAGAGAGGAATAACTCATGAGGACAAAACAAATGTTGTTGAACATGGCCATAAGAATAAGAACCTCAAAAGATGGGCCCTAAATGAGGAATTTCCAAGAAATCCAAATTTCAAGGAAGATGCTTCAACTGTGACAAAATGGGTCACAAGTCTTCTGAGTGTAGAATGCCGAAGAAGAAAAAGAATCAAGAGGCTAATGTGATGGAAAACATGACTCAAAATGTTTTAGACATTAATCTTTCTGTTGTGGTTTCTGAGGTGAATCTGGTGGGTCCTAACCCAAAAGAGTGGTGGATTGACACTGGTGCCACTCGACATGTGTGCTTAGATAAAAGTATGTTCTCTTTATTTAAGCCTGTTGGTAATGGGGAAAAATATACATGGGAAATTCAGCAACATCTGAGATTGAAGGTCAGGCAAGGTGATTCTGAAGATCACTTCTGGGAAAAAGTTGACTTTAAAAAACGTTCTGTATGTACCAGAAATACGGAAGAATCTTGTGTCTGGATCACATCTGAACAAGCACGGATTCCGGATGGTGTTCGAGTCTGATAAAGTAGTTTTGACTAAAAATGGCATGTATGTGGGAAAAGGGTATGCAACTGATGGGCTCTTTAAGCTCAATGTAATGGTTGTTAAACCTAAGAATTTCAATAAAGCTAGTTCTTCTGCTTATATTGTTGAGTACTCTAATCTATGGCATGGTAGATAATGGCATGTTAATTTTAATTCATTGCGGAAATTAATTAACATGAATCATATTCCTAATTTTAAAATTGATAACAAACATAAGTGTGATACTTGTGTTGAGGAAAATTAACTAGATCATCATTTCATAGTATTGAAAGAAACTCTGAACCACTTAATCTAATTCATACCGATGTATATGATTTTAATTCAACACAAACAAGAGGCGGTAATAAATATTTTATTACTTTTATTGATGATTGCACAAGATTTTGCTATGTGTATTTGATGAAAAACAAGGACGAAGCTATAGAGAAATTTATTATATATAAGAATGAAGTTAAGAACCAACTGAATAAAAAAATTAAGGAGTTAAGAAGTGATCGTGGTAGTGAGTATGTTTTTCATTTTGAATCACTTTGTGAGCAAAATGGAATCATACATCAAACCACTGCTCCATATTCACCTCAATCCAATAGGATTGCAGAACTGAAGAATCGTACCTTGAAAGAAATGATGAATGCTATGTTAATCAGCTCTAGATTACCTTAGAATATGTGGGGAGAATCTGTTTTATCAGCTAATTACCTTTTAAATAAGGTACCATGGAAAGAAGCAGGGAAAAATCCTTATGAAATGTGGAAGGAAGAGGACCTTCCTATAAATTTCTACGAGTGTGGGGTATCTTGCCAAAGTAATCATTCCTCCACCTAAGAAGGTGAAGATAGGACCAAAAACTGTTGATTATATTTTCATAGGATATGCACATAACATTAATGCTTATCAATTTCTTCTGTATGAGTCTAATATACCATATATTCATAAAATACGATAATGGAGTCGAGGAATGCATTATTTTTCGAATACGTTTTTTCTTGTGAAACTAATTTGAATTCAAATGTGCACAAACATGCACATGAGGCTATCATTGAAGATAGTCAGAACCAAGAACACATAATGTTCCAAAGGATTAACAAGATGTTGAACTTGAACCACAGATTTTCTGACATTTTTACTAGAAAATGATCCTCAAAGCTATAACGAAGTTGTAAGGTCAGCTGATGTTGATTTGTGGAAAGATGACATCAATAGTGAAATTGAATCCATATGAGAGTTAGTGGATCTTCCTCCAGGGAGTAAACCTTTAGGGTCCAAGTGGATTTTCAAAAAGAAAATGAAGGCAGATGGATCAATTGACAAATACAAAGCAAGACTTGTAATTGAAGGCTACAGACAACATGAAAGTCTTGATTACTTTGACACTTAGTCTCCTGTAACGAGAATAAATTTCATAAGGATGATACTAGTGATTGCAGCTTTACACAATCTTGAGGTACATTAGATGGATGTGAAAACAGCCTTTTTAAATGGTGATTTAGATGAAGAAATCTACATGGAACAGCCTGAAGGCTTTATAGCTCTAGGAAAAGAAAAGAAAGTCTGCAAGTTAGTAAAATCCTTGTATGGATTGAAACAAGCTCCGAAACAGTGGCGTAAAGAGTTTTACGACACCATGTTGGCAAATGGTTTCAAAATCAATGAATGTGATAAATGTATTTATGCCAGAGAGATAGAAGTTGGCTATGTCATTTTATGTCTCTACGTTGATGACATATTGATTGTCGGGAGTGATGTTAAAATGGTAAAATATACAAAGAATTTGCTGAAATCTAAGTTTGAAATGAAAGACATGGGTCTAGCAGATGTCATTCTGGGACTAAAGATCTCGAGAAGTCCAGATGGACTTATTCTTGATCAGTCGCACCATATGGATAAAATTCTTGGTAAATTCAACAATGATGATTCTGTTGTGGTTAGAGCTCCTTTAGATGTGAGTCTACATCTATCAAAGAATAGAGGAGAGGGTATATCTGAAGTAGATTAATCTAGAGTGATCGGGAGTCTGATGTATTTATCGAGTTATACAAGGCCTGATATAGCCTATACAGTAACAAGCTCAGCAGATATATGAGTAATCCATGGGTTGTTCACTGGAAAGCAATAGTAAGAATACTCAGATACCTATGATTTACTCGTAATTATGGGCTGCACTATCATAGATATCCAGGCATAATCGAAGGATACAATGATGCAAACTAGATATCTGATATGAAAGACTCAAAGTCTACCGGTGGCTATGTGTTTACACTAGCAGGTGTAGCTGTATCATGGAAATCCTCCAAAAAGATTGTGATAGCCATGTCTACAATGGAATCAGAATTCATTGCATTAGATAAGTGTGCTGAATAAGTAGAATGGCTGTGAAATTTTCTAGAGGATATTCCTAGTTGGCCTAAGCCATTGCCAACAATTTGCATTCATTGCGATAGTCAATATGCAATTGGAAGGGCACATAACAATATGTATAATGGTAAGTCTAGACATATTTGCCGTAGACATAATACCATTAGAAAATTACCTAGAGTTATTTCGATTGACTATGTAAAGTCAAAGGATAACATTGCAGATCTGCTAACCAAAGGGTTAAATAGAGAGTTAGTTGTGAAATCATTAGGGGAATGAGACTAAAGCCCATTAGATAAATGTTTATTATGAAGGAAAACCCAACCTTATTGACTGGAGATCCTAAGATCTAGGTTCAATGGGATAACCTACTCGTAAAAGACATAATTGGTTCACTGTGGGGGGGAGGGGGGTTACAATGGTGAAATGAAATAGTGATGCTCGTATGGAAATAGGTTAATCAAAGGCTTTTAATGATTCTTATATGTCGGGAATCCAAACAGAGTAATACGAGCTACTCTTAAATAAGAAATCACATATTTGAGAGAGAAATGAGGCCGCTTCAAAGGGAATTGTACGGGGGCTCAATTCTTAGAAACTCTTATAGAACCAGGTAGATGTTCATGGCCAAAATGAACATAATAATGAGAACTCAGATGTGTTAGGTAAAATATCTGTGTGATATATGTTTTCATTTACATGAACGACAGTACAGTTCAATAACATTGTGTCTATTGTCAGCTAGTAAATGAGATATATTTTCACAAGGTAAGGTTCAAAGGCTGAGGCCTACCTATCCTATGCAGGTGTTGAACCATTGAACTCTTAAAGGTCAAAATAAAATATTTCTATAAAATAATTTTATTTGGCGTATTTTCGCCAATTTCATTCATGTGGGGGATTGTTGGAAAATGCTTACTAATAAGCATTTTGAGATACAATTTTAAGCATGGTCCACTTCATGTTAGTGGTAGATTAGATTTTGAATGATTTGGATACTCCTCCGTGAGTAGTTCGGAATGATATATTCATATGCTTAAAATGGTGCTTGGGTGAATGAGAAATTATTACTCAAAATTCACCCATTAGTGTTGAAAAATAAAGAGAAATAAGCTTGTCCCACATGGGAAAGCTTATCCCACGGTTCGGGAATGAAGCCCAGGGGTCGAAGCACCTCACCGTCAATTCGGGAATAAATCCCAGAGATCGAAACATCTCACACTAGGAACGGATTTAGGAATGAATCCCAGAGAGATCGAAGTGTTAGAGATATGCCCTATACCCAACATATGGATGGGCTATATGCACATGTATTTGTAATACTTTTCATTAATTAATAAAATGGAAATCTTTATTATACTTGTCTTACATAAAATATATGAATCATCAAACACTGTAATAAATCCCTTAGAGTAATAAGATGATGGCTTCCACGTCTTTTGAGAATCATTACTTGTTGGGTTTCTAATATAGTCCCAAGATCATCACAAAGCATGAAACAAGAATGAATAAATTGAAAGAGTGGCGGAAACACATTTACAATGAACGGATGTGATGAAAACTCCAAGCAAAATCCTTCATTTCTCTTTCTTTTGTATTCGGCCAAGAGGGTGGTTTTGTTGAAGAAAATCTCCAAGTTCCAAGCTCCAAGAATGGGATCCAAGCTCTTGAATTTATTCCCTATCACCTTTGTTTGATCCACCAAAGTGTGCTAGCAAAAATGGCCTTTGAAAATCAAAAGAAAAAAACCCTAGGTATATCTCCTTAAGTTTCGGCCAAGGGAGTTGTATTGGGAGAGAGAGTGTTTTGTTGTATCTAATACCAAAAACCCTAGTGAAAAAGTGAAAAAGAAAAGCTTTTAACCTTTCCAAAAAGTTAAAACCTTTTCCCCCCCAATTTTCCCTCAAAAAGTCAAAAGGTCAAAAGTCAAAAAGTCAAAGTCACTTTTCATAAAGTGATTTGACTTCCATCACACATCAATGACATGTGATATGACTCACGATGTGATTTACGATGTGACTTGCGGCCGCACGCGATTCAAAATCGGTGCAACTTCACAAACACATTTCGGGTTCGGTTTCGATAATTCTAAATTAACGATTTTTCCGATGCCTCCTAAACAAATCCAATTTACTATTCACGTCGCTCGAGAATTAATTCTAAATTAATTCAAGTGCCCGAATTAAAATCTAATTTCAATTCCGAATCGAAATCCAATTTCGTTTAATATATCGAATATATTATTTTATCGATTAATTCCAAATTAATCTTTCTCTCTCATCTAATAGTACTTTATCCTAGATAAAGTTTCTCCGTTTTAATCCCAGATTAACTTTGAATCAAATGTCATCGGTGAATTCTCAGGAAGTGACCCAAGAGATCTCCAGATATGTTGGCAGTAAATACGGTCGTCGGACAATCCGAACACGTACGTACCTCGTACTACGTTTTACCGATTTACGAGACAAGGTTGGCTTCTAGCAAAGCGCCATGCCTACCTAATTCTCCAAAAATATTCTTATTGGAATATAAGATCTATATCAGGCGTAGTATACAGTAGTATCATGTATAGCTATCCTGTATCTGATGTCACGTGCAAGGCCTGAGGCTGGAATAGTGTCTGCCCCGTATGAAGCACATATCAAATATCATGCAACTAGTCTATTTGATTTGGATAATCATGACCTGGTCATATTATCCCGATGGTTGCAACACTATAGAGAACTAGTTCTGAATCCCTGCGTGATCATCATCTCCATATATCTGAAGTGATACTTCTGTCTTGACATAACATCCAATACACTACGATTCTCAATAAACTTAGAAGAGGCGTACACAGAACCTGTTAAAGCCCTGGATGACCAAAACCAAAGTTTATTGATTGTCGCAAGTACTAGCGATGCAAGTCTCAGGTTAAGACCAAATACACCTACCCTGAAGGGGACTCCCATAGACACATATACATACTACTAATGGGATTCCGCGGGGTCTATCCAGAGCGAAGCTGTTTTCCGTACCATCGGTAAAACACGACCTCCTATCGCACTTGCATAAGTATCCAATACTTAAATATATGAGGACTATGCCGTTATGCCCTCACAATGCGCACAAGTGCAATACTAGTCTATTCCGCATTATCGATGTCCAATCTCTATAATACTACTACTAGGGATATTTAATGATTAAACCATTTTGGATTGATACTGACTCATATCATCTCAATCCGGTACTAATCATATGGACTTCTACCATTTATATTATAGCAAATAAATTTACAAAATGGTAAAAGGAAATTTCATTAATACATAGTTAATTTTGTACAAAAACACAATGCCTTTTACAAACAGTGACGCTATGGGTTATAACTGTCCAACAATCTCCCATTTGGCCCTATAGCCAGTCACTCAGGCATCTAATACCTGAACTATGTACATTGCTCTCAAACTTATGCTGAGGAATAGCTTTCGTCAGCGGATCTGCCATGTTGTAATATGATGCGACCTTCTCGACCCTCACATCGCCACGATGTATGATCTCACGTATCAGATGAAAATGTCGAAGAACGTGTTTGGATCCTTGATGAGACCGCGATTCCTTAGCCTGCTCTATAGCCCCATTATTGTCACAATACAATGGAACAGGCTCAGCTGCTAACGAACTATTCCTAATCCAATTAGGAATTTTCGGATCCAAACTGCCTCCTTCGCTGCTTCTGCTGCAGCAATGTACTCCGCTTCTATTGTTGAATCGGTAACAGTATCTTTCTTGGAAGATTTCCAACTCACTGCTCCGCTATTCAAACAAAAAATGTACCATGATTGCGACTTATAGTCTTCTTTGTCGGTTTGGAAACTTGCATCGGTATACTCAGTTACCGCAAGTTCTCTATCTCCATAGATTAAGAAAGCATCCTTAGTTCGTTAAAGATACTTTAGGATGTTCTTAACCGCAATCTAGTGACCTTCACCTGGATCGGCCTGATATCGACTACACATGCTCAAAGCATAGGAGACATAAGGTCGTGTACATTTCATGGCATACATGATCGATCCGACTGCCGAGGCGAACGGTATCCGACTCATGTTGTCTCTCTCATCTTGAGTTTTAGGACACATGTCCTTAGATAGATTGACACCATGTGACATTGGCAACAGTCCCCTCTTGGACTGATCCATATTGAATCTCTTCAACACCTTGTCAATGCACGTACTCTGGGAGAATCCAAGTAGCTTTCAAGATCTATCCCGGTAGATCTTTATTCCTAGAATAAAGGCTTCTCCCAGATCTTTCATGGAGAATTTCAATGAAAGCCAAGCTTTCACCGATGTTACATGGGAATGTCATTGCCTATTAGCAATACATCGTCAACATAAAGGATAATAAAAGTCAGTGCTCCCCCACTAACCTTCTTGTATACACAAGGATCATCTTCCTTTTGAATGAAATCATATTCTTTTATGATCTCATCAAAACATTGGTTCCATGACCGCGATGTTTGCTTCAGTCCATAGATGGACCGATTTAACTTACAAACCTTGTTTGCAAGTCTAGGCACGATAAAACCGTTAGGCTATTGCACATAAACATCCTCCAAAAGGTTTCCGTTAAGGAAAGTGGTTTTAACGTCCACCTGCCATATCTCGTAATCGAAATATACAGCAATAGCAAGCATTATCCGAATGGATTTAATCATGGCAACGGGTGAGAAAGTTTCGTCATAATCGACACCATATCGCTGATGATACCCCTTCGCTACAAGCCTAGCTTTGTACATTTCCACGTTGCCTTCCATGTCAGTCTTCTTCTTGAAGATCCATTTGCATCCAATAGGCTTTACGCCTTCTGGTGCATCAACGAGTGTCCAAACTTGGTTGGTGTACATGGAATCCATTTCGGACTTCATGGCCTCTTGCCATAAAATGGAATCGATATCTTGTATCGCTTCCTCATACATAGCCGGTTCGTTATCCTCAATGAGATTAATATCTACATGAGGTGAGATCAGAAACCCATACCTCTTAGGTAGTTTCCTGACTCTCTCCAACCTATGCGGTCCTTTTGTAATAGAGATTGTGGTACAGTCTCATCCCGGATGGACTGTTCTTGTTCCGTTGAGGATTCTATGCCAGGAATAGTATCACTCTGATTTTCATCGAGTTCTACTTTCCTCCCACTAATCACTGCATTTAGGAATTCCTTCTCAAGGAAAACCGCATGTAGAGCAACAAATACTTTGTTCTCTCATAGGTGATAGAAGTAATATCCTTTGGTTTCCCTAGGATATCCTACGATAAGGCATTTATCCGATTTGGGCTCAAGTTTGGTACCTTCCAAATGTTTGACGTATGCCTAGCACCCCCAATCTTTAGGAATGAGAAACCTGGTTTCTTTTCTGTCCATATCTCATATGGTGTCTGTTGTACAGACTTTGACGGAACCTTATTCAAAATAAGAATTGCACTGTTTAATGCATATCCTCAAAAGGAAATAGGTAGCTCAGTGCGACTCATCATAGACCTAACTATGTCCAACAAGGTTAATTTCTCCGTTCGGACACACAGTTTAATTACGGTGTTCCAGGAGGAGTCCACTATGAAAGAATACCATATTCTTTCAGGTAATCAAGAAACTCATTGCTCAAGTATTTGCCACCACGGTCCGACCATAATGTCTTAATACTCTTGCCTGTCTGTTTTTCAACTTCGTGTCGAAACTCTTTGAATTTCTCAAAAGTTTATGACTTGTGTCTAATAAGATACACATAACCATAAAGGTTACGAAGTATTCATATCCACCTCTAGCCTGGCTAGACATGGGCCCACATACGTCACTATGAACGAGGGCTAACAGTTCGGTGGCGCGTTCACCTTTACCGCTAAAAGGTGATTTAGGCATTTTGCCTAATAAGCAAAATTCGCAGACGTCATATGAATTAGGATCAAATCCGTCCAAGTACCCACACTTCGAAAGTGTGGATATGCGAGTCTTGTTTATGTGTCTCAAACGACAGTGCCACATGTAAGTTTTTCCTTTGTTACTCGTTTTGAGCCTTTTGTTTGTTATGTTATATATTGGAGATAGATTTATATTCAAAATATAAAGGCCATTACTTACAATTGCATTGTAAATTTCTATCATTTTTATAAACAAAACACCCAGTGTTCCTGAATACAATAGTATACCCACATTGGGTTAACATAGATACAGAAATAATATTCCTAGTCAAACTAGGTACATAATAACAGTCATTAAGTTCAAGTACATGCCCCGAGGGCAGTTCTAAAATAAAAGTGCCAACGACCAAAACGGCGACTGGTGCCCCATTTCCGACGCATAGATCAATCTCCCCTGAAGCCAGTCTCTTGCTAATCTGCAGATCCTGCACATCAGTACATATATGAGTACCACAACCAAAATCAAAAATCCAATTTTTAAAACTAGAAGTAGTCATGTTTATTTCAATAATAAACATACCTGAAGTCGGTGCTTTACCCGCTTTTATCTCTTTCTAGAGCGCCTTGTACTCGCGGCAGTCACGCTTCCAGTGACCCCGCTTGCCGCACTGTAGGCAAACATCCTGAGATTTGTCCTTTGGCTTCCCAGAAGCCTTTGACGATTTAGCCTTGCCCTTTCTATTATGATTCTTCTTTTTCACACCTCCAGTTGCCTTGGGCCCAGCCCTAGGTGCCTGAGATGTCAATGCAAAGTGCGCCTCACGGTTGTTGCCCTTTTGAAGCTCATTCTCAGCCTCCTTGAGAGTTGACAATAACTCTCCAAGAGTATCATTGTTGTTCATCAAATTATAATTTATGATGAACTGTCTCCAGGAATCGGGGAGAGATTGCATGATCATATCCACAGTAATCTCAGCCTCAAAGACTATCCCCATGTTGGCCAACTCATCAATGTCAGCAATCATCTGTGCCACATGGGACTCAACAGACATGCTTTCTGACATGCGTGAGCGAAAGAGCTTCTTCACTAACTCGTACCTCTGCATCCTCTTATTAGAGCGATGCAGATCTTGCAACCTCGCTAACATGTTATAAGGATCTAAGTCCCTATTTTGTCTACGGAAATGTTGAGTCATCAAAGCAAGCATAATGGACTGTGTTGTGTCACAATCATCACTGTGAGTCTTCCAAAGCTCCAGCTCAAGTGTCTCATGCGGTCCGGGCTTAGGCCCAAGAGGTCTCTGTAAAGTATACAACAGCCTCTCTGAACCTAGGACAATCCTAAGGTTCATTTCCCAATCAGTAAAGTTCGTGCCCTTAAAGACATTTTCTCCCATGATAATGTCGCAGACATTTCCCTTTCCTGTCATCTTGACTACGATAGTCCAACTATCTAGTCAATGATAATGGGTAATATCTAACTGTTACATAGAAAAATAACAATATATTAGTCCAACTAATAAAGAAATTTTGACGAAATTATTTGAAAGCGCGTAAAGCTAAGTATCTGAATGAAATTGCAAATTCAATACTAGCCTCCCACTATTTTTCGGCGAGTCTCTAACCCTCTGTTGAGTACTCGGGAAACCTAGTTTCCTAGTGGGCTAGGATCCCGTTAAATAACACACAACCTTGACTTTGGCCAACAAGCTGTATGATATTTAACTAGGTAGATCTCGAAGATCAATTGGATCTAATCCAACTCCTAGATCTGGTAGGTGGACATCCAAGTCCAAAACACATATACTTTATATATGCCAATATGTCAAACATATTTTCCTAACCTTTTTCTTCTGAATCAACTAAGCCTTGGCTTTGGCACAACAAACACCGATATGTAACAAAACCTTCATGATTCAAACACATCCGCAATTGACAAAGGCCTTGACTTTGGCCAACAAGCCAATGCCAATTTTGGATCTTGAGTAAGAATCACTCAACGGAAGGAAAAATCGCTTAATATTCTTTTGAGGGTTTTTCGCGTAAATTGGCAACCAATTAATTATCTTTGTTAAGGCCTCATCATACAACCTTAAGCATGCTTCTAAAACATCATAAGGCGCATAAGTAAATTAATAGCGATATGCGGATGGATATATAACAACTTGTTCCTAGAACAAATCACTCTCTTTCCTCTCCCCGGCTAGCACTATTCTACTTCTACCCAATTACATAATACAATAATAGAAACCTCATTAACATTGAAGGGAATTAGGTGAGAAGAGAATACAGAGAATTAATAAGAGAGAATGCTGGATACGCAGGTCCAATTTATAAATTATAAATTTACAATAATTTCTAAAATTGCCTTTTTTCCCTTCTAATATCCATCCGATATACACTATTCATTAATCACATCACATATATTCATTCAAGGCATGCTTTACAACTAATCTAATCCAATTAATTAGTCTTTGTTAAGTGACCATCCAATGTTCAAACAATGATTTGATTTTTGGCGAGTCTAACTCATTTGAGAATTAGTACTCAAAGTACGAATTCTCGAATTATATCGAACTACTCATTAAATCTAATTTTAGTCGTATTCAATACTAATTCTTTTATTTAATTCCAAATTAAATATTTACACTTTTTAATGTGCTTTAATGACTTAGATTCAAAATCTAATCTTATTGGGTCTCAAAGCCCAACTAACATCCAATGCAAGTTTAATTAAAGTCCAATGGGCTTTCAATTGATTTCATAAGGCATGTGCCTTGGTCAATGTGGGACCCAATTACCAAGCCCAAGTGAGGAATCACCCTCATTTGCCAAGAAACCAATATCAAGCCCATAAGGCCCAATTAAACCTTTAAAGCCCATTTTATTACATTTGGACTTAATGGAATGATTTAGGCCCAATTTGGATCCAATCCAATTGGCCCAAACCAACTTGGCCCAACCAAGCCCATTATGCCCAAATATAAAAAATTCAAGCCCTAATCAAATTTTAATATTCCAAATTTTAAAATCCAATTAACATAAGTGTAAATACATGATTAAACCATTTTAAATCAATCTTTCAAAAACATTAATTTATCATTTAATCATGCTTATAACATAAACTAATGTCCAACATTATTTCATGAAAAATCAAGTTCATACATGCCTATATGCATTCGGCCAAGGTAAGGAAAAAATTTTGATTTCGTTTTTCAATCCGATCGATTCACTAATCGTCATTCCATATCCGTTTCATATCATCCAATGAACTCACAAACAAAAAATACCAAGTCCTTTGCAAGGGTAATAGATTCGGCCAAGCCTCTCTTATGGGGAAAAATTCATCAATGTGTTTTTTATAAAATTGATGATGTATAACACAATGTTACATACATTTAAGCATATTTAATCAATCAATTTCATCAAATCATGCTTCAATCAATTTTACCCAAATTTTACCCTAATATTTTTCATGCTTTAACAAGGCTCAAGATACCATTGTTGGGTTTCTAATATAGTCCCAAGATCATCACAAAGCATGAAACAAGAATGAATAAATTGAAAGAGTGGCGGAAACACATTTACAATGAACGGATGTGATGAAAACTCTAAGAAAAATCTTTCCTTTCTCCTTCCTTTGTATTCGGCCAAGAGGGTGGTTTTGTTGAAGAAAATCTCCAAGCTCCAAGCTCCAAGAATGAGATCCAAGCTCATGAATCTATTCCCTATCACCTTTGTTGTATCCACCAAAGTGTGCTAGCAAAAATGGCCTTTGAAAATCAAAAGAAAAAACCCTAGGTATATCTCATTAAGTTTCGGCCAAGGGAGTTGTATTGGGAGAGAGAGTGTTTTGTTGTATCTAATATCAAAAACCCTAATGAAAAAGTGAAAAAGAAAAGCTTTTAACCTTTCCAAAAAATTAAAACCTCCCCCCCAATTTTCCCTCAAAAAGTCAAAAGGTCAAAAGTCAAAAAGTCAAAGTCACTTTTCATAAAGTGATTTGACTTCCATCACACATCAATGACATGTGATATGACTCACGATGTGATTTACGATGTGACTTGCGGCCGCACGCGATTCAAAATCGACGCAACTTCACAAACACATTCCGGGCTCGGTTTCGATAATTCTAAATTAACGATTATTCTGATGCCTCGTAAACAAATCCAATTTACTATTCACATCGCTCGAGAATTAATTCTAAATTAATTCGAGTGCCTGAATTAAAATCTAATTTCAATTCCGAATCGAAATCCAATTTCGTTTAATATATCGAATATATTATTTTATCGATTAATTCCAAATTAATCTTTCTCTCTCCTCTAATAGTACTATATCCTAGATAAAGTTTCTCCGTTTTAATCCCAGATTAAGTTTGAATCAAACGTCATCGGTAAATTCTCGGGAAGTGACCCAAGAGATCTCCGGATATGTTGGTAGTAAATACGGTCGTCGGACTATCCGAATACGTACGTACCTCATACTACGTTTTACCGATTTACGAGACAAGGTTGGCTTCTGGCAAAGGCCATGCCTACCCAATTCTCCAGAAATATTCTTACTGGAATATAAGATCTATATCAGGCATAGTATACCGTAGTATCATGTATAGCGATCCAGTATCTGATGTCACGTGCAAGGCCTGGGGCTGGAATAGTGTCTGCCTCATACGAAGCACATATTGAATATCATATAATTAGTCTCTTTGAATCGGATAATCATGACCTGGTCATATTATCCCGATGGTTGGAACACTATAGAGAACTAGTTCTGAATCCCGCGTGATCATCATCTCTATATGTCTGAAGTGATACTTTCGTCTTGACATCACATCCAATACACTACGATTCTCAATAAACTCAGAAGAGTCGTACACAGAACCTATTAAAGCCCTAGACGACCAAAACCAAAGTTTATCGATTGTCGCAAGTACTAGCGATGCAAGTCTCAGGTTAAGGGCAAATACACCTACCCTGAAGCGGACTCCCATGGACACATATACATACTACCAATGGGATTCCGCGGGGTCTATCCAAAGCGAAGCTGTTTTCCGTACCATCGATAAAACATGACCTCCTATCGCACTTGCATAAGTATCCAATAATTAAATATATGAGGACTATGTCGTTATGCCCTCACAACGCGCACAAGTGTAATACTAGTCTATTCCGCATTATCGATGTCCAATATCGATAATACTATGACTAGGGATATTTAATGATTAAACCTTTGTGGATTGATACTGTCTCATATCTTGTCAATCCGGTACTAATCATATGGACTTTTACCATTTATATTATAGTAAATAAATTTACAAAACTGTAAAAGGCAATTTCATTAATACATAGTTAATTTTGTACAAAACCCAATGTCTTTTACAAACAGTGACGCTATCGGTCATAATTGTCGAACATTACTCTCAAACATTCCTAGTTATAGTTTTGTGAATAATCTGCGCGTTCACAAAGCGGAGAGAGTAACATGATGATATGATCGGCCTTTAAGTGGGATAGCCGATCTCACAGGCTACTAGCGGAGATCCATCCGTTTGGTGTATCACATGGATGCATGAGTTTCTCGTGTCCATCAAACTAACCATCAAAAGTTTTCACATGGAGTGTTTATCCTATGTGTCTGTGTGAACTTTCATGTAACGATTATATGACTAGTCCTTAGACTTGAGGTCTTTACAATCTTATATGTGGATCAAATAACTTTGACATTCTCATTCCCTGGTTCAAAAGATCTGGTCATAAGGGTATAATTGGGTCATTTGTTGAAACACATAAAGTTTGTAAAGATACAATAGAGAATCGCCACTCTCTCGGATAATATTTTCTTATAAGAGTATTATTCCAGTTCATGGGTTGATATGTGTGATCAGTGCTTGAGACTGTGGCCGCAACGGAAGAATCATGTGAGATTCTTGGGTTAGCACGATTTATGACACTATCAACATCATACCTTTGACCATATAGGTAGACACTTTCTGTTTCCTAGGTCAAAAGGTGGGGATACAGTGAGGCGAGAGACCGTATCATATGTAAATCACATACAGAATGTGTATATATCTTTCCTTCTCATTTTGGGGCCTTGGCATGTTGCTAGATGTCAACCTTGGTCATTGAAATCGAACGACCATCTGATTGGAGGAAAATTTATGTTTGATTAAATTATCACGATTCATTTCATGTCCATCTTGAGGGGAACCTAAAAGGTCACAAATAATAAAGTCGAAATCAATGGTTAACAGTGCGAAGTACAAATTTAACAGTATATATGATTACTGTAGGAATTGTTCATAAATGGTTCAATGTGTTTAATTATTGAACAGATCATTTATGAGGTTCCGTGGTGGCTTAGGGATTAGTGAATGCCGATAGGGGCACTTTGGGATTGAAAAAATGAATAATAAAAAAAACAATCTATGTTTTTTTTATTTTATTTTATTTTATTTTATTTCTTTTGAATTCCAATTTGGCCCAAACTCTTATTAGGGTTTTATAATCTCATTAAACCACTAAATTAAGATCCAATGGCTAAGATTAAATTAACATTTATCCCACATTGGATTCTTAATTAACTTTGTTGTCTTTGGAGCACCTATAAAAATCCAAAGATTTTTTTACAAATTTTTACACCAAAACCTTTTATATATTGGGTTTATATAAGTGAGCAACTCTAAAGTTTAAAGAGTAAGCCACTGATATTGAGGATACTTAAGTCTAATTGACTAGAGGAATCTCAAGTTAAAAGTTTTGAGGTATTTGCCTAGGCTAGCACCAAGGGCAAAATATCTGTGCACTCAAGGCGTAGTCTTGCCGTTGAGTTTTGGCTTTGGTGTGTGCATCTTTGGAGGCCAAACATTCGGGTGGCTCTTTGGAACGTGGAAGAGATTGCTAAGTTCAAGAAAAGCTTGTAGATTGGATGGAGGCCTTGAGGAGTCTTCGTTTCAAGTAAGTCTTTTTCTTTCTTTAATTTAGTTAGAGTTCTTATGATAGTTAGCATGTTTCAATTTATGTTCTTTGCTTGTTTTATAAGTTTTTATGCTTAGAATATTTAGTAACATGTCTAGGCTTGTAGAATAATCAAAACAAATGGGTCTTGGGCAAAGGGATAGCGGCATCATAATTTAAATTTTCCGCTGCGCACTCGCGTTGTTTTTTTTTGATTAGTTATTTCTCATGTGAACTCGAAATTGGGTGTGTAAAAGCTCGTTGGAAAGCTAACACCTTGAAATTACTTTTAGGCACAAGTTTTGCATGATTTGGTCAAGATTTGAATTGTGAAATTACATTTAAAGTTCACGCATCTGTAAAAAAAATATCAATAGTAAATTTATTTGAAAAAAATAAAATGCAATATCATAATTAAATATTAATCAAAGTTATTTACTGCCTAAAATAAGTCCAACATATTAAAACCCATATGCTTGATGATTCTATGTATGATTAGAATTGGCATGATTATTTTAGGGTACAAGCATCTATAGACTTTCTAAGTAAATAGAGAGTATATTGCTTATCCCTCAGCTAAGTAATTATTCTCTGATAAACTTAGAGATTTATTACCTTTAAGGCTAATAAATATAAATCACTTGTTTATAATAAAAGACATTATAAAATATACAAGTGGGGTGGGACAAGGCGTTGACAAAGCTTTCCAAACTAAAGTTAATTTAACCAAAGGTATTACTAGAGTTAGATAATGATTTGGTGTCTTCCTTCACTCAATACCTTTTTATAGACAAAAGGAAAAGCTGTGAAGATATCTAGATAATCAATTACTCAAAGCTTACCTTAAAGCATATTTAAAGTGTTGGACTAATTTGGAGGATCTATTGTTTATTCCTATCACGAAGGCAATAAGAGCCTAAGAGGTAAGGGTATTTGAGAGAATTCGCTACACCCTCCCTCTAGGGAATTTTCAATGGAGGAATCCATTTGACAGTTATTCACTTAAACTTTCTAAAATCATCAATAATAATTTGAGTCTAAAATTTGCCTCCCATTGTAGAGTATAGACCCAAAGGGCTTAAACCGTATTGGTAGGACTAGGCTTTACCAGACTGACCAATACCAATTTTTCCCTAAATCGTACTATTGATAATGGTTTGACTTTTCTGAGTCATAAGACGCAGCGACCCTTAGGCGTGGTCTTATAACTTAGTGGCAAATATTGGGTGTCCACAAGGACTAACATAAGCAATGACATGTTTGATTGCCCAACCCAATGATCAAGGAATTGTGATTTATATCATAAATTGGTTGGGAACCTACCTAATTATCATATTTTATAACGACCGGCCCTAGTCAGAGTTATGAAATGATGGTAATGAGATACTTACCCCCAAGAAATCCATCATATTGGGGTTGATGTGATTTACTTAAAATTTTAAAAAACAATTGAGTGGAAGCAAATTTATAATATTAAAAGCCCATGTTATTATGAAACATTAATGAAAACATATTCCTAATTTTAACATTCTCTCTTAACAGGTGGTTTAAAATATTTCACAATATTCAAATGGAAAATAGAGTATCACTTCGTTCCATCCTTGATGAGCATAAGCTCAAAAGGGACAACTACAATGACTGCTTTAGAAACTTTAAAATTGTCTTACAACAAGAAAAGATTTTCTATGTTCTTGAAAGACCATTTCCCCAGAACCCGCAGAAGATGCTGAACAAAATACATTTGATGCTCGAAAGAAACACGTCGATGATGATGAGCAAGTAATTTGAATAATGCTTGGCTCTATGTCAGACGAACTTCAGAAAGCTTATGAAGATATGGATGCTTAAACCATCATCTTTCACTTGAAGGAGTTGTATGTAACTTTCTTTCATACCATTAGATTCCAAGTGTCATATGCCTTATTCCAAACAAGGTATAAGGAATGATCTGTCAGTGGACATGTGCTTAAGATGATTGGCCACAGTGAAAAATTGGCCAACCTCGGGTTCATTATGGATCATGAGATAGGTCATGATTGGCCAAAGGGCTTAAACCGTATTGGTAGGACTAGGCTTTACCAGACTGACCAATACCAATTTTTCCCTAAATCGTACTATTGATAATGGTTTGACTTTTCTGAGTCATAAGACGCAGCGACCCTTAGGCGTGGTCTTATAACTTAGTGGCAAATATTGGGTGTCCACAAGGACTAACATAAGCAATGACATGTTTGATTGCCCAACCCAATGATCAAGGAATTGTGATTTATATCATAAATTGGTTGGGAACCTACCTAATTATCATATTTTATAACGACCGGCCCTAGTCAGAGTTATGAAATGATGGTAATGAGATACTTACCCCCAAGAAATCCATCATATTGGGGTTGATGTGATTTACTTAAAATTTTAAAAAACAATTGAGTGGAAGCAAATTTATAATATTAAAAGCCCATGTTATTATGAAACATTAATGAAAACATATTCCTAATTTTAACATTCTCTCTTAACAGGTGGTTTAAAATATTTCACAAATATTCAAATGGAAAATAGAGTATCACTTCGTTCCATCCTTGATGAGCATAAGCTCAAAAGGGACAACTACAATGACTGCTTTAGAAACTTTAAAATTGTCTTACAACAAGAAAAGATTTTCTATGTTCTTGAAAGACCATTTCCCCAGAACCCGCAGAAGATGCTGAACAAAATACATTTGATGCTCGAAAGAAACACGTCGATGATGATGAGCAAGTAATTTGAATAATGCTTGGCTCTATGTCAGACGAACTTCAGAAAGCTTATGAAGATATGGATGCTTAAACCATCATCTTTCACTTGAAGGAGTTGTATGTAACTTTCTTTCATACCATTAGATTCCAAGTGTCATATGCCTTATTCCAAACAAGGTATAAGGAATGATCTGTCAGTGGACATGTGCTTAAGATGATTGGCCACAGTGAAAAATTGGCCAACCTCGGGTTCATTATGGATCATGAGATAGGTCATGATCTAATTCTTCAGTCCTTACCAAAAGACTTCTCTAACTTTATTATGCAGTTTCATCTGTCTAATAAAGAAGCTACTTTAGTAGAATTGCACAATCTGATAAAGCAAGCAGATAAGGACTTGAAACCGGAGCTTAAAACCTCCGTCATGCTTACAGGTAAGGACCTGAAGCCACGAGGCCCAAAGAAAAATAAGGGCAAGGGCAAGGCCCCAAATCACCTCAAGCCCAATGGTAAGGTAGAGAAGAAAAAAGGAAAAATGGAAATGTTTCTTTTATGGAAAGAATGGTCATTGGAAGAAAGACTGCAAATCCTTGAAAGCCAAGGAAGCTAGGGAAGCCCAATAGGCTAAGAAGCCCAATGCTTCATGTATGTTGTATATAATTGAACTATATTCTCAAAACTCTGAACCTTCTACTTGGGTGTTTGACACCAGTTGTGGGACTCACTTGTGTAACAATGTGCAGGGCCTGAGAAACAGTAGGAGACTCCGTCATGAGGAGGTTGACTTATGCATGGGTAATGGAGCAAAACTGGCTGCATTGTGCTTGAGGACTTATTCATTTGATTTGCCGAATGGTTTAGTTTTAGACTTATAATATTGTGTTTATGTACATTCTCCAGTAAATAACATCATTTCAATTTATTCTTTATGTAATAAAGGCTTTTCATGCCTAATAAATTATAATGAATGTTCTATTTATTTCAATGAAATAAAATATGGAAATGGTATTTTGAATAATTGTATCTATGTCTTACAAACTAACAAAGAATGTTCAATCTATAATATATATAACGTTAACTCGAATAATCTCAATGAATCACTTTTATATCACAATCGCTTAGGTCATATCAATGAAATAAGATTAACTAAGCTACATAAGGATGAGTATTTCAGACCCTTCAAATATGAACCTTATGGAACTTGTGAGTCTTGTTTACTTGGTAAAATGACCAAATAACTGTTCAAAGGTAAATGACAGCGTGCAGCAGAGACATTAGAACTCATACACTCTGATGTATGCGGACTAATGTCAGTCACCGCTAGAGGTGGATTCTCCTACTTCATTACTTTTATCGATGATCACTAGCGATATAGGTATGTGTACCTTATGCGGAACAAATCTAAATCCTTTGAGAAATTCAAAGACTTCAAAGCTGAAGTCGAAAACCAGCTTAATAAAAGTATTAAGTCACTAAGGTCTGACCTGTTGGACAATTATGACCCATAGCATCACTATTTATACAGATCATTGTGTTGTTGTACAAATTAACTATGTGACAAAGGAAATTGCACTCTAATCATTTGTGATTAGATCACCAAGATGTATAAATGATGAGAGGTCCTTATGAGTTGTTCCTTGATTTAGAATGATATGAGACAGTATCAATCAACGAAGGATAAATCATTAAATATCCCTAGTCAGAGTATTATCGAGATTGGACATCGATAAATACGTAAAAGACTAGTATTGTACTTGTGCGCGTTGTGAGGGCACAACGGCGTAGTTCTCATATACTTAAGTATTGGATACTTATGCAAGTGCGGTAGGAGGTTGTGTTTCACCGATGGTATGGGAAACAGCTTCGCTCTGGATAGACCCCCTCGGAATCCCATTAGTAGTTTGACTATGTGTCTATGGGAGTCCGACATCAGGGTAGGTGTATTTGGTCTTAACCTGAGACTTGCAACGCTAATGCTTACGACAATCAATATACTTTGGTTGAGGTCGTCTAGGGCTTTAACCGGTTCTGTGTACGTCGATACTAGGTATATTGAGAATCGTAGAGTATTGGGTGTGATGTCAAGACGGAAGTATCACTCCATTCATAGTGGAGATGATGTCACATATGATACGGTATTAGTACTCTTAAGTGCTGCGTGGCCATCGGGATATTATGACTAGGTCATGTATATCGATTATAGAGACTAGTTACCAGACATCTGACATGTGCTTCGTACGGGGCAGACACAACTCCAGCCCCAGGCCTAGCACGTGACAGTCCGATACTGGATCGAAATACGCAATACTACGGTATACTAGGCTTGATATAGATCTCATATTCCTGTAAGAATATTTCCGGAGAATTGGGTAGGCATGGCGCTTTGTTAGAAGCCAATCTTGTCTTGTGAATCGGTAAAACGTAGTACTTGGTACGTACGTGTTCGGATAGTCCGACGACCCGATTCACTGCCAACATATCCAAGGATCTCTTGGGTCGCGTCCCAATGATACATCGATGAAGTATGACTCGTACTTTAATTAATCTGGGATTAATTCGATGAGAGAGAAAATTAATCTGTGATTAATTTCGGATATAATTTATCTAGGATAAAATATCAATAAAAGAGAGATAACGATTAATTTGGAATTAATCGACAAATTAATATATTTGATATATTAAACGAAATTGGATTTCGACGCGGAATTAAAATTAGATTTTAATTCGGGCGAACAAATTAATTTAGAATTAATTCGTTAGCGACGTGAATAGTGAATTCGCTAGCTGTAATCATTTAATTACGACGCAACGGATAAATCGTTAATTTGGAATTAAGGAAGCCGAGCCCGAGTGTGATTGCGAGCGCATTCGTATTTCGAATTCGAGTACGGCACGCAAGTCACATCAAAGCGTCAAGTCATTCATCACATCAAAGCGTCAAATCAAACGTCACTTTGAGTGATGTGACATTTGATTGATTGATGTGAGTGTTTGATTGATTGATATTGACTTGATGTGAGTTAGTGGAGTGGTTGGAATGTTTGGTATGTACTTGATTTTTGTAATCAATTATATTTTATTTACCATTTGACTTTTGACAAATTTTATTTGGTAAATCATTTATATTTTGGAAATTATATAAACCAAACATATACATTTTTTTTAAATGCAACCAATACACTTTTTCTCTTCTCTCTCTCTCACTCCATTCACGCCCAAATGGGCAGTGAACAAAACTCATTGGTTTCCTCCATTGCCGTGAGTGTTGGGAGCTTTGTGCCTTGATTTTGTGGCAAAATCAAGCGGAGCTAGCACTCCGAGAGACTTATGAAGGTGTTAGGGACACTGACCCTCGAGCCGGGAATCGTTCGATGAAGATTCGAAGCTCAAATTCAAGATCCAAAACTGAAACAGTGGGCTGTGAACTGCAGTGATTGGCTCCAAAAATGGTTTTGTTCGTCTTCTTTCGTCTCAACCGATCGATGTGAGTATTCCGCAACTCCTTTGAGATGTATTCAACACTTTATCATGCTTGTTTAATGATCTTGGGACCTAGATAATCACCAACAATGGCATCAAGAGCCTAGGTGCAAGCATGAAATTTTAGGGCTTAAAAATTTGGGTAAATTTGTTTTGAGCATGATTTGAATGAATTGATTGTTTGAGTATGCTTATAACATGTTTAATTGCATATTGGTTGGATCAATTTGTTGAAAATTCATTTGGAATAATTTTCCCCAAATTTCATGAGTTGGCCGAATGGTATAGCCCCTTTAATGTCTTGGAATTTTGATTTTATGAACATTAGATGTGTATGAAATCATTCGGGAAGTTAATTCATTGTCGATTGTGTAATTAATCGGATTGAATTCAAATCGGACAAAATTACCTTCCTTGGCCGAGACATAGAAGCATGTAAATGGGTTTGGTTTTTTCATTAATGTGTTGGACATGTGATGATGATGTTAAGCATGATTAATTAGACTTATTTGATGTTTCGGAAATATCGATTTAGGTTATTAATCATCATAAGCACTTTAGGTTAATTAGATTATGAAATTGGATTTTATGAATTTAATTAATTGGGCCTTGAATTGGATTTGTGCTTTTAAAGTTGTAAATGGGCTTATTGGGCTTTGTTGTATAAAGTTGGTTTAGGCCAAATGGATTGGATCCAATTGGGCCCAAAACCACTTCTGTTAAGCCCAATTGCGACTTAATGAACCTTTAAAGTTTAATTGGGCCTAATGGGCCAAGATTGATTTATGGGCTTATGGGATAAATCCCGGATTGGATTTTGGTTATTCGGTTTGACCCGAGTTGACCAAAAGTCAACGCCTTAAGAAATCAATTAAAAGCCCATTAGACTTTAATTGAATTGACGTTGGACGTTAATCAGTCTTTGAGACGCGTTACGATTAAATTTGGAATTTTATTTCGTAAAAGGTTTATTATTAAAGTGTGATATTTAATTTGGAGTTAAATAACGAATTAGAATTGAATGCATATTAAATTGGATTTAATAACGTAGTTTAATTTAATTCGAGAATTCGTACTTTGAGTACTTATTCGCAAAACGAGTTTGACTCGCACAAAATCAAATCGTTGTTTGAACATTGGATGATCACTAATTATCAGATTAATTAATTTGATTAGATTGATTGATAACATGCTTTGTGTGAATACATGGTTGTGATGAATGAATAATGCATATCGGATAGATATTAGTCGGGTAAGGGCAATTTTGGAAATTGTTGTAAATAAATTTGATTCATTAAATTGGACCTGCGTGTCCAGCCTTTTCACCTCTGTTCTCTTTGTATTCTCTTCTCACCTATTCCCCTCAATGTAAATGAGGTTTCTTTAGAAGTGTAGTGTAACGGGTAGAAGTAATACAAGTGCTAGCATGAGAGAGAAAAGGAGAGATTTGATCTAGGATCAGTGTATTAAGTATCCATCCACATATCATTATTATTTATTTTCATATGCGCTTTATTATGTATTTAGAATGCATGTTTAAGGGTGTATGATGATGAGACCTTAACAAAGATAATAAATTGGTAGCCAATTTGCACGCGAAAAAACCCTCTCTTAATATCATGCGTTTTTCCTTCCATTGAGTGTTTCTTACTCAAGATCCGAGATTGGCATTGGGTTGTTGGCCAAACTCAAGCCCTTTGTCCGTCGAAGATGTGTTTGAATCACGAGAGTTTTGTTCTATATCGGTGTCTTGTCCAAGTTGTGGTTTGTTGGCCAAAGTCAAGACCGCTTCTTGTCACTCGACATTGATTACGAAGCTTTCCATGGTCAATGGGTCGCGCTTGACTGGGATCATTAGGTTTGTTGTGCCAAAGCCAAGGCCTAGTTGATTCAGAGGAAAACGGTTAGGGTACATATTGGATTTATAGGCATATATACGATATATGTTTCGGACTTGGATGTCCACCTACCGGACCTAGGAATTGGATTGGATCCAATTGATCTTAGAGATCTACCTAGTTAATTATCATACAATTTGTTGGCCAAAGTCAAGATTGTGTGACATTTAACGGAATCCTAGCCCACTAGGAAACACGGTTTCCCGAGTACTCGACAGAGGGTTAGAGGCTCGCCGAAAAATAGTGGGAGGCAAGAATTGAATTTGCAATATTCGTTCAATTACTCGCCATACGCGCTCAAACAAATATCACTCGTCAAATAATTAAAAGTATTAGTTGGACTAATATTTAATGTTGTTTTAATTAATATAGTTTGACTATATTCAAATAAATTCAATAAATAGTTGATTTTATAATTGGATTATAGTAATCAATATAATTGAATTAATATTATAGTTGATTGAATAATTAGATTATAATCATTATAATAAATAGTACCGGAAATAATTGATTAAATAGTTGGACTATTAAAATCAAGAAATATTGAAAGATTGGACGTTTAAATATAATCTTGGATTACAATATTTAAATGGTTTAAATTTTTCAAATTGGGAATGAAAATTCAGGATGGTCCTGGAAATAGAAAATAAGTTACTTTATTGGATAAAATAACCTATTATGCCTTAGCCCAGAATTAAGCAAACAGTAGAACAAAATCTTTGGAAGTATTATGTAATGATGACTTGAAGTGCTTAATTCAATATACTTGTTATAAATCTATGTTTAGATTTAAGAAGTATTAAATTTGCAATTAATAATTCTTGGAGAATTAATGACTAATCTCAAGGAGACAAAGTCAAACTTTGCAATTAGATAAATAACGCAAGGCGCACTTTACGTCAATATTCTAGAAACCCAAGGCTTGACCAAAGACTTCTGAAATATTGAAAAGGGGTAAAGGCAATATCGTTATTATCTTCTGGGAAGATAAAGGACATATCCCGAAGTGGCTGTCGTTTGGATATGGCAGACACGAAGGAATTAAAGAAAGGGCAAGGCTCTGACTTTAAGGATGTTTGTCAAAATTATGTCCATTACCAGTATTAAAATTGGATTTTAAAATGCTTAGTATGGTACATAAAATATATGCAATGATGTTCAGAATCTGCTGTGAGCAGGATACTGACTTCATGCTGAGGTTAATCTGTGAATCGGAAACGGGACGAAAGTCGTGTTTCGACCGTAGATACCTAAGTTTAGGAACAACCTTCGGGTGTATACCTAAATTAGGAAACTGTTATAATGTAACTAGTTTGACTAGAAACATTATCTATATATCAGTGTTCAATCCGTTGCGGATGAACCTTTATATTCTAGAACACTAAAGTGTTTTATTATATAAAGATGACATTGAGATAAACACATTAGATGTGAATAACAGTATTTATAATTTTAATATAAATAAAATCTCAAACATATAATATGACAAACTAATAGCTCATACTGATCTGATCAGATGAAACTAATTATGGCATTGTTGTCTGGGACACAATTAAACAAGAATCGTATATCCACACTTTTGAAGAGTGGGTACTAGGACTGATTTGACTAATCAAATAAAGTCTACGAATCTAGTTTATTAGGTAAGGTACCTAAAATACTATTTGCTTGGTAAAAGTGCAAGTGCCACCGATCTGATAGCCCTATTCATAGTGAAGTAAGTGGGCCCATATCTAGCTAGGCTAGATGTGGATATGAATGTTTCGTGACCTTAACGGATGTGGCATCACGTTATGGTTATGTGTTTCTTTTAAAGAACACAAATCGGAAACTTTTAGAGTTTCGACACAAAATAGACAAACAGATCGGCTAAAGTATTAAACCGTCACGATAAGACCGTAATGGAAAATACTTAAGCATTAAGTTTCAAATATACTTGAAAGAGTATAGCATTCTTTCAAATGAGGACTCCTCCTGGAACACGTCAGTTTGACGGTGTGTCCGTACGGAGAAACCGAATCTTGTTGGACATGATAAAGTTAATCATGAGTCGCTCTGAGCTACATTTTCCTTCAAAGATAACCATTAACAGTGCAAAACTTATTTTGAATAAGGTTCCATATAAATTCTGTTTGACAGATTTCATAATTAGATATGCATGGGAAAGAAACTGGGTTTCACACTCCTTTAGATTTGGGTATGCTAGGCTTACGTTTGGATGATACCAAACAAGAACCCAAATCAGATTAGTGCCAAATACAGGTTATCCTAGGGAAAACCATAAGTATAGTACTTATATATCTCACTTGAGAACAATTGTAATTGTTGCTCGCCATGCGGTCTTCCTTAGAGGATTACCGATATGCAGTGGTCAGTGGGAGGACGGTATAACTCGATGAAAATCGGAGTAATACTGTTCCTGGCATGAATTCCTTAATGGAACAAAAATAGTTCATCAAGGATGAAACTATACCATTAATCTTCGTATACACAAGAAACGCGTAGATCGGAGAGAATCAGAAAATAACCTGGGGTATGGGTTTCTGATCTCACCTCATAAAGATGTCAATCTTGTTGAGGTATACCAACCGACTACGTAAGAATGGGTGATACAAGGTATCGACTTCCGTTATGGCAAAGTGCCATGAGTCCAAAATGGATTCCATGTATAACAACTATGTTTGGACACTAGTTGATGTACCATAAGGCATTGTGCCTATAGGTACTGCATAAGTCTTCAAGGAAGACATACATGGATGGCAACATACCAACGTACTAAGCTAGGCTTGTAGCGAAAGGTATCGTTGTCAACATTGTGTTGATTACGGTTCAACCTTTTACCTGTTGCCACGGAAAATCCGTTTGGAAAATGCTTGCAGTAGCTGCACGTTTCATTTATGAAATGTGTCAGTTAATGATCAAAATCGGTTTCCTTAAACGGAAACCCTTTGGAGGATGTTTATAACATCGTGACGATTTTGTCATACTAAAACCAGTAAACAAGGTTTGCAGGTTATTCGATCCATGTTTGGATTGAAGCAAGCATTAGGTTCTTAGAATCATCGTTTTGATGTAATCATAATGGTCTATGATTTAATTCAAAAACGAAAATGATTCTTGTGTATATAAGAAGCTTAGTGGGAGCGCACTAACAAGAATGTCCTTTAATAAAATAATGATAACATATTCATTTCTTGGAAATGAAATTCCCATATAATCAGTAAAAGCTTGGCTTTCGAGAAAATTCTCCGTAGAATTCTTGGGAGTAACAACCTTTAATCTAGGAATAAAGTTCTACTGGGATAGATTAAGTTGTTAACACTCTGCGAGAACTTGTACATTGAAAAATGTACATGACCTGGTGTCTCATACGCTTTGAGCATATGGATTCACAATCAGGCCAATCCGGATGATGGTCACTGGATTGATGTTAAGAACATCCGTAAGAATCTTAGAGATCTAAGGATGCTGTCTTAATATGTGGAGAATGAGAACTTGAAGTGACTGGGACCACTACTGCAAGTTTCCAAACCGATAAAATGACTGAAAGTCGCAAACGGTACTATACAGTTTAAATAACGGTACAGTGAGCTGGAAATTTTCCAAGCAAGATACTGTTACCGAATAAACAACAAATGCGGATAAATTGCAGCAGCTGAGGCAGCAATTGAAGCAATCTGGGTCAATAATAAATCTAATTAGATTAGATATATTTCTGTTAGCATCTGAGCTAGGCGTCAACACAGGCTAAAGAATTAATGGTCTCATCAACGATCCAGATACATACTTCGACTATTCATCTGATTCATTCGGATCATACATCGTGGCGATGTGATGATCGTATAAATCGCATCAGACGATAATCCTGAAAATCCGCTGACGAAACCTTTTCTCAGCAATTTAAGCAAACCGTACATAGTTCGGGTGTTAAAAACTTGAGTGACTGGCTATAGGCCAAGTGGGAGATTGTTGGACAATTATGACCCATAGCGTCACTATTTGTACAGATCATTGTGTTGTTGCACAAATTAACTATGTGACAAAGGAAATTGCACTCTTATCATTTGTGATTAGATCACCAAGATATATAAATGATGAGAGGTCCTTATGATTTGTTCCTTGATTGAGAATGATATGAGAGAGTATCAATCAACGAAGGATAAATCATTAAATATCCCTAGTCAGAGTATTATCGAGATTGGACATCGATAAATGCGTAAAAGACTAGTATCGTACTTGTGCGCGTTGTGAGGGCACAACGACATAGTTCTCATATACTTAAGTGTTGGATACTTATGCAAGTGCGGTAGGAGGTTGTGTTTCACCGACGGTACGGGAAACAGCTTCGCTCTGGATAGACCCCCTCGGAATCCCATTGGTAGTTTAACTATGTGTCTATGGGAGTCCGACATCAGGGTAGGTGTATTTGGTCTTAACATGAGACTTGCACCGCTAATGCTTACAACAATCAATATACTTTGGTTGAGGTCGTCTAGGGCTTTAACCGGTTCTGTGTACGCCGATACTAGGTATATTGAGAATCGTAGAGTATTGGGTGTGATGTCAAGACGGAAGTATCACTCCAGTCATAGTGGAGATGATGTCACGTAGGATATGGTATTAGTACTCTTAAGTGCTGCGCGGCCATCGGGATATTATGACTAGGTCGTGTATATCCGATTATAGAGACTAGTTACCAGACATCCGACATGTGCTTCGTACGGGGCAGACACAACTCCAGCCCCAGGCCTAGCACGTGACAGTCCGATACTGGATCGAAATACGCAATACTATGGTATACTACGCTTGATATAGATCTCATATTCCTGTAAGAATATTTCCGGAGAATTGGGTAGGCATGGCGCTTTGCTAGAAGCCAACCTTGTCTTGTGAATCGGTAAAACATAGTACTTGGTACGTACGTGTTCGGATAGTCCGACGACCCGATTCACTGCCAATATATCCGGGGATCTCTTGGGTCGCGTCCCAATGATACACCGATGAAGTATGACTCACACTTTAATTAATCTGGGATTAATTCGATGAGAGAGAAAATTAATCTGGGATTAATTTCGGATATAATTTGTCTAGGATAAAATATCAATAAAAGAGAGATAACGATTAATTTGGAATTAATCGGCAAATTAATATATTTGATATATTAAACGAAATTGGATTTCGACGCGGAATTAAAATTGGATTTTAATTCAGGCGAACGAATTAATTTAGAATTAATTCGTTAGCGACGTGAATAGTGAATTCGCTAGGCGTAATCATTTAATTACGACGCAACGGATAAATTGTAAATTTGGAATTAACGAAGCCGAGCCCGAGTGTGATTGCGAGCGCATTCGTATTTCGAATTCGAGTGCGGCACATAAGTCACATCAAAGCGTCAAGTCATTCATCACATCAAAGCGTCAAATCAAACATCACTTTGAGTGATGTGATATTTGATTGATTGATGTGAGTGTTTTATTGATTGATATTGACTTGATGTGAGTTAGTGGAGTGGTTGGAATGTTTGGTATGTACTTGATTTTTGAAATCAATTATATTTGAATTACCATTTGACTTTTGACAAATTTTATTTGGTAAATCTTTTATATATTTTGGAAATTATATAAACCAAACATATACATTTTTTTTAAAAGCAACCAATACACTTTTTCTCTTCTCTCTCTCTCACTCCATTCACGCCCAAATGGGCAGTGAACAAAACTCACTGGTTTCCTCCATTGCCGTGAGTGTTGGGAGCTTTGTGCCTTGATTTTGTGGCAAAATCAAGCGGAGTTAGCACTCCGAGAGACTTATGAAGGTGTTAGGGACACTTACCCTCGAGCCGGGAATCGTTCGATGAAGATTCAAAGCTCAAATTCAAGATCCAAAACTGAAACAGTGGGCTGTGAATTGCAGTGATTGGCGCCACTTTGATGGATCCAAAAATGGTTTTGTTTGTCTTCTTTCGTCTCAACCGATCGATGTGAGTATTCCGCAACTCCTTTGAGATGTATTCAACACTTTATCATGCTTGTTTAATGATCTTGGGACCTAGATCATCACCAACATGACCGAGGTGGTGAATACTTAAGCGACGAATTTCAAGATTACTTGAGAGAAAATGGCATTGTTTCCCAGTGGACTCCTTTGGGAACTCCATAACATAGTGGGGTCTCTGAAAAGAGAAATCAGACATTATTAGATATGGTCCGATCAATGATGCCAGACACGGATCTACCTCTTTCATTTTGGGGTCTTAGTTTAGAAACTGCAACACAACTATTAAACCATGTTCCATCCAACACTGTTAGTCAAACATCAGATGAGTTATGGTCTGGGAAACGTCATAGTCTTAGTTATCTAAAAGTTTGGGGATGTGACACATATGTTAAGCTCACATAAACTAACAAATTAAATAATAGGGCAATTAAATGTAAGTTTGTAGGATATGCCTTGAACTCAAGAGCATACGTGTTCTACGTCCCAAATGAACAAATAACATTTGTCTCACGAAATGTTAAATTTCTAGAGAATAAATTCCATCTTAAGAAATATAGTGGGAGTAGACTTAACCTCGATGAGGTACGAGAAGAATAGTGGGAGTAGACTTAACCTCGATGAGGTACGAGAAGAACAAACTAATATAGAACTAAACTCCAGGCCCCTCAGAAGGGCAGCGACGAAATAACCACAAGGTTATGAACTTAGAAGGTCTGGTAGGGAAAGATATGAGCCTGAAAGATATGGTTTCCATATTGATGAGGAACATGATCAAGTCATTGAAAATGAAAATCCCACCAGTTATGACGAAGCAATGCGTGACATTGAATCAGTCAAGTGGCTTGAGGCCATGAAATTCGAAATAGACTCTATGTATCAGAATCAAGTCTGGGACTTGGTAGATGCACCTGAAGGGATAAAACCCATAGGCTGCAAGTGGATTTACAAGAATAAAACTGATGCAGAAGGCAACATCCAAACCTATAAGGCTAGGTTGGTGGTAAAAGGTTATAGACAAATCCAAGGAATTGACTATGATGAAACCTTCTCCCCTATTGCAATGATAAAGTCCATTCAAATTTTACTAGCACTAGCTGCACACTTTGATTATGAGATTTGGCAGATGGATGTCAAAACAGCTTTCCTTAATGGTAACCTCGTAGAGGAAGTCGATATGACACATCCTGAGAGGTTTGCATCTAAGGATGATCATAATAAAGAATGCAAGCTTAAAAGATCCATTTATGGAGTCAAACAAGCCTCTAGAACTTGGAATATATGATTTGATGAGATAATCAAAGAATTTCACTTCATCAAAAATATAGACGAGCCTTGTGTTTACAGGAAAAGTAGTGGGAGTGCTATTGTGTTTCTTGTATTATATCTCAATAACATATTAATCACCGAGAATGATATTCCCATGATGCAAGCCACCATGCAATGGTTATCTCAAAATTTATCCATGAAAGATTTGTGAGAAGCAGCGTATATCCTCGACATTAAGATCTACCATAATAGAACTAAGAGGTTGTTAAGACTTTCTCAATCTACATAAATAGATAAATTTTTTTGAAGAGATTCAAAATGGAAGATTCCAAAAGAGGTAATTTACCTACTTGTCATGGAATCAAATTATCTAAGGAGAAATGTCCACATATTCCTTCAGATAGAGAGTGTATGAGTAGGATCCCTTATGCTTCAGTAATAGGATCAATCATGTATGCCATGCTATGTACAAGACCTGCTGTCTCTTATGCTCTTAGCAAATCGAGCAGGTATCTAGCAAATCCTGGTGAGCAACACTGGGTAGCTGTCAAAACAATCCTTAAGTATCTGAGAAGAACTAAGGATGTGTTTTTGACATACAGAGATTGTTCTGAGATGAAAGTCATTGGTTACTGTGATGCGAGCTTTCAGACCGTTAGAGATGACAATAGATCACAAATAGGATATCTGTTTATTTTGAATGGTGGTGCTGTCAGTTGGAAAAGCTCAAAGCAGTCAAGTACAGCGGACTCCACCACTTAAGCCGAGTATATTCCAGCATCTGAGGTAGCTAAAGAAGCAGTCTGGAAAAAGAAGTTCATCACAGAGTTGGAAGTGCTTCTCGTGTTAAAGAATGGCGTCACGATATACTGTGACAAAATGGACGCCATTGCTCAATCAAAGGAACCAAGGTCCCACCAGAAATCCAAGCATGTACTCAGGCGATTTCATCGCATTAGGGAGATTATTAGAGAAAATACCCACAAAAGATAATCTTACAAATTCTCTGACTAAAGGGTTGACTTAACAAAAGCATGATAGGCACACTCGAGATTATGGTGTCCAGATTCATACTAGTTGGCTATAGTAAAAGTGGGAGATTGTTCGGGATATGCCCTATATCCAACTTGTAGATAAGTTATATGTATATGTATTTGTAATATTTTTCATTAATTAATAAAATAGAAATCTTTATTATACGTGTCTTACATAAATTATATAAATCATCAAACACTGTAATAAAGCCATTAGAGTAATAAGTGTTGGTTTCTATTAAGGTTCCAAGATCAATAATAAGCATGAAAACATGTGTGAATAGTATCAACGGAGGTGCGGAATACTCACAATGATCGGTTGAGTGGATGCGGTGAAGAAAAAAATCAATTTATGTCCTCCTAAATGGCCACTGCAGTGCAGAATTTTCTGTCAAGAATTTCAGATTTTGATCTAAGAAATAGAGCTCCAAGCTTCGTCAAACGATTCCCAGCTCATGGGTGGACTTCCCTATCACCTTCGCATGTATCTCGGAGTGCTAGCTCTCTTGATTTTGCCATAAAATCAAACACTTATGGATTCCCATTTTCTTCAAATTTTGGCAGTGAGCTGCCATAAAAATGGAGAGAATAGCCCTCCAAGGGCATGAACAAGATGGAGAAGAAAAGAGAAAAAGTGAGTTGGTTGGTTGTTGGAAAAAGGTGTATATGATATACATCTATTTGATTTTCCAAAAATCAAATAAATATATCATATATTTGATTTCTCAAAGTCAAACTAGTACAAACCTTTAATTAAATCCAACAACCCTTATCACTATTCACATCAACTCACATCACTTTAATAAAGTGACATGTTGTCAAGTCACATCACTCAAAGTGACAAGATTTGACGCTTGATGTGACGCTAGATGCGACTAGCGATTTGACGCTCGATTTGACTTGCGTGCCGCACTCGAATATAAAATGCGAATGCGCTCATAAATAATCTCGGGCTCGGGTTCGCTAATTCCAAATTAACGAATTCTCAGTTGCTGTGTAATTAAATCTAATTTAATTAAATAATCACGCTAAACATAATTAATATTCACGTCGCTAACAAATTAATTCTAAATTAACTCGTTCGCCCGAATTAAAATCTAATTTTAATTCTGCGTCGAAATCTAATTTCGTTTAATATATCAAATATATTAATTTACCGATTAATTCCAAATTAATCGTTATCTCCCTTTTATTGATATTTTATCCTAGATAAAATATCTTCGAAATTATTCCCATATTAATTTTCTCTCTCTTCTAATTAATCCGGATTAATTTAAAGTGCGAGTCATCATCATCGCTGAATCTTTGGGAAGTGATCCATGAGATCCCCGGATATGTTGGCAGTAAATACGGTCGTCGGACTATCAGAGCACGTAAGTACCTCGTACTACGTTTTACCGATTTACAAGGCAAGGTTGGCCTCTAGCAAAGCATCATGCCTACCCAATTCTCTGGAAATATCCTTACAGGAAAAAAGGATCTGTATCAGGTGTAGTATACGTAGTATTACGTATTTCTATCCAGTATCAGATGATCATGTGCTAGGCCTGGGGCTGGAATTGTGTCTGCCCCGTATGAAGCACATATCGGATGTCTGGTGACTACTCTCTATAATCGGATAAACCTGACCTTGTCATTTTATCCCGATAGCTGCAGCATTTAAGAGAACCAGTCCCGTATCCTACGTGACCATCATCTCCACTATGACTGGGGTGATACTTCCGTCTTGACATCACACCCAACACACTACGATTCTCAATATACCCAGCATTGGCGTACATAGAACCTATTAAAGCCCTAGACGACCGCAACCAAAGTATATTGATTGTCGCAAGTATTAGCGGTGCAAGTCTCAGGTTAAGACTAAATACACCTACCCAGATTTCTGTCTTCCATAGACACATAGTCATACTACCAATGGAATTCCGAGGGGGTCTATCCAGAGCGAAGCTGTTTCCCGTACCATCGGTAAAACACAACCTCCTACTACACTTGCATGAGTATCCTATACCCAAATATTTGAGAACTATGCCATTGTGCCCTTACAATGCGCACAAGTGTAATATTAGTCTTTTACGTATTTATCGATGTCCAATCTCGATAATACTCTGACTAGGGATATTTAATGATTTATCCTTCGTGGACTGATACTGTCTCATATCATTCTCCATCCAAGAACAAATCATAGGGACCTCTCATCATTTATACATCTAGGTGTTCTAATCACAAATGATAAAAATGCAATCTCATTTGTCACATAGTTAATTTGTACAACAACACCATGATCTGTACAAATAATGATGCTATGGGTCATAACTGCCCAACAATCTCCCACTTGGCCTATCACTTGAGTGTCTTACACCTGAACTATGTACGGTTGGCTCAAATTGCTGAGGATAGGTTTTCGTCAGCGAATTTGCATGATTATCATCTGATGCGATTTATTCGATCATCACATAGCCACGATGTATGATCCGAACGAATCAGATGAATATTGAAGTATGTATCTGGATCGTTGATGAGACCATTAATTCTTTAGCCTGTGCTGGTGCCTAGCTTAGCTGCTAATAGAACTATATCTAATCTAATTAGATTTATAATTGACCCAGATGGCTTCTATTGCTGCCTAAGCTGCAACAATAACCCGCATTTGTTGTTTATTCGGTAACAATATCTTGCTTGGAAGATTTCTAGCTCACTATACCGTTATTCAAATTGTATAGTACCGTTTGTGACTTTTAGTCATTTTATCGGTTTAGGAAACTTGCAGTAGTGATCCCAGTCACTTCAAGTTCTCCTTCTCCACAGATTAAGATAGCATCCTTAGATCTCTTAGATACTAACGGATGTTCTTAACATCAATCCAGTAACTATCACTTGGATTGGCCCGATTGTGAATCCATATGCTCAAAGCGTATAAGACACCAGGTCACGTACATTTTTAATGTACGAGTTTCTTAGAGAGTTTTTCTCGAAAGCCTAGCTTTCACCGATTTTATATTTTTTATTATGGGAATATCATTTCCATGAAATGATATATATTATCATTATTTATAGGATAGCCACTGTCATTGCGCTCCCACTAACCTCCTTATATACACAAGAATCATATTCGTTTTGAATCAAATCATACACCATTATGATTACATCAAAACGGTAATTCCAAGAACTCAATGCTTGCTTCAATGCAAACATGGATCGAATAACCTGCAAACCTTGTTTGCTAGTTTTAGTACGATAAAACCGTCAGGATGTTGAAAACATCCTCCGAAAGGTTTCCACTTAAGGAAAGCGATTTTGACGTTCTGCTGTCATATTTCATAAATGAAACATGCAGCTTTAGCAAGCATTATCCAAATGGATTTACCGTGGCAACAGTTAAAAGTTTAAATCGTAATCAACACAATGTTGATAACGATACCTTTCCGTTAAAAGCCTAGCTTTATACGTTGGTATGTTGCCTTCCATGTATGTCTTCCTTGAAGACTTATAAGTACCAATATGCATAATGCCTTGCGGTACATCAACTAGTATTCTAAACACAGTTGATATATATGGAATCCACTTTGGACTCATGGCACTTTGCCATAATAGGGAGTCGATACCTTGTATCACTTTCTCATATGTAGTCGGTTTGTGTTCCTCAATAAGATTGACATCTTTATGAGGTGAGACCAGAAACCCATACCTCAGGTTGTTTTCTGACTCTCTCCGATCTACGCGGCTCTTGTGTATTCGAAGATTACCGATAATAGTTTCATCCTTGATGAACTATTTATGTTCCATTAAGATTCGGTGCCTTAGACAGTATTACACAGATTTTCATCAAGTTTTACTATCCTCCCACTTACCACTGCATATCGGTATTCCTCTTAGGAAAACCGCATGGTGAGCAACAATCACATTGTTCTCTTAGTGAGTTTTATAAGCATTATGCTTATGGTTTCCCTAGGATAACCTATAATTTGGCACTTATCCAATTTAGGTTCTAGTTTGATATTATCCAAACGTATGACTAGCATACCCAAATATATAGGAATGTGAAACCTAGTTTCTTTCCCATTCATATCTGGTATGAAATCTGTCAAATGGATTTTAATGGAACATTATTCTAAATAAGTTCTGCACTGTTAATGCTTATCCGTTGAAGGAAAAGGTAGCTCAGAGCGACTCATGATTAACCTTATCATGTCCAAAAAAATTTGGTTTATCAGTTCGGGTACACCGTCAAAATGACGTGTTCCAGGAGGAGTCCTCATTTGAAAGAATACTATACTTTTTCAAGTATTTTAGAAAATCATTGCTTAAGTATTTTCCATTAGGGTCTAACCGTGACGGTTTAATACTTTAGCCGATTTGTTTGTCTATTTCGTGTCGAAATTGTAAAAGTTTCCGATTTGTGTTCTAAAAGAGACACATAACCAGAACGCGATGCCACATCCGTAAAGGTCACGAAATATTCATATCCACCTCTAGCCTAGATAGACATGGGCCCACTTGCTTCACTATGAACTAGGGCTAACAGATCGGTGGCATTTACACTGTTACCAAGTAAATAGTGTTTTAGGCATTTTCCCCAATAAACTAGATTCGTAGACTTTATTTGAATAGAATCAAATTAGTCCTAGTACCCACTCTTCAAAAGTACGGATATACGATTCTTGTTTTAGTTGTGTCCTAAACAACAATGCCACAAATTAGTTTCTTCTGATCAAATCAGTTTGAGCTATTGTTTGACATATCATTTATATTCAAAATATAAATGCCGTTATTCACATCTAATGTGTATATCTCAATATCATCTTTATATAATAAAACACTTCAGTGTTCTAGAATATAAAGGTTCAGCAGCAGCGGGTTAAACACTGGTATAGAGATAATGTTTCTAGTCAAACTAGTTACATTATAACAGTTTCCAAATTTAGGTACGTACTGGAGGGTAGTTCCTAAACTTATGTATCTACGGTTAAAACAGCGACTTTCGTCCCGTTTCTAATTCACAGATTAATCTCAACTGAAGTCAGTATCTTGCTCACAGCAGATTCTGAACATCAATACATATATTTTATGGACCACACTAAGTATTTAAAAATATAATTTTAATACTAGTAGTGAACATACTGTTCACAAACATATTTGAAGTCAGAGCCTTGCTCGTCTTCAATTCCTTCATGTCTGCTTTGTCCAAACGGCAGTCACGCTTCTGCGTTTCCGTTTGCCATAATTTAAGCAGACATTTTAGGATATGTCCTTTATCTTCCCAGAAGATTATAATGATTTTGCCTTTGCCCTTTTTTAACATTCCAGTAGCCCTTGGCTTAGCCTCGGTCTTCTAGAATATCGAAGTAAGGTGCGCCTTGCGCTACTTGCCTAATTGTAAACTTTGACTTTATCTCCTTGAGAATAGTCATTAACTCTCCAAGAGTTATTATTGCAATTTTAGTACTTTTAAAATCTAAGTATAGATTTATGCAGATCCTTCAATTTCAGTATCATACTTTAAGGATCTAATCCTTAGTTCTGATTCAGAAATTAAGGAGTCTACTGCGACAAGCTTAATGGATTAAGCACTAAGTTATCATTACATAAATCTTCCAAAGATTATGCTCGACTATTTGCTTAACTCCGAGCTTAGGCATAATAAGTTATTTTATCAAATAAAGTAACTTATCTATTTTTCCAGGACCATCCTGAAATATTATTCTCAATTTGAAAATTATACCATTTAAATACATTTTCCATAGGATTATGTATTAAATGTAAATATTTCAATTTTATATCTTGATTTAATAGTCCAACTATTTAATCAACGATTTTGATACTATTTATTATAATGATTACAATAGTCCAACTATTTAATCAACTATAATTTAATAGATTAAAATCAATTATATTGCTTACTATAATCCAATATAAAATCAACTATAAATGAATAGTTTGAATGTAGTCCAACGATTTATTAAAACAACGATTAAATATTAGTCCAACTAACATTTAATTTATATGACGAATGATATTTGTTTGAGTGCGTATGGCAAGTAATTAAACGAATATTGCAAATTCAATTCTTGCCTCCCACTATTTTTTAGAGAGCCTCTAACCCTCTGTAGAGTACTCGGGAAACCGTGTTTCCTAGTGGGCTAGGATCCCGTTAAATATCACACTATCTTGACTTTGGCCAACAAATTGTATGATAATTAACTAGGTAGATCTCTAAGATCAATTGGATCCAATCCAATTCCTAGATCCGGTAGGGGGACATCCAAGTCCGAAACATATATCTTATATATGCCAATACATCTAATGTATTACCTAACCTTTTTCCTCTGAATCAACTAAGCCTTGGCTTTGACACAACAAGCTTAATGATTCCAGTTAAGCGGAACCCATTGGCCATGGAAAGCTTCGTAATCAATGACGATGGACAAGAAGTGGTCTTGACTTTGGCCAACAAACCACAACTTGGACAAGACACCAATATGGAACAAAGCCTTTGTGATTCAAACACATCCTCGACAGACAAAGGTCTTGACTTTGGCCAACAAACCAATGCCGTCTTAGATCTTGAGTAAGAATCACTCAATGGAAGGAAAGACGCTTAATATAATTTGAGGGTTTTTCTGCGTGCAAATTGGCAACCAATTTATTATCTTTATTAAGGTCTCATCATCATACACCCTTAAACATGCATTCTAAACACATAATAAAGCGCATATGAATAATAATAATGATATGCGGATGGATACTTTACACATTGATCCTAGATCAAATCATTCCATTTCTCTCTCCAGCTAGCACATGTATTTACTTCTACCCGTTACACTACACTTCTAAAGAAACCTCATTTACATTGAGGGAAATAAGTGAGAATAGAATACAAAGAATAAGGAGGTGATAAGGCTGGACACGCAGGTCCAATTTAATAAATCAAATTTATTACAACAATTTCTATAATTGCCCCACCCATCTAATATCCATCCGATATACATTTTTCATGCATCGCAACCACGTATTCACACAAGCATGTTATCAATCAATCTAATCAAATTAATTAATATGATAATTAGTGACCATCCAATATTTAAACAACGATTTGATTTTGCCCGAGTCAAACTCATTTTGCGAATAAGTACTCAAAGTACGAATTCTCGAATTAAATTAAACTACATCATTAAATCCAATTTAATATGCATTCAATTCTAATTCACAATTTAATTCCAAATTAAATATTACACATTAATAATAAACCTTTTACGACTTAAATTTCAAATTTAATCGTTACGGGTCTCAAAACCTGATTAACGTCCAACATCAATTCAATTAAAGTCCAATGGGCTTTTAATTAATTTCTTAAGGCGTTGACTTTTGGTCATCTCGGGCCAAACCGAATAACCAAAATCCAATCCAGGAATTACCCCATAAGCCCATAAATCAATTTTGGCCCATTAGGCCAATTAAACTTAAAGGTCCATTAAGTCACAATTGGGCTTAACATAAGTGGTTTTGGGCCCAATTGGATCCAATCCATTTGGCCTAAACCCAACTTTGTACAACAAAGCCCAACAAGCCCAATTACAACATAACAAGCCCAAATCCAATTTCAAGGCCCAATTCAATTAAATTCCAAAAATACAAAAATCCAATTTAATTACATAAAGTGTGTACACAATTAATTACCCAATTAACATTTCTAAAACATCAATTAGCCTGATTAATCATGCTCATTATCATCATCACATGTCCAACACATTTTGATTAAAATCAAACCCAATTACATGCATTAAAGTCTCGACCAAGGGAGGGGATTTGTGTCCGATTCGAATTCAATACAATTAATTCCACAATCGACATTAAATCACATTCCCGAATGATTCTAACTCATCCAATGAATCAAAAAATCAAAATTCCAAGACTATTTAGGGCTTCAAACTCTCCGCCAAGGGAGTAATTTGGGGAAAAATTGTTCCAAATATTTTTCATGAAATTGATCCAATAAATATTCATTAAACATGTATTAAGCATACTCAAACATCCAATTCATTCAAATCATGCTCAAATACAAAATACCCAAATTTTAAGCCCTAAACTTCTCATGCTCAAACATTGCTCTAATACAATTTTTGGTTTCTATTAAGGTCCCAAGATCAATAATAAGCTTGAAAACATATGTGAATTCTATCAACGGAGGTGCGGAATACTCACAATGATCGGTTGAGTCGATGCGGTGAAGAACAAAATCAATTTCTTTCCTCCTAAATTCGGCCACTGCAGTACAAAATTTTCTGTCAAGAAATTCAGATTTTGATCCAAGAAATAGAGCTCCAAGCTTCGTCCAATGATTCCCGGCTCGTGGGTGGACTTCCCTATCACCTTCGCAGGTCTCTATGAGTGTTAGCTCTCTTGATTTTGCCACAAAATCAAGCACTTATGGCTTCCCATTTTCTTCAAATTTCGGCAGTGAGCTGCCACAAAAATGGAGAGAATAGCCCTCAAAGGGCGTGAACAAGATGGAGAAGAAAAGAGAAAAAGTGAGTTGGTTGGTTTTTGGAAAAGGTGTATATGATATACATCTATTTGATTTTCCAAAAATCAAATAAATATATAATATATTTAACTTTAATAAATTGACATGTTGTCAAGTCACATCACTCAAAGTGACAAGATTTGACACTTGATGTGACGCTAGATGCGACTAGCGATTTGACGCTCGATTTGACTTGCGTGCCGCACTCGAATTCAAAATGCAAATGCACTCGTAAATAATCTCGGGCTCGGGTTCGCTAATTCCAAATTAACGAATTCTCCGTTGCATCGTAATTAAATCTAATTTAATTAAATAATTACGCCAAGTATAATTACTATTCACATCGCTAACGAATTAATTCTAAATTAACTAGTTCGCTCGAATTAAAATCCAATTTTAATTCCGCGTCGAAATCTAATTTCGTTTAATATATCAAATATATTAATTTACCGATTAATTCCAAATTCATCGTTATCTCCCTTTTATTGATATTTTATCCTAGATAAAATATCTTCGAAATTAATCCCTGATTAATTTTCTCTCTCTTCTAATTATTCCCAGATTAATTTAAAGTGCGAGTCATACCTCATCGGTGAATCTTTGGGAAGCGACCCATGAGATCCCCGGATATGTTGGCAGTAAGGTCGTCGGACTATCCGAGCACGTAAGTACCTCGTACTATATTTTAACCGATTTACAAGACAAGGTTGGCCTCTAGCAAAGCGCCATGCCTACCCAATTCTCCGGAAATATCCTTACAGGAATAAAGGATCTGTATCAGGAGTAGTATACGTAGTATTGCATATTTCTGTCCAGTATCGGGATAAAATGATAAGGTCAGGTTTATCCAATTCTCCGCCATGCCTGGGGCTGGAATTGTGTCTGCCCCGTATGAAGCACATCTCGGATGTCTAGTGACTAGTCTCTATAATCGGATAAACCTGACCTTTCATTTTATCCCGAAAACTACATCATTTAAGAGAACCAATCCCGTATCCTACGTGACCATCATCTCCACTATGACTGAAGTGATACTTCCGTCTTGACATCACACCCAACACACTACGATTCTCAATATACCCAGCGTTGTGTACACAGAACCTTTTAAAGCCCTGGACGACTGCAACCAAAGTATATTGATTGTCGCAAGTATTAGCTGTGCAAGTCTCAGGTTAAGACTAAATACACCTACCCTGATTTCGAACTTCCATAGGCACATAGTCATACTACCAATGGAATTCCGAGGAAGTCTATCCAGAGCGAAGCTGTTTCCCATACTATCGGTAAAACACAACCTCCTACTACACTTGTATGAGTATCATATACCCAAATATATGAGAACTATGTCGTTATGCCCTCACAACGCACACAAGTGTAATGCTAGTCTCTTACGTATTTATCGATGTCCAATCTCGATAATACTCTGACTAGGGATATTTAATGATTTATTCTTCGTGGACTAATACTGTCTCATATCATTCTCCATCCAGGAACAAATCATAGGGACCACTCATCATTTATACATCTAGTTGATCTAATCACAAATGATAAGAGTGAATCTCCTTTGTCACATAGTTAATTTGTACAACAACACCATGATCTGTACAAATAGTGACGTTATGGGTCATAACTGTCCAACAATAAGATGATGGCTTCCACGCCTTTTGAGAATCATTACTCTAAAACATTCCTAGTCATAGTTTTGTGAATAATCTGGGCGTTCACAAAGCGGAGAGACTAGCATGATGATATGATCCGCCCTAAAGTGGGGTAGTTGATCTCATAGGCTACTAGCAGAGATCCGTCTGCTTGGTGTATCACATGGATGCATGAGTTGCTCGTGTCCATCGAACTGACCTCCGAAAGTTTTCACATGAAGTGTTTATCCCATGTGTCTGTGAGAACTTTCATATATCTAATGTATGACTAGTCCTTAGACTTGAGGTCTTTATAATCTTATGTGTGAATCAAATAACTTTGACATTCTCCTTTTTAAAAGATCCGGTCATAAGGGTGTGATTGGGTTAGTTATTGAAACATATGAAGTTTGTAACGATACAAAAGAGAATCGCCACTCTCTCGGATAATATTTTCTTATAAGAGTAGTATTCCAGCTTGCGAGTTGATATGTGTGATCAGTGCTTATACTTGTGGCTGCAGCGGAAGAATCGTGTCAGATTCTTGGGTTAGTATAGGACACAGAAATCTACAACGCTGTTCTACGCGGCCTAGTCGGGAGTACGAAATAGCCTACGGGAGACTAAACCGGAGAATAATGGAGTCACCACCCAGTGTGAACTGGGAAAATGATTTAAGGCCGCACTCACCCCTCGCAAGGGAAAACCTCAAATCGTTGGCTTCGAAATGGTCCATTACTTATGCCACTTGTAATGAAAGGATTTGTGCAACAATCTAACCAAGTCTACGCAACCTACATACGTAAGAATGATCTATATCTAAGTTCATATACAGCTTATATCTAAGTTTGCATGCATAAAAGTAAGTCGAAATAACAGCAGGCATATAATCCATGAACGTTTCCTCAAGCGGTACGTGGAGTTGTATCCCAAGTACAGACCATACTACCGTCCATTCGGATTCGGCTACGGAGTTTACGTCTGGGTTTCCATCCGATATACCACAAGAAGCAACACTCAATCACTAACCCAATATTGACATACATGAAACATGATAATGTATATAGCCATAAAAAACCGAAGAGACAAACATGCGAAACATAAAATAAATGTGGAACAATAAAACAACAATAAATGGAAATTAAATGCGAAATAATAAAAGACTAGCAATACAAAACAATAAATATGTGGCCAGAGAACTCGACCGTTTTCAATGTAGGACTTTACATACCCGGTTGGACGTATTCCACGTCCAACCAAGCATGCCGTTTCCAGGACGATAAAATAAAATACAATAAAGGATGCCCTCAGGTCTTACTTTTTAGTCGCTTCTCAGGAGTACGTTGGGACGTCGCCGGAAGGGTTAACATTTCCGCTATTTTTCTGGTTCGCTGGTTCACTGTTTTTGCTCACTATTTTCTCTATTTTCTTCACTGTTTTGGATCATTTTTGCTGCTATTTTAGGTGGTTGTTTAAGGGCTGTTTTGGGTTATTTTGGGACTATTTCGAGGGCTATTTGTTCGCTGTTTATGAGGCTTCTTCTGGACTGTTTGGTTTCAGTTTCTTGGGTATTGCTCACGACTTTATTGCTGCTTTTGTGGGTTATTTTCAGTATTATACGGGACTATTTTGTTTTGATTTTCTGTTGCCTAGAGAAGCTAGGTGTGGAGAGTCTTTTCGTGGCTTTTGTGTTCGGTTACAGGTGGCTGGATTTGTTGATGATTTGTTCGGTGGATGGGTTATTTTATTCGGCCTTGGCTGCTGTAAGTGGTCATGAATGTCTAGGGTTTATTATTGTCTTATATTAAGGGTTTGGTAGTGATTAGTTGGTAAGTATGAGGGGGTTCACGTGGTCTTTAGTTTTGTGGCGTTCGGTGAGTTAAATGGTACCGTGAGGGGCGTCTGCATGGTGTGTGGGGTACGTGTTGTAGGGATGGGCAGTTTCTTATTTGGCTTGTGTTGTAACGTGTGTGTATGAGTCGTGGCTTGGTGAGAGGGCTAAGTGGCGTGTATTGGTTAGTATTTTATGTCGTGAGTTTCCGTGTAGAGAGAAGAATGGATGAAGAGAGATCTTAGGTTTCTGAAGTTGCCGAATAAGAGAGTAGTGGGAGAGGGAAGACAGTGATGAGAGAAATGAGTTTTTTGGGTGCCGTTTGTTGCTTGGTCTTAGGGTTTTTAACGTGTCTCTATATTAAGTGAGGGGTAGTTAGGTTAGGGTTTCATGGTCTCTATGTTCACCGAGAGTGAGCAAAGAAGAGAGAGGCGAAGGTTATTTTTTAGGGTTTGTTTGAAGATGAAGGGAGCTGTCTGGTTGATGGCATGAGTTGTCTGCCTTATGTGTGTTTGTTCAGGGTTTGTGCGTGAGAGATGAGAGATGGGCGATAATGTTTAATGGCAGTGTGAGATCGCCTTTGTTGCTATGAGTGTGTGTGCATTAATCTAGGGTTTTTGTTTTTGTAGTTGGCTTATAGAGGCAAAATGCGTGGGAACTTAGGGTTTTCGTTTTCTACGTGGAGCCAAGGGAGAGGAGAGAAGGAAGGAGCTGGGCGTGGGGGGAAGAGAGAGATGAGAGTCTTTTGAGGAGAAAGTCCAGGGATAGAGGGAGCCGTGAGAGCCAAAAAGGGGGGACGTGTGATGAGTTATTTGTGGAGAGGCTGCCGAGAAGAAGAGATGCGTATTAGGGTTTGTTGGCTTTTAAAGAGAGAGACGAAAGGTTATAGAGAGAGAAGGAGATGAATTGTGAGGGATTGAGAAGTGAGCTCCTTGTTCAAAGGTTTGGCTTTAGGTTTCTTTTTATATGAGAGGGTTAAAGTTATCTTTGTATGGGTAGGAATTGGAGATTGTGTGATCATGGGGAAGATTTTATTAATTTTTTATAAGGAAATGATTTCTTTAATTTAAGAAGATGGTTAATTCAGTTTAGGAAATGGATTTGTTTTAATTAGAAAGGTGATTTAATTGGATTCTAATTTAATTTGTGATATGTGTTTTAATTGTGTTAATTATTTTTGGATTTGGCTTTGGGTGAGATGGACTTTGGACGGGTTTTGGGCCAAGGCTAACAGTTAAAACAGAGATTAATAGAGTGAACTCGAGGCTAAGTAAGTGAATGAAATCCAACAAGGTCTTGATTTTTAAATTTTCCCTTCTGACGTCTGTTTCCCGTGACTTCCGCAGCTTAAAGAGTAGTGCGTCCGTACGAGGCTCATCATCGGGACTTATATTCAAAAATACCATGCCTACAATCGCCCCCACTTTGATGGGACTTGTGCAGTGTGTAACAGTGATAATCCTATCAAAGTTATGCAATGTATTTTTTCTTACCTGGTTCGCCAGCTTCCACCTGACTTGCCTGTTACTTCGAACATAGTTGATCTGGTGACGAGGTACCTTGACCCCTGGGCTTCATTCCCAAACCACCGAATATGGATTGTGTTGATGATGTAGTGGGCCCTCGACCCTGGGACGCATCCCGAAACTACAACTGATGTGTAGGCTCTCGACCTTGGGACACATCTTAAAAGTAATGATGTAGTGGATCCTCGACCCTGGGACGCATTTTGGAAATACAACTGATGATGCAGTGGGCCCTCAACCCTGGGATGCATTCGGGAACTTCAACCGAAAACGAGGGCCCTCGACCTTGGGACGCATCCTAATACAGCTGAAAATTTGGGCCTCGCCCTTAAACTAACAATGTAGTGGGTCCTCGACCCTAGGACGCATCCCAGAACTACAACTGCTGATGCAGTGGGCCCTCGACCCTGGGACGTATCCCGAAACTGCAACTGACAACGGGGGCCCTTAACCTTGGGACGCATCCCAATACCACTGACAATGTGGGCCTCGCCCTCAAACTAATGATGTAGTGCGTCGTCGACCCTGGGACGCTTCCCGGAACTATAACTGATGATGCAGTGGGCCCTCGACCCTGGGATGTATCCCGGAACTACAACCGACAACGGGGCCCTCGACCCTGGGATGCATCCCAATACCGCTGACAATGTGGGCCTCGCCCCCAGACTAGTACTTATACGGGCCTCGCCCCCAGACTAGTACTTATACGGGCCTCACCCCCAGACTGATACTGATGCGGGCCTCACCCCCAGACTGATACTGATGTGGGCCCGCCCCCAACTGATACTGATGTGGGCTTCACCCCCAAATTAATACTTATGTGGGCCTCGTCCCCAGATTGATACTTACGTGGGCCTCCCCCCAAACTGATACTGATGTGGGCCTCGCCCCAAACTGATACTGATGTGGGCCACGCCCCCAAACTAATACTGATATAGGCCTCGCCCCAAAAATGATACTAATGTAGGCATCGCCCCAAAAATGATAGTGATGTTGGCCTCGCCCCAAATTCTTACTGATGTGGGCCTCACCCCCATACTGATATTGATGTGGGCCTCGCCCCCAAACTGATACTAACGTGGGCCTCGCCCCAAACTGATATTGATGTGGGCCTGACCCCCATACTGATACTGATGCGGGCCTCGCCCCCGACTGATACTTATGTAGGCCTCGCCCCAAACTGATACTGATGTAGGCCTCGCCCCCAAACTGATAATGACGTGGGCCTCGCCCTAAACTGATACTGATATAGGCCTCACCTCCATGCTAATACTGATGCGGGCGTCGCCCCCAACTGATACTTATATGGGCCTTGCCCTCAAACTAATACTTATGTAGGCCTCGCCCCAAACTTATACTGACGTGGGCCTCGACCCCGGGACTCATCCCCAAACTACTAATGATGCGGCCCTCGCCCTTTGGGATTCATTCCCAAACTCTGACGATGTGGTCCTCGACCCTGGGATTCATTCCCGAATTCATTCAAAACTCTGACGATGTGTGCCTCGACCGTGGTATTCATTCCTAGATTCATTCCAAAACTCTGAAGATGTGGGCCTCGACCCTGGGATTCATTCCAAATCTCTGACGATGTGGCCTTGACCTTGGGATTCATTCCCAGATTTATTCAAAAACTCTGACGATGTGGGCCTCGACCCTAGGATTCATTCTCGGGTTCATTCAAAAATTCTGACGATGTGGGCCTTGTCCATGGAATTCATTCCAAAACTCTGGCGATGTGGGCCTCGACCCTGGGATTCATTCCAAAACTCTGACGATGTGGGCCTCGACTTGGGATTCATTCCCCTAGGATTCATTCCAGAAACTGCTGATACTGTGGGCCTCGACCCTAAACTAATACTGATGTGGGCCTTGCCCCCAAACTGATGATGAAGGTGGTTCATTCCTAAACCGCACTGTGTGAGAAATGGTGGGCTGGTCGCTCCCAGACTCGGTTCATCTTTATGTTCTTTGCTATTTTTTTCCCTTTTCTTCAAAACCTGCGAAGCAGAAATAAAAAATGTGTTTATGTGACTTGTATGCTTGTATGCATGGATGGATTTCCTATTCCAATGGGTTAGGTCTTCCTTGTGCTCCTTGGTGCTTCTCGCCTACAAGATTTTTTGATCCCCCCTGCGTCTGATTACAGTTTCTTCCTGTCAATTCTCTACTGGTGATTGCTTAGTTTCTTTTGGTCTCATGACTCAATATCTCGTTATGACCCTGATTCGCGAGGTGGTAGACTGGTCGCCCCCAGTCTTGCTTTAGTTTTCTGCTCTCCGCTGTTTGCACTAGGTCAAGATGAACAACATGGCGGGGCCTTCCATATCATCATACTATACTACATGCTACGAAATAGTCCCCATAGTTATACATATCATTGTCCTCAAAGAATGCTCAGTATTGAAACCAGAGAACCTTCAAAACTTTCAATGTAACTCAAATCCTAGTCTTTGAATAAATGATCTAAGCCAGACTCAAAGTGTGTGTGTTCAAAGGTTCCTTTGCAGATTCATCCCCAGGTAAGTCCACTCAATGATTTCGTCAAAAAATTGGGATCGATGGGTCAAACCAACATAGATGTCTCAATCATGCCTGTAGTTGCTTTTCTGTGTTCAATGTGGTATAGTTTTCTTTCTCTTTTGTCGCTTTTTTTTTTCCTTTTCATTTTGAACTTCTTTTTTTTTCTATTCTTTTTCTTTTTTTTCTTTCACACACCTACCCTTTAAGGTAGTATTTCTCCTCATGGTGGTCCTAATACTCACCCATGGGTAGCTTCACGCTTATCGGTTATAGGTGGTTCGATTCTTTTCTTTTGAGGCTTTTCTTTCATTTTCAACCATACCACACATCATAACACAAGCAAATCAGGATAGACATCTAAGCAAACGGTCATTCACCGACCTAAAATTTCTTCAATTAGTCACTTTGCTAACTACTCAGGTTTTCACTGCTAAGAACCATAATCAAGTGCTTATGAGTCTAACAAAGATCAATTACTCAAAGTATCAGATAAAAGCACATCAAGAGTTTATCCTTTCTAAGATTTAATCCTAAGGAAAACGATTTCATCATTGGACTTATGTCTAACCATCAAGGACTAAGAACAAACAATTCCTTTTCTTTTCTTTTCTTTTTTCCTTTTTTACTTCTTTTTTTCCTTTTTCTCTTTTCTCTTTCCCTTTTTTTGGCTGAAGGCCCCCCAATGGTTTTGCTATCATGGCCGTAAAGTTTTCTATTTTTCGGCTTCCCTTTCCCGATATCCATGTTCGCTAAACTCTTTTTGATAAGTCTTCTTTTACCCCTAACCCAACAGATATCTATGATGGCTTTTAAGACACATGGTTAACATGATACGTCTATGCATGAGATGCATGAAATGCGTACGATGCATGAGATATAATATGCAGGTGTTTATCAGAAGCATAAAGGAATTGTTTCTATTGGTCTTACAACTACAATTCATATGAGGGTTTATAGGGGTATAGACAAAGGCTCTCGTCGATGAAGGGTTGCCCACAACTAGGTATTCACACTCAAGGGTCTGAGCGACCAAGTGAGTGCACATTTTTTATACACTAAGGTACATGCCAACAAGTTATGGTGTGTGACTGACTGTCAAATGGATTTCCCGTTGTAGATTCCCCAGAGGGAGAGTGGAGCGAACTCTCTTAGTAACCCAAGCCTCTTAGGCTCTTATCGCTTGGTGACAGGAATAAACAACAAGTCCTCCAAATTAGTCCATCATAATAAGCTACGAGTATATGATTATCAAGGTGCCTTCACAGCTTTTCCTTATAAAAAGGTAGTCAATGAAGAAAGACACCAAACCATTACTTAGCTCTAATGATGCCTTTGATTAAACCTCTTCAACTCGCGGTAAACATGGCTAACTAAAGCGCAAATCACAATAATTACAAGACATTATTTCGGGGCTGATTCTCTATCCCCAGTGGAGTCGCCAGACTGTAGGACACATAAATCACCGACGTTGTTCTAGGCTCGTGGTCTAGTTGGTAGTAAGAAATAGCCTATGTGAGAATAAACCGAAGAATAATGGAGTCGCCACCCAGTGTGAACTGGTAAAATGATTTAAGGCCGCACTCACCCCTTGAAAGGGAAGACCTCAAACCGTTGGGTTCGGAATGATCCCTTACTTATGCCACTTGTAATGAAAGGATTTTTACAACAATCTAACTAAGTCTACGCAACCTACCTACACAAGAATGATCTAAATCTAAGTTCATATACGACCTATATCTAAGTTTGCATGCATAAAGTAAGTCGAAATAACGGCAGGCATACAATCCATGAACGTTTCCTCAAACGGTACGTGGAGCTGTATCCCAAGTACAGACCGCATTACCGTCCATTAAGATTGGGCTACGGAATTTATGTTTGGGTTTCCTTCCGATATACCACGAGAAGCAACACTCAATCACTAACCCAATATTGACATACATGAAACACGATAATGCATATAACCATTAATAATCGAAGAGACAAAAATGCGAAACACAAAATAAATACGGAATAATAAAATAACAATAAACGGAAATTAAATGTGAAATAATAAAAGACTAACAATAAGAAATAAATACGGAATAATAAATATGTGGCCAGAGAACTCGGCCGATTTCATTGTAGGACTTCGCATACCCGGTTGGACTTATTCCACGTCCAACCAAGCATGCCGTTTCTAGGACGACAAAATAAAATACAATAAAGGGTGCCCTCAGGTCTTACCTTTTAAGTCGCTTCTCGGGAGTGCATTGGGACATTGTCGGAAGGGTTAGCGTTTTCACTATTTTTCTGGTTCGCTGGTTCACTATTTCCACTCATTGTTTTCTCTGTTTTCTTTACTGTTTTGGATGATTTTTATTGCTGTTTTAGGTGGTTTTTTAGGGGCTATTTTTAGATATTTTGGGATTGTTTCGGGGGCTAATTGTTTGCTGTTTAGAGGGCTTCTTATGGACTGTTTGGTTTCAGTTTCTTGGGTGTTGCTCACGGCTTTACTGCTGCTTTCGTGGGTTATTTTCAGTATTTTAAGGGACTATTATGCTTTGATTTGCTGTTACCGAGAGAAGCTAGGTTGGAGAGTCTAGTCGTGGCTTTTGTGTTCGGTTACAGGTGGCTGGATTTGTTGATGATTTGGTCATTGGAGGGGTTATTTTATTCGGCCTTGGCTGCTTTGAGTGGTCGTGAATGTCTAGGGTTTATTATTGTTTTATATTAAGGTTTGGTAGTGGTTAGTCGGTAAATGTGAGGGGGTTCACCTGGTCTTTGGTTTTGTGGCGTGTGGTGAGTTAAATGGTGCCGTGAGGGGTGTCTGCATGGTGTGTGGGGTATGTGTTGCAGGGATGGGCAGTTTTTTGTTTGGCTTGTGTTGTAACGTGTATGTGTGTGAGCGTGTCTTGGTGAGAGGGCTGAGTGGCGTGTATTGGTTAGTGTTTTGTGTCGTGAGTTGCCGTGTAGAGAGAAAAATGGATGAAGAGAGATCTTAGGTTTATGAAGTTGTTGAATAAGAGAGTAGTGAGAGAGGGAAGAAAGATGAGAGAGAAGAGTTTTTTGGGTGCCATTTGTTGCTTGGTCTTAGGGTTTTTAACGTCTCTCTTTATTGAGTGAGGAGAAGTTAGGTTGCTTTAGGGCTTCATGGTCCGTATGTTCGCCGAGAGTGAGCAAGGAAGAGAGAGGCGAGGGTTCTTTTTTAGGGTTTGTTTGAAGATGGAGGGAGCTATCTCATTGATGCCGTGAGTTGTCTGTCTTATGTGTGTTTGTTCAGGGTTTGTGCGTGAGAGAGGAGAGAGGAGCGATAGTGTTTAATTGAAGTTTGAGATCGCCTTTGTTGCTGTGAGTGTGTGTGTATTAATCTAGGGTTTTATTTTTGTTGTTGGCTTATAGAGGTAGAATGCGTGGGAACTTAGGGTTTTCATTTTCTACGTGGAGCCAAGGCAGATGAGAGAAGGAAAGAGCTAGGCGTGGGGGGAAAGAGAGAGATGGGAGTCTTGTGAGGAGAGAGTCCAGGGATAGAGGGAGCCGTGAGAGCTAAAAGGGGGGACATGTGATATGTTTAGAGTTTTATTTATGGAGAGGCTACCGAGAAGTGAGCTCCCTATTCAAAGGTTTGGCTTTAGGTTTCTTTTTATAGGAAAATGTTGAGGTTATCCTTGTATGGGTAGGAATAGGAGATTGTGTGATCATGGGGAAGATTTAATCAGTTTGTTATTAGGAAATGATTTCTTTAATTTAGGAAGGTTGTTTATTCAGTTTAGGAAAGAGATTTGTTTTAATTAGGAAGGTGATTTAATTGGATTCTAATTTAATTTGTGACATGTGTTATAAATGTGTTAATTATTTTTGGATTGGGCTTTGGGTGAGATGGGCTTTGGATGGGTGCAGGCGTTTTGGCCAAGGCTAATAGTTAAAACAGAGATTAATATAGTGAACCCGAGGCTAAGCAAACGAATGAAATCCAATAAGGTCTTGATTTTTGAATTTTCCTTTCCGATGTCCGTTTCTCGCGACTTCCGCAACTTAAAGAGTAGTGCCTCCGTACGAGGCTCATCATCGGGACTTATATGTAAAAATACAGTGCCTATAGTTAGCATGATTCATGACACTATCAATATCATACCTTTGACCATATGGGTAGATATTTTCCGTACCCTGGGTCAAAAGGTGGGGAAATAGTGAGGCGATAGACCGTATCATATGTAAATCGCATGCAGAATAGATATATATCTTCCCTTCTCATTTGGGGGTCGTGGCATGTTACTAGATGTCAACCTTGGTCATTGAAATCGATTGACCATCTGATCGGAGGATAATTGATGTTTGATTAAATTATTACGATTCATTTCATGTCCAACTTGAGGGGAACCAAAAAGGTCACACACAACAAAGCCGAAATCAATGGTTAACAGTGCACAGTACATATTTAACACCATTTATGATTGTTGTAGGAATTTTTCATTAATGGTTAAATGTGTTTAATTATTGAACAGATCATTTATGAGGTTCCATGGTGGCTTAGGGATTGGTGAATGTCGATAGGGGCACTTTGGGAATTGGAAAAATGAATAATAAAAAAAATCTGTGTTTTTTTATTATTATTAATTTTATTTTTTATTTTTTTTTTGAATTCCAATTCGGCCCAAACTCTTATTAGGGTTTTATAATCTCATCAAACCACTAAATTAATATCCAATGGCTAAGATTAAATTAGCATTTATCCCACATCAGATTTTTAATTAACTTTGTTGTCTTTGGAGCACCTATATAAACCCAAAGAATTCTTTATAATTTTTTGCACCAAAATCTTTCATATCTTGGGTTTATATAAGTGAGCAACTCTAAAGTATGAAGAGTAAGCCATTGATATTGAGGATCCTTTAGTCTAATTGACTAGAGGAATCTCAGGTTAAAAGTTTTTAGGTATTTTCCTAGGCTAGTCTTGCTGTTGAGTTTTCGATATGGTGTGTTCATCTTTAGAGGCCACACACTTGGGTGGCTATTTGGAACATGGAAGAGCTTGCTGAGTTCGAGAAAAGCTTGTATATTGGAAGGAGGACTGGAGGAGTCTTCGGTTCAAGTAAGTCTTTTTCTTTCTTTATTTTAATTAGTGTTATTTTGACAGTTAGCATGTTTAGGTTAATGTTATTTTCATGTTTTATGAGTTTTTATGCTTAGAATTTATAGTAACATGCCTAGGCTTGTAGAATAATCAAAACAAATGGGTCTTGGGAAAAGGGATAGTTGTATCATAATTTAAATTTTCTACTGCGCACTCGCAGCCGCTTCCCAACATGAAGTACCTAACCATCAAGCATGGTTCGAGAATAAATCCAAGATATTGAAGCATCTCGCAAAAGCAGCGAAACCAAAGGTAAGTCTGACAATGGCCCACGGACCAGGTAAGTAAAAATACATGCATGACTTTGATAGGGTTGTCACTGTCACACACTGTACAAGCCCCATCAAAGTGGGGGCGACTGTAGACATTGTATTTTTACATGAGCCCGATGATAAGCCTTGTATGGAGGCACTACCTGGAAAGTTGCAGAAGTTACGGAAAACAGATGCTAGAAGAAAGAAAACCTCCAAAAACTAGCACCTCATCGGATTCAGACTCACTAGCCAGCGTTAAATTCGCTCAGTCAGCCGCTGTTTCATAATCTTAGCCTCGGACCCACTATACACGCCCTTGCACTCTTCAACTTCGACCCAAAGCACACGGCCCAAAGCCAATGCAATCCATCCACACACCCAAAATACCATGCAATCCACATGCTCAAATTCCCTCATCAACACTTTCAAATTTAACAAGATTTGAGATCCCCTCATCCCCAAATTTATGAGATTTTATTCTAAAAATAAATTGAGAATATATCCCCCAAAATTTCAATGATTTATTTCCATGAATTTGAGATCCCTTAACATTTTAAAAAGGAGACTCTTTATTTTTTTTGGAGGCTCCTTTGTACGGCAACTTGAAACCCCATGAGGCTTTCTTTTCTTCTCATCACCGGATAAAAAAAAACAAAAAAAGAACACCTTCATCATCGAAACAGAAACCACATTCATTCAACAACTTCATCACTAAAATATAAACCACATTCAAATAATAACCAGCCAAAATCGAAACAACAAGGAAGTCAAAAAAAATTCGAAAAACCAAAAAAAGCCACAAAATAACCCAAAAAAAAGCTCAAAAATAACCAAAAATATTAGCCAAACCACCAAAAAAATAGTAGCTAAAACAACCAAAAACAGCAGCCAAACCACCAAAAAACAGTAGCCAAAACAACCAAAAAAGAAGCAAAAACAAAAACCAAAAACAACAGCTAAAAACAACCAAAAAGAGCAGCAAAAAACAAACAAAATAACGGCCAACAAAGATCGAAAAACAACCAAGAAAATAGCAACCAGAAATAGTAAAATAACAAACAGAAAACAGCAAAACAGTAATCAGGAATAGTGAACCAGCGATCATTCCTACGACGGCCTAACACATTACCAAGAAAGTAACTTAAAAGGTAGGCCCTGAGGGCAACCTGACGCTGCATGCCTGGCTAGACGTGCAATATATCCAACTGGGTATGTGAAGTCCCACATCAAAGACAACCAAATTTCTGGTCACATTCTTTTCTTTCTTTGGCATTTTGTTATTTAAATTTTTTTTTTATCTATTTGTTCGCTTTTATTGTTATTTTATTATTTCACCTTTATGTTGTGGATGTTGTTTTCAGGTTGATAACTATACGCATATGCAAGGTTATATTTTTATGTTCGTTTACATTGCATTGATGATTATGTATGTTAATATCCCTTGCGGTATATCGGATGGAACCAAACGTAAATTCCGTAGCCAAATCTGAATGGACGTTAGTATGGTCTATAATTGGGATACAACTCCACGTGCAATTCGGGAAATACTCATACATGTGTGATTAACCCTTTTTTTTGTTTGCTATTTATTAAATGACGTTGTTCCTACTTTTGTCTATTTATTATAATTTTAGTTATCATATCTCGTATTTCTTAATTTAATATACTTTTGGAACTATGTTATTGTGATTATTAATATTAATGGGTGTGCAAATTTGTGTTTATTTGAATAACTTTGCGTGAACTGCATAAGACTTAGCTATACCATTGTGTGAACCCGTCCATTATACTAGCATAAGTAAAGGACCATTTCGAACCCAACAGTTTGAGGTATTCCCTTACGAGGGGTGAGTGCGGCCTTAAGTCTTTCACAGTTCACACTGAGTGGCGACTCCTTTATTCTCCGATTTAGTACCTTGCAGCCTAATCCGTAATCTCTATGGGCTGCGAGCCCAACAGTTTCGTGGTCACCGAACATCATAGGCGTAGTGGTAAACCTCGCTTCGCTCCTACAAAAGTCTTCCACCTGCTCCCGCAGGTCTCTACATTGTTCTATGGTGTGTCCCTTGCATTATGGGCATACAATAAGCCTTATTATTTCTCTTCTCATTTGGAAACTTCATTAGGTCAAGCTCAGTCAATAGAACATTATCCTGGATTTCCTAAACTATCTGGCCTCAGGGTCTATTTATGGGGGTGTACACTGTCCATTCGGTGACATGGTTGACTTGGGCATGTGGCATTCTCTCTTGCGTTGTATTATTCTGAGGTATCGGCCTGAACTCCTTCTACCTCGAGACCGGTCTCCTCAAGTCTCTACCCAAATCCTATTGATTTTATGCCCTGTGTATTTTCATTCTCTGAGGAGCCTTTCCTTGGGTGATCTTCTCCTCATCCTCTATTAGCACAAACTTTCTTGCCTTCTTCAAAGCCGCGGCATAGTTCGGTATCTCCTGGATCCTCGGGTGAGACCATAACCTCCCGACCTTAAGGGTCTATTTGAAACTTTCCAGTGCCTCCAAGGACTCATACGCTTGACCTCTAATATCAAGCTAAGTTATCTATCGACAAAGCTATTCAAAGACTCGTCATATCCCTGCCCCATCAACCGTAATGACCCCATTATCTTCCTCGGCACACACATCTCTTTAAAGTACCGTATAAAGGATCTTCTCAATTGCACAAAGCTGCTGATACTTCCCGGATCAATTTCTGAAACCATAGGCTGGCTGACCTGCCTAAGGTTAGAGGGAACACCTTACAAACATCCATAGAGGGCATAACGAATACATTGGAAACTCCATTGCCATCATTTCTCTCAAGAAAGAGGATGTTGTTTCCATCTCTTGGTCGCCCTCATTTGGTTCTTTCCATTTTTTCATCTCATTCTGAAACCAACTCCTCATTTGGTTCTGGTTCTTGAAACTATCATGCTCTCTCTCATGGTTTTCCCCGCGTCTTCCACTCTAGGTGTAGGACACATAAATCGGTGACGCTGTTCTAGGATCGCGGCCTAGTCAGGAGTATGGAGTAGCCTACGGGAGACTAAACCGGAGAATAATGGAGTCGCCACCCAGTGTGAACTGGGAAAATGATTTAAGGCCACACTCACCCCTCACAAGGGAAGACCTCAAACCATTGGGTTCGGAATGGTCCCTTACTTATGCCACTTGTAATGAAAAGATTTGTGCAATAATCTAACCAAGCCTACGCAACCTACATACGCGAGAGCAACCTACATCTAAATTTGCACACAACCTATGTCTAAGTTTGCATGCATAAAAGTGAAACCTATATCTAAGTTTGCATGCATAAAAGTAAGTCGACATAACGGCAAGCATGTAATCTTATGAATGCATTAAACTAATATATGTGGAAGCATAAATAAACAAAAATTGTCTAAGCATAGAAATTAAAGAGAGATGATCAAATTCCTAACATAAAGAAAATAACCAAATTATGAGTTAAAATAACATACTATTCCTAATGAACGATGGATAAACACAAGATTGGATGAAACAAAATATGTGTGTTTCTCAAGCGGTACGTGGAATTGTATTCCAAGTACAGACCGCAGATTCGGCTATGGAATTTACGTCTGGGTTTCCATTCGATATACCACGAGTGTTGACACAAAATCATTCATCCAATAGCCACAACATACATAAATCAAGATACACATGCAAATAAATAATAAGAAAAAGAATGGGAATAGATAAAAAGGTGCCCTCAGGTCTAACCTCTAAAGTCGCTTCTTGGAAGTGCGTTTCGCGGTTGTTGGAAGGGTTGATGCTCCGTAACTTTTCCAATTTTCTGGTTAACTATTTTCCTTCGTTGCCTCATTGTTTCGGGATGCTATTTACTTTATTTTCACTGTATTTTCCGGTCGTTGTGTTTGGTTGTTGTTTGCGGTATTTGGGCAGTTTTTAGGATAGTGTTCCGGGCAGTTTTCCGGATAGTTTTCTAGATAGTTTTCTAGGCAGTTTTCTGGATGGTTTTCTGGACAGTTTTCTGGTCAGTTTTCTGGTGTGCAGGGGTATTTTCGAGGCTGTTATGGTGGCAGTTTGTTCGCTGTTTAGGGGGCTAATTTTCACTATTTTGGTTGATTATTTTTTAATTTTTTGCGTACAGTGAGAGATAGTTTTTTTGTCTTGGTTTTCTGTGGTTTTATGTCGGCTCAGTGTGTATGGTTTGTGTCGGCTCAGGGTATGTGGTTTGAGGGTAGTCTCGGTTGCAGGTGTTTTAGTGGTCTTTGTGTCTTATTTTAGGTGGCTGTGTGGTGGCTTAAGGGTTTGCTTCTTCAAAGTGTCATGTGTGTCTTTTGTTGCTTGCACTGGAGTGAGAGAATGTGAGTGGAGTCATGTGTAAATGGCTTTAGTGTTTCAATAGGTCGGTGCTAAGGGCTGTGTGCAGATTGTGTGCGTGAGTGGTGTGTTAAAATGGTGCAGTCTGTGTTTACGTGAAGTGCATGTGCATGGCCTGAGCGTGTGAGTGGCGTGTTTAAAACGGTGCAGTGTGTGTTTACGTGAAGTGCATGTGCATGGCCTGAGAGTATGAGTGGTTATTAATCTACGGTTTTATCGGTTGATTTGTTTTAGGCTTGTGGCCTTGTGTCTTTGCTTGGTTAGCCACTGCTGGCTTATTGTCGTGTGAGGTGAGTGTAAGAGGAGAGTTGGGTACGTGGGCTACTTTTTTATGTTATTTGTATATGTTTATGCTAAGCGAGAGAGAGTCCTGAGGGTTCATGAGAGAGAGGGGAGATATACCGAGAGAGCATTCATGAGAGATTGGAAGATATGAAGGTTAGGGTTTTTTTTTGGGTTGTTCTCCGAGAGAGAGGCGTGAAGCTTAAGGGAGAGGAGGGTTGTGTTCACTGATTTGTGCATTTTCTTTGGTTGAAAGGAGAGAGCTGAACAAGAGTTTAGGGATCTTGGCCGTGAGTGCAGGCTGCTTCGTGAACTATGGTTTATTTTGTTGGGTTGTGGCCGAGAGAGAGAGATAAGTGAGAGACAGGAGAGAGAGAGTCATATGGCTTTAGAGAGAAGGGTGTGAATGTGGTCTAGTGAGAAGTGAATCTGAGCTAGGGGTCTAAGGGCTTGATTTGGGTGTCTTTTTATATGAGAGGGTTGAGGTTGTCCTTGTACGAGTATGGAAAGTATCATGCAATTATGGGGGATATCTTCTAATTATTGTGCTACAAGGAAAGCATATCTCTAATTTAGGGAGGTAATTTTTGAGATTTGATTTGATTTTATTTAGTTAAGGCATGTGATTTAATTTATTAGGAAGGTGATTTATAGGATTTGATTTGATTCTTTTAATTCGGGAAGGTGATTTTATTTGATTTCAACATGTGTTTAATATGTGGATTTATTATTTTGGATGAGATGGGCGTATGGCTTGGAAGGCTTGGGCGTGTGTTTGGTTCTTTTGGTAGGCTTGGTGTGGATTGTGGGGGTTTTGGGCCGAGGATGAATTTTAAAACAGGGGTCCAATGAGCAAACTCGAAGTTAAGTAATGAATTTAATCCAACAAGGTATTGATTTCTGAATTTTCCCTTCTGACGTCCATTTCCCATGACTTCCGCAACTTAAAGAGTACTGTCTCCGTACAAGGCTCATCATCGGGACTTATATGTAAAAATGCAGTGCCTACAATCACCCCTACTTTGATGAGACTTGTTTAGTGTGCGACAGTGATAATCTTATCAAAGTTATGTATTGTACTTTTCTTTACGTGACTCGCTAGTAGCTGTTTGACTTGCCTGTTGCTTCGAATTGAGTTGATATGGTGGTGAGGTGCTGCGACCTCTGAGGTTCATCCCTGCAACATGCTGCGATCTCTAGGAATCACTACCAAACTGAACTGATGTGAGGTGGTTCATTTCCGAAATGTTACTGAATTGAGATTGTGGTCCATTTCCGAACCGTGCTCCATTTCCGGCATGCTAAACCTCATTCCTGAGGCGTCACGGTTGTGATAGTTGTGGTCCCCTCCAAGCCTTGCTCCATTTTTGGAGTGCCTTTTTCGGCATGCTAAACCTCATTTCTGAGGCATCAATAGTTGTGGTCCCCTTCCGAACCGTGCTCCATTTTCGGAGTGCCATTTTCGGGAAGCTAAACCTCATTTCCGAGGCGTCGCTGATGTGATAGTGGTCCATTTCTGAACCGTGCCTCATTTTCGGCATGCTAAACCTCATTTCCGAACCCTGCTCCATTTTTGGAGTGCTATTTTTGGCATGCTAAGCCTCATTTCCGAGGCGTCATAGATGTGATAGTGGCCCATTACCGAGCCGTGCTCCATTTCCACAATGCCATTTTCGACATGCTAAACCTCATTTCCAAGGCATCGGTGATATGATAGTGGTCCATTTCCGGAGTGCCATTTTCAGCATGTTAAACCTCATTTCTGAGGCATCGGTGATATGATAGTGGTCTATTTCGAACCGTGCTCCATTTTCGGAGTGCCATTTTCGGCATGCTAAACCTTATTCCCAAGGAGTCGCTGATGTGATAGTGGTCTATTTTTGAACCGTGCTCTATTTTTAGAGTGCCATTTTCGGCATCTGATGTGGTCCTCGACCCTGGGACTCATCCCAAAAACTGCTGATGATGTGTTGGCCTCGACCTTGGGACTCATCCCAAAAATTTCTGATGATGTGTGGGCATTGACCCTGGGACTCATCCCAAAAACTGCTGATGATGTATGGGCCTCGACAATAAGACTTATCCCAAAACTTGCTGATGATGTGTGGGCCTCAACCTTAGGACTCATCCCAAAACTGCTACTGATGTGTGGGCCTCGACCTTGGGACTCATCCTAAACTGCTACTAATATGTGGGCCTCGACCCTAGGACTCATACCAAAACTACTACTAATATGTGGGCCTCGACCCTATGACTTATCCCAAAAACTGCTACTGATGTGTGGGCCTCAACCTTGAGACCCATCTTAAAACTGCTACTGATGTGTGGGCCTCAACCCTAGGACAAATCCCAAAACTACTACTGATGTGTGGGCCTCGACCTTGAGACTCATCCCAAAACTGCTACTGATGTGTGGGCATCGACCCTATGAATCATCCCAAAACTTCTACTGATATGGTCCTCGACTTTGGGACTCATCCCAAAACTGCTAGTGATATGTGGGCCTCGACCCTAAGACTCATCCCAAAACTGCTACCGATGTGGGTCTTGACCTTGGGACTCATCCCAAAACTGCTACTGATATATGGGCCTCGACCTTGGGACTCATCCTAAAACTACTATTGATGTGTGGGCCTCGACCCTGGGACTCATCCCAAAACTGCTACTGATGTGGTCCTCAACCCTGGGACTCATCCCAAAACTGGTACTGATATGTGGGCATCGACCCTGGGACTCATCCTAAACTGCTACTAATATGTGGGCCTCGACCCTGGGACTCATCCCAAAACTGCTACTGATGCATGAGCCTCGACCTTGGGACTCATCCCAAAACTCTGCTAATGTGGGCCTCGACCCCTGTTCCATTCTCGAATTGCCATTCCTGGCATATTGAACCTCATCCCCGAGGCATTGCTGATGTGATGATTCATCGAGCTGTATGAGAAGGGTAGACTAGTCACCCCAGTCTCAGTTCATCTTTCTGTCCGTTGCTGCTTTTTCATTTTCTTCAACACCTGCGAACAGAAACAAACCACCAAAAAGAATGCAAGTGTGTTACGTGTATGCATGCATGCATGGATGGGATTCCTATTTCGTTGGGTTAGGTCTTCCTAGTGCTCTTTGGCGCTCTTCGCCTACTAACGTCTTTGGTCGCCCCTGGGCATGCTTATAGTTTCCTTTTGTCAGTTCTCTGTGGTGATTGCTCAGTCTTCTTTGATCCCATAACTCAAGATTCTCTTGTGTCATTTACTCGAGAGGTGGTAGACTGGTCACCCCAGTCTTTGTTTAGATTTCTGTTCTTCGCTTCTTACATTAGGTGAAAGTAGATCATGTGATGTGACTTTTCCATACCAACATATTGTACTGCCTCTTACGAAATAATGCCAATAGTTATACATATTTTTGCCCTAAAAGGATGCCCATTGTTGAAACCAGAGAACCTTCAAAGTACTCGAGGTTACTTAAATCCAAGTGTTTGAATAAATGATCTGAACCAAACTCAAAGTGTGTGTGCCCAGGTTCTTTTACAGGTTGATCCTTTGGTAAGCCAACTCAACGATTTTGTTTCAAAGAATGGATCGATGGGTCAAACCAACCTAGATATCTTGGTCATGCTCTACAAATACTTCTTCGTACTCAATGTGATATGATTTTATTTTCCTTTTCTTTCATCTCTTTTTCATCTTCTCCTATTTTTTCTTCTTTTTTTTAACACCTACCCTTTAAGGTAGCATTTCTCCTCATGGTGGTCCTAATACTCACCCATCAGTAGCTTCACGCTTATCGATAAAGGTGGTTTATTATATTTTCTTCTTGAGAGACTTTTCTTTGGTTTCCAACCATATCGCATATCGTAACACAAGTAAATCAGGATGAACATCTAAGGTAACGGTCATTCACCGATCCGCCATCTCTTTCAACTAGTCATCTTGTCGATTACTTAGGATTTCACTGCTAAGATCCTATAATTAAGCGCTCGCGAGTCTAGTCAAGATCAACTACTCAAAATATCAGACGAGAGTACCTCTCGCACTTTATCGTTTCTAAGTTTCACCCTCAAGCAAACAATTTCATCATCGGAGTATGGTTAACTATTAAGGACAAAAACTCGAACAAGTAGGCAAAATAAATGTCTTTATTATTAAAAATGCAGGATTACAATCAAATAATTCAGGGAAATAAATGTCTACGGTATTGCCTTCTTCCTCAGCTTATGGTTCTTCACTGCTGTTATCCCCAATCCCATGTAAGAAGCCTGGTGGTTGAAAGTTTGAAGAAAAAAGGTTTCGAGTAAGCCGGAGTTGATCATGTAGGTGGGTGGTGGAACAGAGTGGTTTTTAGGTAGTTGGTTTTTGTATTTGTTGGGTTGTTCTTTTTCTGGATCAGGTATTTTATGGGCGTCATTGAGGTTTTGGATCTCATGCCTAAGGCGAGTGCAGTTGTCAGTTTCATGGCCTCTCCTCTGATGGAAGTGACAATATAGGCTTAGGTCAAGGTTAGGTGGTATAGGGTCTGGAAGTGGTTTAGGCTCTAAGGTCAGTTTTTCAAACACTTTTGACAAAGGTCTACCAAGATTAGAGAATCGCCTGTTTCTGACGGCAGCGATCTCAGCAGTAACAGGCTTGATCTCAGAAGGCCCCCCAAAAGTTCTTATATTCTGACCATAGAACTTCAAATTCTCAGCTTCTTGCTCCTCAATGTCCATAACAGTCTCCCTCAAATGTCAAAAGTCACCAATCATAGATGTCATCCTCCTCAGCTTGCCATAAACATAGGACATGGTGCCCTTGATAATCATCTTGATCTGGTCCTTCTCCGAGGGCCTAGTCTGCATTTTCAAAAGCTAGCTTCTCCAGCGGTCCACATAATCCTTGAAGCTCTCCTCCGGCTTCTGTCAATGGGAGGCCGCATCAGGGTAGGTGTATATGGTCTTAACCTGAGACTTGCATCGCTAGTACTTGCGACAATCGGTAAACTTTGGTTTTGGTGGTTGGGGGCTTTAACCGGTTCTGTGTTCACCACTTCTGGGTTTATCAGGAATCGTAGTGTACTGGGTGTGATGTCAAGATGGAAGTGTCACTTCAGACATATGGAGTTGATGATCGCGCAGGATACAGAACTAGTACTCTATAAAAGGTTGCAACCGTCGGGGCAATATGACTAGGTCAGGATTGTCCGATTTAAAGAGACTAGTTGCTTGATGTCCGATATATGTTTCGTACGGGGCAGATACATCTCCAGCCCCAGGCCTAACATGTGATCGTCCGATACTGGATCGATGTACGCAATACTTCGGTATACTACGCTTGATATAGATCTAATATTCCAATAAGAATATTTCTGGAGAATTGGTAGGCATCGCGCTTTGCTAGAAGCCAACCTTGTCTTGTAAATCGGTAAAAACGTAGTATAAGGTACGTACGTGTTCGGATTATCCGACGGCCGTATTTACTGCCAACATATCCGGAGATCTCTCGGGTCGCTTCCTGAAGATTCACCTATGATATTTGATTCGAACTTTATTAATCTTGGATTAATTACGGAGAAAAACTTTATCTTGGATAAAATGCCTTATTTTGAGAGAGAACGATTGATTTGGAATTAATCGGTAAAATGATATATTCGATATATTAAACGAAATTAGATTTCGACGTGGAATTGAAATCGGATTTTAATTCAGGCAAACGAATTAATTTAGAATTAATTAGTTAGCGACGTGAATAGTGATTTTGCTAGGTGTAATTATTTAATTTACGTCGCGACGGAAATTCGTTAATTCGGAATTAGCGAAACCGAGCCCGAAAGTGTTTGCGGACACATTCGTATTTTGAAACGAGTGGGACCCGCAAGTCACATCGCGAAGTCACATCACTTGACATGACTTGGTGATAGATGTCACAAGTCACTTTATTAAAGTGACATCTAGTCACTATTCATGAAAGAAGTTGGTGAGGCCATTAATGGCTTTTTGGAGGGAAAAATCTTTTGACTTTTTCCAAAGGATATACCAAATATTTGGTATTAGATTTTTCATTATTCTTTTAGAAAGAAAAAGATAGAAAACAAAAACTCTCCCTCTCTCTCTCTTTGAATGTCGTGAACTCCATTAGGGCCAAAGGAAGATTGGATTTTCATTTTCTCTTTTGCTAGCACATTTATGATCAAAGGAGGTGATAGGGAAACCACTAAAGAGCTTGGAATACACAAAGCTTGGAGCTTCCACCCATTTCTTCTCTTGGCCGAATCTACAAAGGACTTGGAGCTTCAACCCTTTTGTTCATCTTCTTCAACACAAAGCTTGTAAGTATGATTCCGCCATGCTTCAAGTTTATTATATATATTCATTTGTTGTATTTCATGTGCTTATACTTTCCTTGGGACAAATAATAGAAACCAACATTTCAAACACTTTTGACAAAGGTCTACCAAGATTAGAGAATCGCCTGTTTCTGACGGCAGCGATCTCAGCAATAGCGGGCTTGGTCTCAGAAGGCCCCCCAAAAGTTCTTCTATTCTGACCATAGAACTTCAAATTCTCAACTTCTTGCTCCTCAATGTCCATAACAGTCTCCCTCAAATGTCAAAAGTCACCAATCATAGATGCCATCCTCCTCAACTTGCCATAAACAGAGGACATGGTGCCCTTGATAATCATCTTGATCTGGTCCTTCTCCGAGGGCCTAGTCTGCATTTTCAAAAGCTAGCTTCTCCAGCGGTCCACATAATCCTTGAAGCTCTCCTCCGGCTTCTATTTGGTATTCTCCAAATCGTGAATGAAGCGACAAGTCGATCTCCAAATCTGTGACATACTGTTTCAAAAGGCTTCTGCTAATGCCATCCAATCATTATTGACCTTCCTCTCAAGGCCATGATACCATACCACGGTAGCCCCTCAAGCGACATCCCGAACATCTTCTGAACCTGATGCTTCGACAGACCCACTGAACTCATCACCATTCCCGTTGAACTTGGCTATGTCAGGCATCTTGAACTAAGCCGGCAGCTGCTCCTCAAAAGTCATTGCCTCATAGTCCAGCAAATCTTCGTTCTTATCCCTCATTTTGCAGGTAACTGACTCTACCTGATCCCTGAGTTTCTGTAATTCTGTATGAGACCCAGCTATCCTTCCCGCAGCATACTAGCCATGTCATCATCAAAAATAGGGATATCATTACTCAATCAGTTCAGAGGGTCCTCATGCCTCTCATTCTCAAAGCCTCCCCCAGTATAGGGCAGAGCCATATTGGCCAAAGCGGCGGTCAAAGCTTGCAACTATTCGGTAACCTTGGTGAGATTAGTTTCCAGTTGGTCCATACGAGATCCCTCGTTAACTAATTCGCTCATGTTCGCTAACGGCCTTTTGAAAAGTCTTCCTTCTTCCCTAACCCAACAGGTATCTATGATGTCTTTTAAAACTCTAAGTCAGCATGTATGCGTGCGATGCATGGAATGTATAAGTCGGCCCATTATCATTTTAAAGTATTCAATCATACTATTACGAGGTATAAATTTTTCCCAGATGAAAAAAGGCCCCAACAGGTTTTAACTTTTATGATATGGCTAAACAACTTCAAATGATAAGGGGCCTAAACACAAAATGGCCCATTGGCATTTTAGAAGCTTTTGGCCTAATTGTCGTAAGGCACGAACTCGTCCCAGTTTAAGTAGCCTAACAAGTCCATACCTCATGACAAAAGGTCCAACTGAATCCAAATGATGATGGTCTCAAACGTAAATATAAAGGAATGGTTTCTATTGGTTCTACAACTAGGGTTCACACGTGGGTTTATAGGAATGTAGATAAAGACTCTCGCCGGCGAAGGGTCACCCACAATAGGTCTCCATACTTAAGGGTGTAAGTATTTATAGAACATGCCCAGGATCTATTGAGCAAGAATATGTGTGTATTTATTCATTATTAGTTGCGGAATAACTTACAATGAACGGTTTGGATTTTCAAAATTTGAGTTGAGATCTCCAAGGGAATGGTTTCTATTGGTCCTACAACTAGGGTTCACATGTGGGTTTATGGGAATGTAGATAAAGACTCTCGCCGGTGAAGGGTTACCCACAATAGGTCTCCTTACTTAAGGTGTAAGTATTTATAGAACATGCACAGGATCTATTGAGCAAGAATATGTGTGAATTTATTCATTATTAGTTGCGGAATAACTTACAATGAATGGTTTGGATTCTCAAAATTTGAGTTGAGATCTCCAAGCTTCAAGCTTCGAGTGTTGATTCCAAGCTTTGAGTGAGTTTCCCCATCACCTTAGAAGACTTCTTTTAGTGCTAGCTTCTTTGATCTTGCCACAAAATCAAAGAGAGGAAGAAGAGGAGTTCACTCCTCTTTGATCCTCTGGGTTAGTGTTTTGTGTGTTGTAATGTGTTTGGATGAGAGAGATGGGCTTTTGGTAAAAGACATTTACCTTTTTCACCTGAAACAAGGTCGTTGGGTTTTTGGTTTCACCAAAACCAAAACCAAGTGGTGGAAAGTTATTGGTTCTAGCATAAATGCCAACCACTCTCCCAACCACCATATGTGAAGTGGGCCCCACTTTTGAATTCAAAATTCAAATGATTTCTACGAATGTTTATCGCGGCTCGGATCCGTTTAATCCAATTAAACGAATTTTCGTCGCTAAATAATTAAATCTAATTTAATTAAATAACGATGCCTCGTAAATATATTACGAATGCCGTTTACGAATTAATTCTAAACAAATTCTTTTGCTAGCATTAAAGTCCGACTTTAATTTCGTATTGAAATCAAATTCCTATTAATATATCCGATATATTAATTTTAGCTCATGTAAATAAATTAAATAGAAAAATCAAATTTAACTATTAAATTTATTTTACCGATTAATTCCAAATTAATCGCGTTCTTTCTATTCCCAACATATTTAATCCCAGATTAATTCTAATTCGAGTCAACTATCATCGGTGAATCATTGGGAAGCGACCCAAGAGACCCCTGGATATGTTGGCAGTAAATTCGGTTATCGGACCATCCGATTAAGTGTGTAACTCGTACCACGTGCTTACCGATTTACAAGACATGGTTGGCTTCTAGCAAAGCACCGTGCCAACCCAATTCTTCAGAAATATTCTTAATGGAATATACAATTTTTATCTTGCGTAGTATATGTAGTATTATGTATAGCGATCCAGTATCAGATGTCACATGCAAGGCCTCGGGCTGGAGTAGTGTCTACCCCGTACGAAGCATATATCGGATCTCAAGAAACTAGTCTCTTTAATCGGATAATCATGACGTTTTCACATTATCTCGATGGTTGCAAAACATTAGAGTACTAGTTCTGTATCCCTACGTGATCGTCATTTTCATATGACTGAAGTGATAGTTCCATCTTGACATCACATCAATACTCTACAATTCTCAATAAATCCAAAAGAGGCGTACACAGAACCTGTTAAAGTCCCGGACAACTAAAACTAAAGTGTATTAATTGTTGCAAGTATTAGCAATGCAAGTCTTTGGTTAAGACCAAATACAACTACCCTGAATCAGATTCCCATAGACATATAGTCATATTACCAATGGGATTCCGAGGGGTCTATTCGAAGCAAAGCTATTCCCGTACAATTGGTAAACACAACCTCCTATCACACTTGCATAAGTATCCAATAATGAAATATATGAGAACTATACCGTTATACTCCCACAACGCGCACAAGTGCAATACTAGTCTATTCCGCATTATCAATGTCCAGTCTCGATAATACTACGACTAGGGATATTTAATGATTAAACCTTAGCGGATTGATAGTCTCTCATATCTTATAATCCGGAACTAATCATAAAGACTTTTATCATTTATATATTCAAGTAATCTAATTACATAATGATAAAATAGCAATCTCCAATTTCATATAGTTAATTTGTACAAAAAACATAATGTCTTTTACAAATAGTGACGCTATGGGTCATAATAGTCTAACAATCTCCCACTGGGCCTATAGCCAGTCACTCAAGCACCTAACACCTGAACTATGCAAATGTCGCTCAAACTTTTATTGTGAAATAGCTTTCGTTAGCGGATTTGCCATGTTGTCATCTGATGCGACCTTATCGATCTTCATATCGCCACGATGTATGATCTCATGAATCAGATGGAAATGTCGAAGAACATGCTTGGATTGTTGATAAGACCGCGGTTTCTTACCCTGTGTTATAGCCCCGTTATAGTCACAATATAATGGAACGGGCTCAGCTGCTAACAGAACTACTCCTAATCCAATTAGGAATTTACGGATCCAAACTGAATCTTTTTCTGCTTCAGCTGCAGCAATGTACTCCGCTTCAGTTGTTAAATTGGCAACAGTCTCTTACAGGGAAGATTTCCAACTTACTGCTCAATTGTTCAAATAAAATATGTACCCGGATTGCGACTTAGAGTCGTCTTTATCGATTTGGAAACTTGCATCGGTATACCCAGTTACCTCAAGTTCACCATCTCTATAGATTAAGAAAGCATCTTTAGTTCGTCTAAGATACTTAAGGATGTTCTTAACCGCCATACAGTGACCATCACCTGGGTTGGCCTGATAGCGACTGCACATGCTCAAAGCATACAAGACATCAGGTCACGTACATATCATGGCATACATGATCGATCCGACTGCCGAAGCGAACGAGATCTGACTCATGTTGTCTCTCTCATCTTATGTTTTAGGACACATGTCTTTAGATAGAGTGACACCATGTGACATTGGCAATAGCCCCCTCTTGGACTGATCCATGTTGAATCGCTTCAACACTTTGTCAATGTACGTGATCTGGGAGAGTCCAAGCAGCTTTCTAGATCTATCCCGATAGATCTTTATTCCTAGAGTAAAGGCTGCTTCTCCCAGATCTTTCATGGAGAATTTTAATGAAAGATAAGCTTTCACCAATTGTAGCATGGGAATGTCATTGCCCATAAGCAATACATCATCAACATAAAGGATAATGAATGTCAGTGCGCTCCCAATAACCTTCTTATAAACCCAAGGATCATCCTCGTTTTGAATGAAATCATATTCTTTGATGATCTCATCAAAATATTGGTTCCAAGAATGCGATGGTTGCTTCAATCCATAAATGGATCGATTTAACTTAAAACCTTGTTTGCAAGTTTTAGTGCGACAAAACCGTCAGCCTGTTACATATAAACATCCTCCAAAAGGTTTTCATTAAGGAAAGCGATTTTGACGTCCATCTGCCATATCTCGTAATCGAAATATACAGCAATAGCAAGCATAATCCGAATGGATTTAATCATTGCAACTGTTGAAAATTTTTATGTCATAATCGACACCATGTCATTGACGATACCCTTTCACTACAAGCCTAGCTTTGGACGTTTGTATGTTTCCATACATGTCGGTCTTATTCTTGAAGATCCACTTGCAACCAATAGGCTTTACTCCTTCTGATGCATCAACCAGTGTCCAAACTTGGTTGGTGTACATGTGTAGGGACACAGGAGCTGGGCGACGCATGCTGTTCTAGGCTCGCGGCCTAGTTGGGAGTACGGAGTAGCCAACGGGGGACTAAACCGGAGAATAATAGAGTCGCCACCCTGTGTGAACCGGGAAAATAATTTAAGGCCGCACTCACCCCTCACAAGGGAAGACCTCAAACCGTTGGGTTCGGAATGGTCCCTGACTTATGCCACTTGTAATAAAATGATTTGTGAAATAGTTTAATCGAGTCTAGCAATATACATTCCCAAGGGGTATTCTATTTCACATGCATAAATCAAAAGTTCATCTAAGTTCACATGTAACACATTTTCATAATTGCATACAACCTATTTTTGCATATAACCTATGTCCAAATTTGCATACGTAAAGGTAAATTGAAATACGACAAGCATGCTACATCATAAGCACATTACATTCATGGATACGAAAACGCAAGAGAACAATAATCATACAAGCATGCATAAAATTGAATAAGAATAATGGAAAGCGCATAATTTCACAAACACATTGCATTGATAATCATGGAAGCACAAACAAGCAATAATTATAAGAGCATGTATATTAAAGAGAGGCAATCAAGCGCATGATGTTAAAAGATAGCTAAAGAGGCAATTAGGCATTAAAGTAAACATGCTAGGGTGTGATGCGAAAGAAGATAACTAATATTGACACAAACACACCCATGGGCACTTTTCTCAAGTGGTACGTGGAATTGTATCCCAAGTACAGACCGCACGACCGTCCATTTGGAATCGGCTACGGAATTTACGTCTGGGTTTCCATCCGATATACCACGAGAGATAATACCCGAATACTATCATAACATGGATACATAAATGATAATATATCAAGCTAAGACATGAGTAAATGACGAAATCAATGGAACAAAGCCGCGGCGAATACCGTGGTAAGGTAGCCTTTTAGGCTTTTCTTCCCCCAAGTGGAGAACCTTTCATCCAATATAATAAGCCCATGCGCTTTTCATTACAATACATGTGAAAGCAAAGATGACAATATGGAACTTCATAGTGCATATATAAGTGAAGCAATGATTTGCTAAAGGATAAATGACATTAGGAGAGGTGCGGCGAAGCATCGTGGTAAATGATTTTAACCCCTTCACTTAGAGGACCTTTAATCCCACTTACTAAGCCCATGCGCAAACAATACAATACATATAAAAATTAAAGACAATGATATCGGACTTCGTGTATCCGATTGAACATGTCTCATCATCGAATATAATCTCGAGACTACCTCATCCGGCGCGACAAAGCATCGTGGCAAGGCTTTTAATCCCTCAACATAGAGAACCTTTGATTCCACTTACTAATCCCATGCGCTAATAACATATAATGCATATATAAAAAGTAAAGACAATGATATCGGGCTTTGTGTATCCGATTGAATATAAGTCACATCCAATCAAATATTCATCATCCGGCGCGGCAAAGCCTCGTGGTAAAGGATTTTAACCCCTTTACTTAGAGGACCTTTAATCTCACTTAATAAGCCCATGCGTTAATAACATAATGCAAATAAAGGAACAAGGACAACAATATTGGACTTCGTATACCCGATTGAACACATCTTACATTCAACCGAATAAACATCGACCGGCGCGGCAAAGCATCGTGGTAAATGATTTTAACCCCTCAAAATAGAGGACCTTCAGTCCCACTTACTAAGCTCATGCGCTTGATCACATCATTACACAAACAACTAGTATGCGGAAATTAAATATCGAATAATAAACACATCAAAACAACATAAAACAAAATATGTGCCATTTACTCAAGTGGTACGTAGAGTTGTATCCCGGGTACAGATCATACTACCGTCCATTCGGAATCGGCTATGAAATTTACGTCCGGGTTTCCATGCTATATACCACAATAGGTGACACATTTTCCATTTTAATCAAGGGCCACAACACACATCATATTCATAATACTCATGTAAATAAAATTCAATAATCAATAAAAATACGAAAGAAAATATATGTGAAAGGTACCCTCAGGTCTAACCTTTTTCGTCGACTCTCGGACTCGCGTTTCACGGAGATCGGAAGAGGAAAAACTCCACAACTTTTATGGTTCATTGGTTTACTTTTTCCCTCGCTGTTTCACTGCTCAAGCTACTATTTTGACTCCGTTTTATCATCATTTTACTGTTGTATTCTGCTCGCTGTTTTGGTGCGTTTAGGCTATTATTTTTACGTTTTTGGACTACTATTTTTTGCATTTTGGGCAGTGTTTTGAGGTTTTCTTTTTCTTCTTTGTTTTGGGCGTGTTTTACTGGTTTTTTTATGGTGATGTTGGACTGTTTTGTGTTTTGCTATTTGTGTGTTTTTATGTGCTTTGCGCTATTTTTGGGACGTGTTTGTTGCTGCTGTTTAGGGGCTTGTTTGCTGCTATTTTTGGGCTGAAAGATGCGGCAAAGGGCAGTGTATTTGGTGATGATTTCTTGAATGGGGAATGGGGGTGATCACGGCTATGGAGGGAAGAGATGAAGAGAAATTTTTTGTGTTGTTTCTTGACTTGGGCGTGAGAGTGCTAGGGTATATGGGTGTGTGTTTTCAATTGTCTGAATGGGTGGATGGCTTAGTTTTGGGTTGTTTATATAGATGGCTAGGGTTTCCCCTTGTCTCACAAAGAATGGATTAGATTTGTGTCAAACAAGGAAAGGATTGATTGATTGGGGGGATAAATTTGGCTAATAGAAAGGTTGTAATTTGATTTGTTTTGTTTAGGCATGATATTTGTTAAGTTAGGCATATAATATTTTGTTTAGGAAATAGGATTGTGTGATTAATTTAATAGGTTATATGATTTTATTTAATGTTTTATTTATTTGGTAAATAGTTTAATTTTTTTATTTAATTAATTATATTATCTAATTAATATTTAATTTAATAGTGATTTAATTGGATGTAATTTAGGGCTATATGGGTGTGGGCTTGGTGATGGTGGGTTAGGTTTTGTGTTAGCTTGGTGAGTGGGCTTGATGTGTGTGGGCTAAATGTGTGTCGGCATGATGTATGTGGGCCAAGGTTAGGTGTTTTGCGGGGGGTTTTGGGCCGAGCATAATTTTTAAAATGGAAATCCAACAAGTAACCTGAAGCTAAACTAGTTAACTTAATCCGACTATGAGTCAATTCTTGACTCCTCCCTTCCGACATCCATTTTCCGCGGTTTCCGCAACTTAAAAGGTAGTTGTCTCCAAATGAGACTCCTCATCGGGTTTCACATGCAAAATGCAATGCCTACAGTCCCCCCCACTTTGATGGGACTTGTGCAGTTTGTGACTTTGAATAATCCTATCAAAGTTATGCAATGCATTTTCACTTACCTTGCTCGCCTTCTGCCTCGAGTTGAGTTGATGCTAGCCCACGGGACGCATCCCGATAACTACATCCGAAAACGTTGCCAATGTGGGTCACGACCCTAGGACGCATCCCGAAACTATTGGTGATATGGGTTACAACCCTGGGACGCATCCCCAAAACTACTGATCTGGGCCTCGCCCCTTGGGACTCATCCCCAAAACTCCTGATGTGGGCCTCGCCCCCTAGGACTCATCCCAAAAACTGAATCTGTACTGACGCCGGTTTTGAATGTCTCATCTTTGCCGCTATCTCTTTTCTTCTTCGGACTTGTGAACACAAAAACAAACAAACACGAAGAGAATACAAGGTATGTTACGTGTATGCATGCATGAATGATTTCCTTATTATGTTGGGTTTTGTCTTCTGCCAGCTCCCTTGGTGACTGCTCGGTATTCTCTCCCTCAGGCAAAATATTGCTTCAATCTATCTACATTGATCGGCTCGGTAAACTCATTCCCTTCTAAGTCTGACAGTCTCACTGCTCCATTTCCCATTACTTTCTGCACTATGTAAGGTCCTACCTAGTTAGGTCTAAACTTTCCCCTCGGATCTGTCGTTGACGGCCTCGACTGCTTAAGTACCAAAATCACCCTTTTTGATCGTAGTAGGGCGCACCTTCTTGTTGAATGCTCGGGCTAGTATCTTCTGATACAACTGTATGTGATGTAACGACCTCATTCTCTTATCATCTAACAGTGCTAACTGGTCAAACCTCTGTGCGGCCCATTCTGATTCCAGTAACTCTGTCTCTGCTAATACCATCATAGACTGTATTTCAACTTCCACTCGCAGTACTGCTTCCATTCCATAAACCAAAGAGTAAGGTGTGGCCCATGTCGCTGTTCTCATTGATGTTCTGTACCCCCACAAGGCATATGGAAATTTATCGGCCCAGTCTCTGTAGTTATCTGTCACCTTGGCTAACATTCTTTTTATGGTCTTGTTGGCTGCCTCAACTGCCCCATTTGCCTACGGTCTGTACGGTGATGACTTGTGATGGCCTATCCCGTATTTCTGTAGCATTGCCTTCGTCTCTCCTTGAAACTAAACTCTGTTGTCTGTCACTACATGATACGGCATACCGTACCGACATATGAGATTCCGAGATATAAACTTTGCCATCTGCTTCGCTGTAACATTGTGTAATGACTCGGCTTCCACCCACTTTGAGAAGTAATCTACTGCCACTACTATGAAGCGATGCTCATTCGATGCATTCGGTCGAATCTCTTCGATCATATCAATTCTGCATGCTGAGAAAGGCCACGGTTCTGACAACCCGTGTAACTCCGTGTGCGGTAAATGATTCAAATTATCGTGTGCTTGACAATCATGACAGTGCTTTACCATCTTCGGGCAGTCTGTCTCCATGGTTGACTAGTAAAAACCTTGTCTCACTATCTTGTGAGACATATTTAACCCGTTCATGTACGGACCACATACCCCGGCGTGTACTTCTTCCATTACCTGCTGAGCCTCTTCCTTTCTCAAACATTTCAACTGAATACCGTTTTTTGCCTCTCCTACAGTTCCCCTTTCAAAATCACATACTGGGAAGCAAACTTCTGAATGGCTACTTTATCTTTTCTTCATGCTTCCTTCGGGAGTTCCCCGTGTTCCACATACCTCTGAATGTTATGATACCAAGGTTTACCATCGTCGATCTCCACTTCTAAGACTCTTTCTATTTCATAAACAGGTCTGCTTGCCGTTGTCAGTACCAACGGTCTCATAACTAACTTCTCTGGATTTTCCCAAATTGCTGCGTGTGTAGCCAATGCATCTACCATCTGATTCTCTTCTCTCGGCAAGTGCTGAAACTTACAATAGGGGATAACCTGCGCCAACCTTCTAAGGTGAAACAGGTAAGGTTTCAACCGTTCTTCTTTCAATTCCCATTCTCCTCGCAACTGCTGGACTACTAACATAGAGTCTCCGTAGACTTCCACACTCTCAGCCTTCAAGGCTATCAATGCAGTTAAACCAAAAGCACACGCTTCGTACTCAGCCATGTTGTTAGTTACTCTGAATGTCAACCTCTTGGCCAAAGGCAAGGTCTCTCATTCCGGGGTCACTATCACGATCGCAATTCCGGCTCTCTTGTAATTCACTGCTCCATCAAAATACATTTTCCATCTCTGGACTGTTATTGCCTGGATCTCTTCATCTGGAAATTCAAACTTATACTGATCCCCTCAATAGGTTGCAATGTAAAAAACTCTACCACTGCTCGCCCTTTGATCATTTTAGAAGTGAGGTACTCGATGTCAAACTTTGTCAGCAACACTAACCATCTGCCTAATTTCCCCACTAGCGACGGTAGTGAATGCAGATACTTCAGAGGATTCTCTTTGCCACTACTGGATCTTGTAAGATTGAAAATAATGCCGCAATTTTCTGGAAGCCCATACCACTGCAAGATAGATCTTCTCTACTTTAATCCAACTTGATTTGCCCATGCGCATTGTAATAAGATGCATGATTATGCAAAGAGATGACATATAGAAAGCAAATAACGGAATAAAAGGCGCGACAAAGTATTATCGTAAAGATAGCTATTTAGACTTTTCTTCCCTCAACTAGAGAACCTTTAGATCAACATAATAAGCCCATACATATTGCAATGCATATAAAATAAAGACAACAATATAGGACTTTGTATGCCCAATTGAACATATCTCACATTCAACCAAACATACTTCGTCTGGAGCGGCAAAACATCGTGGCAAAGGTAGCCCTTAGGCTTTTAATCCCTCGAAATAGAAAACCTTTAATCCAACTTGATTTGCCCACGTGTACCATATCACCAATACATAAACAAATCACGTACACAAAGTAAATGGCGGAATAATAAAAGGTGCGGCGAAGTATCATGGCAAAGGTAGCCTTTTAGGCTTTTCTTCCCCCCCATGCGTATTACATCGTCAATACATAAGTAAATAATGTTCGGAAAGTAAATGGCGGAATATACAGAATGCGAATAATAAATGAACAAGATAAAATAAAGTGAAACATGTGCCGTTTGCTCAAGTGGTACGTGGAGTTGTTTCCCAAGTACAGATCGCACTACCTTCCATTCAGATTCAGCTACGAAATTTACGTCTGGGTTTCCATCCGATATACCTCAAGAGACGACAAATCTTTTATTCATCCAATAGCCACAACACACATTAACCAACGACTCTCATGCGAAGAAAATTCAATAAATAATTATGAAATGAATGAAAATAAATAAGAAAGGTACCCTCAGGTCTAACCTTTTATGTCGACTTGGGAAGTACTTTACAAGACCGTCGTAAAGGCTAACACTCCGCAAACTCTTCCAGTTCGCTGGTTCAACATTCTTTCTTCGCTATTTCGCTGTTTCGATTACTGTTTTCTAGTTGCTTTTTTTGGTAAATAAAAGACTGTTTTTGCTATTTTTAAAGGGTATTGGGGCTCTGGTTTTTAGGTATAGTTTTGGGTAGTTTTCTGGTACAAATTTTGGGTTAATTCACGGACTGTTTGGGGTTGTTTGTGGTGTGAAATATGGGCAGTTTGTAGAGTCTATTTTTACGTGTGCATGGGCTGCGTGCAAGGGTAGTTTGAAGGCTTGAATGGAGGGCAGTGAGTTATTTTTGTCTCGGCCTCTAGTAGGCAGTTTGTGTGTTGGCTGATGAAGAGGGTTTGTGGCATTGAAAGGAGCTGGTCAGGGCAGTGACGTGAAAGCTAATGAGCATTTAGTGTGTCAGATGTTTGTTGATGGCTTTGGTGAAGTGGGCGGTTGCTGTGCGTTAAGGGGCTGTTAATTCGTGAGTGGGTTTATGCGTTAAATGGGTGTTGGTCTGTGAGTGGGCAGTGGCTGCGTGAAGGGCTTGGCTGTTTGCGTGAGTGATGAGCTAGGGTCTGTGGAGTTACTGCACACGCTGGGTTTTGTTTGCGTGAAGGTATGGCTTGTGTGAGGATTATTTTAGTCGGTGGAAGGGGTTGGCTTCATGGCTTTTTGTGTAAGTCGTATGTGTGTTATGTGAAGGCTAGTGCTTTAGGGTTTATATATTAATCGGTTGAGAGAGAGAGGACGAAGCTTTGGTGTTTTTTCTTTCTTTTTATTGTTGGTGTCGTGAGTTGTCGGGGAGAGAGAGGAGCCGTCTATGAGCTAGGGTTTGCTTGTGTTTTTATAGAGAGAGAGGGGCGTGAGAGGCTATTAGGGTTTTCTTTGTGCCTGAGATTTTAAAAAGGAAACAAATCAATTAAATAGAGATGTGTTTAATTAGTTTAAAAAGGGAAAAAATTTATTTAATTTTGGTGGGGAATATCTTTAAATTGGTAGGTGATTTATTTGAATTAGGAAGATATTTGTTTAAATTAGGAATTTAATTTAATGGATTTGATTTGGTTAGTTTAGTTTCAATTTAATTGGTTTTAATTTAATTTAATTAATTTGTGTTTTAAATATGTTTTAATTATTTCTTGGATTGGGTTTGGGTGAGATGGGCATGGTGTATGTCTAGGTGATGTGTGGGCTTGGAGTGTGGTTTGTGGGGATTTGGGCGAGGGTTTGTTTGAAACGAAAGTCCAACAAGCAAACCGAAGCATAAAAAAATTGATTAATTCCAACAATGTGTCAATTCTTGACTCTTCCCTTCCGACATCTGTTTCCCGCGACTTCCGTAACTGAAGTGGTAGTGTCTTTATATGAGACTCATCATCGGGACTTACATGCAAAAAATGTAGTGCCTACAGTCGCCTCCACTTGATGGGACTTGTGCAGTGTGTGACAATGACAATCCTATCAAAGTTTATGCAATGCATTTTTACTTACTTGGATCGCCAGCTGCCACTTGACTTGCCAGTTGCTTCGAACTTAGTTGATGAGAGGTGGTCCATTCCCAAACCGTTGCTGTGATGTGGTCCATTCCCGAACCGTTACTGGGAGGTGGTCTATTCCTGAATCGTGTTCCATTCTCGGAGTGCCATTCTCGACTTGTTAATTCCCGAACTGTGTTCCATTCTCGGAATGTCATTCCCTACTTGTTCATTCCTGAACTATGCTCCATTCTCGGAGTGCCATTCCCAGCTTGTTCATTCCCGAACTGTGTTCCATTCTTGGAGTGCCATTCTCGGCTTGTTCATTCTCGAACTCTGCTCTATTTGTTTATTCTCGAACTCTGTTCCATTCTCAGATTGCTATTCTCATCTTGTTCATTCTCGAACTCTGCTCTATTCTCGGATTGCCATTCTCGGTTTGTTCATTCTTGAACCGTGCTCCATTCTCGGATTGCCATTCTTGGCTTGTTCATTCTCGATTCTGCTCCATTCTCGAATAGCCATTCTCGACTTGTTCATTATCGAACCTTGCTCTATTCTCGGATTACCATTCTCGGCTTGTTCATTCTCGAATTCTGCTCCATTCTCAGAGTGCCATACCCGGCTTAACTGATACTGATGTGTCTCCAAACTCGGAGTGCCATACCCGGAAAACTGATACTGATGCTAATATAGGTCTCGCCCTTAGAGTGCCATACCCGACAAAACTGATATTGATGCTAATATGGGCCTCGCCCCCAGATTACCATACCCGACAAGACTGATACTGATGCTAATATGGGCCTCGCCCCCAGAGTGTCATACCCGGCACGACTGATACTAGTGATGTGATGGTTCATTTCAACATATTGTTCTGCCTCTCACGAGATAATCCTGATAGCTAGACATATTTTCGTCCTCAACGAATGTTTCACGTCGAAACCTGAGAACCCTCAATGTACTTCATACACTCGACTCCGATCGTCTGAATAGGTGATCCAAACTAGACTCCTAGTGTGTGTGTCCCAAGGCTCTTTCACATATGTAGGCAAACTTGGTGATTTCATCTCGGAGAATCAGATCAGTGGGTCTAACCAATCTAGATGTCTTGATCACACTCTGTGATTACTTCGTCATACTCAACATGATATGGTCTTCTTCTTTTTTCCTTATCTCTTTCTCTTTATTCTTTTCATTCTTTTTCTTTCTTTTTTTCTTTTCTTTTTCTTTCTTTGACACACCTACCCTTTAAGGTAGCATTTCTCCTCATAGTGGTCCTAATACTCGCCCATGGGTAGCTTCACACTAATCAGTTATAGGCGGTTTATTTTTTCTTTTCTTTTCATTACATAGACTTTTTCTTTGTTTCCAACCATATCATGTATCGTGGCATAGGTAAACCAGGATGGGCATCCAGGCAAACGGTCATTCACCGATCCACCATCTCTTCAACTAGTCATCTTACCAACTACTCAGGCTTCTACTATTGAGATCCCGTAATTAAGTGCTCGTGAGTCTAGTCGAGATCGATCCATTCAGAATACCGGATGAGAACACAACTAACATTTATTGTTTCTAAATTTGCTTCCTACATCAAACAATGTCATCACCGGACATATGCTTCACCATCAAAGACTTCTTTCTCTCTCTTTTTTTTCCCACTCACTCCATGAAATTCTTCCTTTCAACCACTGATAATATGGGCTTCACCTCCTGAGATCCATTCTCGAAACTTATACTGATATAGGCCTCAACCCTGGGATTCCTCCCGGAAACTGATTCTGATTCATTCCTGAAACTGATACTGATTCATTCCTGAAACTGACACTGATTTATACTTGAAACTGATACTGATTCATTCTTGAAACTGATACTGATTCATTCCTGAAACTGTACTGTTGCTGTTTCTGATTAGCTTGACTTCACCACTTTCTCTTTTCTTCTTTGAAACATGTGAATACAAAATAAAACAAACACAAAAAGAATGCAAAATACGTTACGTGTATGCATGCATGCATGAATGAATTTCCTATTCCGTTGGGTTAGGTCTTCCGCCAATTCCTTTGGTGACTGCTCGGTCTTCTCTTCCTCAGTCAAAGTATTACTTTAATATATCCACATTGATCTCCTCGGTGAACTCATTCCCTTCCAAGTATGACAGTCTCCCTCCCTCATTTCCCAATTTCTGAATGGATATCCTGTCTTTTCTGCTTGCTTCTTCCGAGGATTTCCCGTGTTCTAAACATCGTTGAGTATCATAGTACCAGGGTTGAATGCTTTTGTCAAATATACTCATGTTGCAGGTTGAAAAGAGACTCAGGCAAGCAAGCGAAATGAACATTTTTATTATCATTAAGAAATGGTTCGAACAAGTCGACAAAATCAATGTCTATATTAAAAATGCTGGATCAAATAAACTAGGAGGAACATCTTCATCATTCGCAGCATTGCCTTCTTCCTTGGCCTATGGTTCTCCACAGTTGTCATTTCCTATCCCCATGAAAGAAGCTGAGTGGTTGAGAGCTTGGAGGATGAAGCTTTTGGGTAGGCCAGAGTTGATCATGTAGGTGGGGGGTGTGGATGGAGTGGCAGTTTGGTAGAGGGTTTCTATGTGTGTTGGTTTATTCTTTTCCTGGGTGGGGTATTTTGTGGGAATCTATGAGGTTTTGGATTTCATGCCTGATACGGGTGCAGTTGTCAGTGTCATGGCCATGTTGCTGGTGGAAGTGACAATAAAGGTTCACATTTAGGTGTGGCGACGGGGGGTGTGGAAGTGGTTTGCCTTCTAAGGGTTTTAAGAGTCCTTGTCCCTTCAACTTTTCAAACACCTTCAACAAAGGTCTACCAAGGTTGGAGAATTGCCTATTTCTGATGGCAGCGACCTCGGTAGTAGCGGGCTTGGCCTCAGAATGTCCCCCAAAATTCCTTCTATTCTGGACATAAAACTTTCTATTTTCAGCTTCTTCCTCTTCAATGTTCATGACAGTTTCCCTCAACTGTTGGAAATCTGCAATCATGGAGGTCATCCTCCTCAATTTTCCATAGATTGAGGGCTTAGTACCCTTGATAATCATCTTGATTTGGTACTTCTCTGAGGGTCGAGTCTGCATCTTTAGAAGCTGGCTCCTACAGCGATCTATATACTCCTTGAAGCTCTCCTCCAGCTTCTGCTTGGTGTTATCCAAATCGCGGAGTGACAAATCAATCTCTAATTCTGTAACATATTGTTTCAGAAAAGCTTCTGCCAGTTCCCTCCAATCTTCATTAACCTTTCTTTAAAGGCTATGGTACCATTGTTGGTTTTTATAAAGGTCCCAAGATCATAAACAAGCATGAAAAATGTATGAATACTAATCGAAGAAGTTGCGGAATACTCACATCGATCGGTTGTGCGACAAAACGATGAACAAAATGATTTTCTGCGCTTTGTTCACGCCACTGCAGTACAGATTTTGGTTGACCATTTTTCAGATTTTGAGAGATGATTTTGAGCTCCAATCTTCGTCAAACGATTCCTAGATCATTGGTGGGTTTCCCTATCACCTTCGTATAACTCTCGGTGTGCTAGCACTAATGTTTTTTGCAAAAAAAATAACTCAAAATGGCTTCCCCATTCACGGCAAACAGGGGCAGTTCACAGCCCTTGGGCATGAGCCTTTTTGAAGAAAGAAAGAGAGAAGAAAGTGTATTAGGTTGTTACCAAAAGTGTAAATCATTCTTTATATTTTCAAAAATTAAGTAAATGATTTACCATTTATTTTTAACTTTCAAAAAGTCAAATAAATTAATTATAACCACCTTGAGTGTTCCACACTCTAACATCACCATCCATCAAGTCAAATCATTCAATCAAGTTGTCAAGTCACATCACTCAAAGTGATAAGTGATTTGACGCTTGAAATGACTAGCGATTTTACGCTTGATGCGACTAATGATTTGACGCTTGATGTGACTTGTGTGCCGCACTCAAATTTGAAATGTGAATGCGCTCGCAATCACTCTCGGGTAGGTTCGCTAATTCCAAATTAACAAATTTTCCATTGCGTCGTAATTAAATGATTATGCCTAGCGAAATCACTATTCACGTCACTAATGAATTAATTCTAAATTAACTCATTCACCTGAATTAAAATCCATTTTTAATTCAATGTCGAAATCCAATTTTGTTTAATATATCGAATATATTAATATACCGATTAATTCCAAATTAATAGTTATCTCTCTTTAATTGATATTTTATCATAGATAAAATATCTCCGAAATTATTCCTAGATTAATTTTCTCTCTCTTCTAATTAATCCCAGATTAATTAAAGTGTGAGTCATACGTCATTGGTGAATCTTTGGGAAGCGACCCATGAGATCCCCGGATATTTTGGTAGTTGAATCGGTCGTTGGACTATCCGAACACGTAAGTACCTCGTACTACATTTTACCGATTTACAAGACATGGTTGGCCTCTAGCAAAGCTCCATGCCCACCCAATTCTCCGGAAATATCCTTACAGGAATAAAGGATCTGTATCAGGCGTAGTATACGTAGTATTGCGTATTTCTGTCCAGTATCGGATGATCACATGCTAGGCCTGGGGCTGGAATTGTGTCTGCCCCATACGAAGCACATGTCGGATGTCTGGTAACTAGTCTCTATAATCGGATGAACATGACCTAGTCATATCATCCCGATGACTGCAGTACTTAAGAGTACTAGTACCGTATCCTACGTGACCATCATCTCCACTATGACTGGAGTGATACTTCCATCTTGACATCACACCCAACACAGTACGATTCTCAATATACCCAACATTGGCATACACGGAACTGTTAAAGCCCTGGACGACCGCAACCAAAGTATATTGATTGTCGCACGTATTAGCAGTGCAAATCTCAGGTTGAGACCAAATACACCTACCCTGATTTCGGACTTCCATAGACATATAGTCATACTACCAATGGAATTCCAAGGGGATCTATCCAGAGCGAAGCTGTTTCCCATACCATCGGTGAAACACAACCTCCTACTACACTTGCATGAGTATCCTATACCCAAATATATGAGAACTATGTCGTTATGCCCTCACAACGAGCACAAGTGTAATACTAGTCTTTTACGTATTTATCGATGTCCAATCTCGATAATACTCTGACTAGGGATATTTAGTGATTTATCCTTCGTGGACTGATATTGTCTCATATCATTCTCTGTCCAGGAACAAATCATAGGGACCTCTCATCATTTATACATTTAGGTGATCCAATCACAAATGATAAGAGCACAATCTTCTTTGTCACATAGTTAATTTGTACAACAACACCATGTCAGTACAAATAGTGACGCTATGGGTCATAGTTGTCCAACAATCTCCCACTTGGCCTATAGCCAGTTACTCGAGTGGTTGACACCCGAACTAAGTACGGTGGGCTCAAATTGCTGAGGAAAGCTTTCGTCTGCGGATTTGCATGATTATCATCTGATGCGATTTATACGATCATCACATCGCCACGATGTATGATCCGAACGAATCAGATGAATATCAAAGTATTTATCTGGATCATTGATGAGACCATTAATTCTTTAGCATGTGCTGAAGCCTAGCTTAACTGATAACAAAATTATATCTAATCTAATTAGATTTTGTTTCGACCCAGAAGGTATCTATTACTGCTTCAGCTACAGCAATAACCCACATTTGTTGTTTATTCGGTAACAGTATCTTGCTTGGAAGATTTCCAACTCACTGTACCATTATTCAAACTGAATAGTACCATTGTTTCGACTTATAGTCGTTTAATCGGTTTAGGAAACTTACAGTAGTGATCCCAGTCACTTCAAGTTCTCCTTCTCCAATATTAAGACAGTATCCTTAGTTCTCTAAGATACTAAGTATGTTCTTAACATCAATCCAGTGACTATCACTTGGATTGCCCTGATTGTGAATCCATATGCTCAAAGCGTATGAGTCACCAGGTCACGTACATTTTTCAATGTACGAGTTCTCGCAAAGTTTTAACAACTTAATCTATCCCAGTAGATCTTTTTTCCTAAAATAAAGGTTGTTCCTCCCAAGAATTCTACGGAGAAATATCTCGAAAGCCAAGCTTTCACCGATTGTTTATGGGAATATCATTTCCAAGAAATGACATATTATCATTATTTTATTGGACAGCCATTGTCAGTGCGCTCCCACTAACCCTCTTATATACACAAGAATCCTTTCGTTTTGAATTAAATCATACACCATTATGATTACATCAAAACGATAATTCCTAGAACCTATACTTGCTTCATTCCAAACATGGATTGGATAACTTACAAACCTTATTTGCTAGTTTTGGTACGACAAAATCGACAGGATGTTGTAAACATCCTCCCAAAGGTTTCCTTTTCAGGAAAGCGATTTTCTCGTTCCAGCTGTCATATTTCATAAATGAAACATGCAGCGTTAGCAAGCATTATCCAAAAGGACTTACCGTGGCAACAGGTAAAAGGTTCAATCGTAATCAACATAATGTTGATAATGATACATTTCCGCTACAAGCCTAGCTTAGTACGTTGGTATGTTGCCATCCATGTATGTCTTCCTTGAAGACTTATATAGTGTCAATAGGCACAATGCCTTGCGGTACATCAACTAGTATCCAAACATAGTTGTTATACATGGAATCCATTTCGGATTCCTGGCACTTTGCCATAAAGGGAGTTGATACCTCGTATCACTTCCTCATACATGGTCAGTTGGTATTCCTCAATAAGATTGACATCTTTATGAAGTGAGATCAGAAACCCATACCCCAGGTTGTTTTCTGACTCTATCCGACTTACGCAGTTCTTATGTAATCGAAGATTACTGGTATAGATTCATCCTTGATGAATTGTTTGTGTTCTATAAAGGACTTCGTGCCTTGAACAGTATCACTACGATTTTCATCGAGTTTTACTATCCTCCCACTTACCACTGCATATCGGTATTTCTCTTAGGAAAACCGCATGGTGAGCAATAATCTAATTATTCTCTTGTGAGATGTATTAGTGCTATACTTATGGTTTCCCTAGAATAACCTACAATTGGCACGTATCCAATTTGGGCTCTAGTTTGGTATCATCCAAACGTATGCCTAGCATTCCCAAATTTGCAGGAGTGAGAAAACCCGGTTTCTTTCCTGTTCATATCTAATATGAAGTCTGTCAAACAGATTATTATGGAACCTTATTCAAAATAAATATTGCACTGTTAATGCGTATCCGTTGAAGGAAATGGTAGCTCATAACGACTCATGATTAACCTTATCATGTCCAACAAAATTTGATTTCTCCGTACGGACACACCGTCAAACTGACGTGTTCCGGTAAGAGTCCTCTTTTAAAGCATTCTATACTCTTTCAAGTATTTAAGAAACTTATTGCTTAAGTATTTTCCATTACGGTCTTACCGTGACAGTATAATACTTTTGCCGATCTGTTTGTCAATTTCATGTCGAAACTATAAAAGTTCTCGATTTGTGTTCTCCAAAAGAAACATATAACCATTACGCGATGCCACATCCGTATAGTCACGAAATATTCATATCCACCTCTAGCCTAGCTAGACATGGGCCCACAGATCCGTGGCATTTGTACTTTTACCAAGTAAATAGTGTTTTAGGCACTTTGCCCAATAAACTAGATTCGTAGACTTTATTTGAATGGAATCAAATCAGTCCTAGTACCCACTCTTCGAAAGTGTGGATATACGATTCTAGTTTTATTCTGTCCTAGACAACAATTAGTTTCTTCTGATCAAATCAGTTCGAGCTATTTGATTGTTTTTATATGTTTGAGATATTATTTATATTCAAAATATAAATATTGTTATTCACATCTAATGTGTTTATCTCAATATCATCTTTATATAATAAAACACTTTAGTGTTCTAGAATATACAGGTTCACCCGCAGCGGGTTAAACACTGATATAAAGATAATGCTCCTAGTCAAACTAGTCACATTTTAACAGTTTCCTAATTTAAGTACACACCCGAAGGTGGTTTCTAAATTTAGGTATCTACGGTTAAAACAGCGACTGTTGTCCCGTTTCCTTTTCGCAGATTAATCTCTGTCTAAGTCAAACTAGTCACATTTTAACAGTTTCCTAATTTAAGTACACACCCGAATGTGGTTTCTAAATTTAGGTATCTACGGTTAAAACAGCGACTGTTGTCCCGTTTCCTTTTCGCAGATTAATCTCTGTCTAAGTCAGTATCCTGTTCATAACATATTCTGAACATCAATACATATTTATGTACCACACTAAGTATTTAAAATCAAATTTCAATACTAGTAGTGAACATAATTTTGACCAATATATTTAAAGTCAGAGCCTTGCCCTCTCTTCAATTCCTTTATGTCTGCTTTGTTTAAACGGCAGTCATGTTTCCGCGATCCCGTTTACCACATTTGGGCATACATTTTGGGATATGTCTTATATCTTCCCAGAAGACTATAATGATTTTGCCTTTGCCCATTTCAACACTCCAGAAGTCTTTGGCCAAGCCTTGGGTTTCTAGAATATCGAAGTGAGGTGCGCCTTGCGCTACTTGCCTAATTGCAAACTTTGACTTTGTCTCCTTGAGAATAGTCATTAATTCTCCAAGAATTAAGTATTGCAATTTAGTACTTGTAAAATCTAAGGATAGATTCTTTGAAGATCATTCAATTTCATTATCATACTTTAAGGATCTAACCCTTAGTTCTGACAAAGAAATCAAGGAGTCCACTACGGTAAGTATAATGGATTAAGCACTTAAGTTATCATCAAATAAATCTTCCAAAGATTATGCTCTACTATTTGTTTAACTCCGGGCTTAGGCATAATATGTTATTTTATAAAATAAAGTAACTTATTTAATTTCCAAGACCATCATGAAATTATTCCCAATTTGGAAATTAAACCATTTAAATACATTTTCCCTAGGATTATGTATTAAACGTTAACCTTTCAATTTATATCTTGATTCTAATAGTCCAACTATTTAATCAACGATTTGTGGTACTATTTATTATAATGATTATTATAGTCCAACTATATAATCAAATATAATTTAAACTAATTAACCTCGATTACATTGATTACTATAATCCAATTATAAAATCAACTGTAAATTGAAATTAATTAATTCAAATATATTAATTACTACAATCCAATTATATAATCAACTATAATACAGTCCAACTGCTTTATTTAAAAAACATTTAAATATTAGTTCAACTAACATTTAATATATTTGACGAATGATGTTTGTTTGAGCGCGTATGGCAAGTAATTAAATGAATATTGCAAATTCAATTCTTGCCTCCCACTATTTTTCGGCGAGCCTCTAACCCTCTGTCGAGTACTCAGGAAACCGTGTTTCCTAGTGGGCTAAGATCCCGTTAATTATCACACAATCTTGACTTTGGCCAACAAATTGTATGATAATTAACTAGGTAGATCTCTAAGATCAATTGGATTCAATCCAATTCATAGATCCGGTAGGGGGGCATCCAAGTCCGAACATATATCCTATATATGACAATACATCCAATGTATTACCTAACCATTTTCCTCTAAATCAACTAAGCCTTGGCCTTGGCACAACAAGCTTAATGATCCTAGTTAAACGCGACCCATTGACCATGAAAAGCTTCGTAATCAATGTCGATGGACAAGAAGTGGTCTTGACTTTGGCCAACAAACCACAACTTGGAAAAGACACTGATATGGAACAAAGCCTTCGTGATTCAAACACATCCTCGACAGACAAAGGCCTTGACTTTGGCCAATAAACCAATGTCGTCTTAGATCTTGAGTGAGAATCACTCAATGGAAGGAAAAACGCTTAATATTTTGTTAGGGTTTTTTCGAGTGTAAATTGGCAACCAATTTATTATCTTTGTTAGGTCTTATCTTTATACACCCTTATGTTGGACAGTTATGACCCATAGCGTCACTATTTGTAAAGATCATGGTGTTGTTGTACAAATTAACTATGTGACAAAGGAGATTACACTCTTATCATTTGTGATTAGATCACCTAGATATATAAATGATGAGAGGTCCTTATGATTTGTTCCTTGATTGAGAATGATATGAGACAGTATCAATCAACGAAAGATAAATCATTAAAGATCCCTAGTCAGAGAATTATCAAGATTGGATATCGATAAATACGTAAAAGACTAGTATCAGACTTGTGCGCGTTGTGAGGGTACAACGACATAGTTCTCATATATTTAAGTATTGGATACTTATGCAAGTGCGGTAGGAGGTTGTGTTTCACCGATGGTACGAAAAACAGCTTCGCTCTGGATAGACCCCCTCGGAATCCCATTGGTAGTTTGACTATGTGTCTATGGGAGTCCGACATCAGGGTAGGTGTATTTGGTCTTAACCTGAGACTTGCACCGTGAATACTTACGAAAATCAATATACTTTGGTTGAGGTCGTCCAAGACTTTAACCGGTTCTGTGTACGCCAATGCTGGGTATATTGAGAATCGTAGAGTATTGGGTGTGATGTCAAGACGGAAGTATCACTCCAGTCATAGTGGAGATGATGTCACACAGGATACGGTATTAGTGCTCTTAAGTGCTGCGCGGCCATTGGGATATTATTACTAGGTCATGTTTATCCGATTATAGAGACTAGTTAACAGACATCCGACAAGTGCTTCGTATGGGGCAGACATAATTCCAGCCCTAGGCCTAGCACGTGATCATCCGATACTGGACAGAAATACGCAATACCATGTATACTACGCCTGATACAGATCCTTTATTATTGTAAGGATATTTTCGGAGAATTGGGAAGGCATGGCGCTTTACTCGAGGCCAACCTTGTCTTGTAAATCGATAAGAGGTAGAACGAGGTACTTACGTGCTCGGATAGTCCGACGACCGTATTTACTGCCAACATATCTGGGGATCTCATGGGTCACTTCCCAATGATTCACTGATGTCGTATGACTCGCACTTTAATTAATCTGGGATTAATTAGAAGAGAGAGAAAATTAATCTAGGATTAATTTCGGAGATATTTTATCTAGGATAAAATATCAATAAAAGGAGAGATAACGATTAATTTGGAATTAATCAGTAAATTAATATATTCGATATATTAAACGAAATTGGATTTCGACGTGGAATTAAAATTAGATTTTAATTCGGGCGAACGAATTAATTTGGAATTAATTCGTTAGTGAAGTGAATAGTAATCATGCTTGGCATGATTATTTAATTAAATTAGATTTAATTACGACGCACGACGGAGAAATCGTTAATTTGGATTAACGAACCCGAGCCCGAGTTATTTGCGAGCGCATTCACATTTCGAATTCGAGTACGGCACGCAAGTCAAATCAAGCCTCAAATCATTAGTTGATTCAAGCGTCAAGTCACTTTTCACTTTGAGTGATGTGACTTGACAACTTGATTAATAAAGTGACTTGACACTTGATAGATGTGACATGATGTGAGTTGATGTGGCTTTAACTTTTTTGACTTTTTGAAAGCCAAATTAAAGTGAAATTCAAATGAAATTCACAAATGTGTATAAGTTACACTTAAAAGCCAAATGCAATTCAATTTTTCACATAACTCTCTCTCTCATTTCTTTCTTCAAGTTCACGCCCATAAGACAGTGAACTATTTTGGTTTTGCCGAAAATGGAAGCCAACATTTGTGATTTTGTGGCAAGTTCCAAGTGCTAGCACACTCTCGAGAGACATATGAAGGTGTTAGGGGGAATCATTCGATGAAGATTTGAAGCTCAAAATGATTGAACAAAACTGAAATTATAAGGCAGTGGACTGCTGCAGTTTGGCGCCCCTTGGAGGTGGAAAGCTCATTTTTGTTCTTCATCAAATCATCTCAACCGATAGATGTGAGTATTCCGCTATCTCCTTTGATGTATTCACACATTATTTTCATGCTTGTTATGATCTTGGGACCTAGAATAAAACCAACAATGGCATCAAGAGCCTAGGTTCAAGCATGAAACTTTTAGGGCTTAAAATTGGGTATTTTGAATTTGAGCATGATTTTATGAAATTGGATGATTAAGTATGCTTAAATGTGGTTGAATTGAAGATTGATTAGATCAATTTCATGAAAATGTGATTGGATCATTTTTCCCCAAATTGAATGTGTTGGCTGAATGCCTTAGCCCTATTAAGTCTTGGAATTTTGATTTTTTGGACATTGGATGTGTTGGAAATCATTCGGGTATATGATTTAACGTCGATTGTGTAATTAATTGGATTGAATTTGAATCGGACATAAAATCCCCAAATTGCCGAGACTTTAAAGCATGAAATTGGGTTTGATTTTTCATCAATGTATTGGACATGTGATAATGATGAAGAACATGATTAATTAGGCTAATTGATGTTTTAGAAATGTTAATTGGAGAATTAATTGTGTTGAACACTTTATGTAATTAAATTGGAAATTTAGAATTTGGTAATTTAATTATTTGGGCCTAATTTTGGAAATTGGACTTTTAAAGTTGTAATTGGGCTTGTTGGGCTTTGTTGTACAAAGTAAGGTTAAGGCAAATTGGATTGGATCCAATTGGGCCCAAAACCACTTCTGTTAAGCCCAAATGTGACTTAATGAACCTTTAAAGTTTAATTGGGCCTAATGGGCCAAGATTGATTTATGGGCTTATGGGGTAAATCCCGGATTGGATTTTGGTTATTCGGTTTGACCCGATTTGACCAAAAGTCCACGCCTTAAAAAATCAATTAAAAGCCCATTGGACTTGAATTGAATTGACGTTGGACGTTAATCGGTCTTTGAGACGAGTTACGATTAAATTTGGAATTTAAGTCGTAAAAGATTTATTATTAAAATGTAATATTTAATTTGGAATTAAATAACGAATTACAATTGAATGCATATTAAATTGGATTTAATGACGTAGTTTAATTTAATTTGAGAATTCTACTTTGAGTACTTATTCGCAAAACAAGTTTGACTCGAACAAAATCAAACCATTGTTTGAACATTGGATGATCACTAATTATCAGATTAATTAATTTGATTAGATTGATTGATAACATGCTTGTGTGAATACATGGTTGTGATGAATGAATAATGTATATCAGATGGATATTAGTCGGGTGGGGGCAATTTTGGAAATTATTGTAATAAATTCGATTTATTAAATTGGACCTACGTGTCCAGCCTTATCACCTCTATTCTCTTTGTATTCTCTTCTCACCTATTCCCCTCAATGTAAATGAGGATTCTTTAGAAGTGTAGTGTAACAGGTAGAAGTAATACAAGTGCTAGTTTGAGAGAGAAAGAGAGAGATTTGATCTAGGATCATGTGTTAAGTATCCATCTGCATATCATTATTATTTATTTTCATATGCGCTTTATTATGTATTTAGAATGCATGTTTAAGGGTGTATGATGATGAGACATTAAAAAAGATAATAAATTGGTAGCCAATTTGCACGCGAAAAACCCTCATCAAATATCATGCGTTTTTCCTTCCATTGAGTGATTCTTACTCAAGATCCGAGATTGGCATTGGGTTGTTGGCCAAAGTCAAGCCCTTTGCCAGTCGAAGATGTGTTTAAATCACGAGAGTTTTGTTCTATATTGGTGTCTTGTCCAAGTTGTGGTTTGTTGGCCAAAGTCAAGACCACTTCTTGTCCATCAACATTGATTACGAAGCTTTCCATGGTCAATGGGTCGCGCTTGACTGGGATCATTAGGTTTATTGTGCCAAAGACAAGGCCTAGTTGATTTAGAGGAAAAAGGTTAGGCTACATATTGGATATGTAGGCATATATAAGATATATATTTTGGACTTGGATGTCCACATACCGAATCTGGGAGTTGGATTGGATCCAATTGATCTTAGAGATCTACCTAGTTAATTATCATACAATTTGTTGGCCAAAGTCAAGATTGTGTGACATTTAACGGGATCCTAGCCCACTAGGAAACACGGTTTCCCGAGTACTCGACAGAGGGTTAGAGGCTCGCCGAAAATTGGTGGGAGGCAAGAATTGAATTTGCAATATTCGTTCAATTACTTGCCATACGCGCTCAAACAAATATCATTCGTCGTTACAAAATTAAAATGTTAGTTGGACTAATATTTAAACGTTGTTTTAATAAATAGTTGGACTATTTTCAAACCATTCAATTATAGTTGATTTTATAATTGAATTATAGTAATCAATATAATTGATTTTTAATCTACTAAAATTATAGTTGATTAAATAGTTGGACTATTGTAATCATTATAATAAATAGTACCTAAATCGTTGATTAAATAGTTAGACGATTAAAATCAAAATGTAATTGAAAGATTGGACATTTAAATATAATCTTGGATTAAAATATTTAAATGGTTTAATTTTCAAATTGGGAATTAAATTTCAGGATGGTCCTAGAAATAAATAACAAGTTACTTTATTTGATAAAATAACCTATTATGCCTTAGCCCAGAATTAAGCAAATAATAGAGCATAATCTTTGGAAGATTTATGTGATGATGAATTTAGTGCTTAATCCGATATACTTGTCATAAATCTATGTTTAGATTTAAGAAGTATTAAAATTGTAATTAATAATTCTTGGAGAATTAATGACAAATCTCAAAGAGATAAAGTCAAACTTTGCAATTATGTAAGTAGCGCAAGGCGCACCTTACTTCGATATTCTAGAAGGCCGAGGCTAGGCCAAAAGCTTCTAAAATGTAGAAAATTGTAAAGGCAAAATCATTATTATCTTCTGGGAAGATAAAGGATATATCCCACAGTGACTGCCGTTTGGATATGGCAGACACGAACGAATTAAAGAAAGGGCAAGGCTCTGACTTTAAGAATGTTTGTCAAAATTATGTTCACTACTAGTATTGAAATTGGAATTTTAAATACTTAGTGTGGTACATAAAATATATGTACTGATGTGCAGAATCTGCTGTGAGCAGGATACTGACTTCAGTTGAGATTTAATCTACGAATCGGAAACGGGATGAAAGTCGTTTCGACCGTAGATACCTAAGTTTAGGAACTACCCTTCGGGTGTGTACCTATATTAGGAAACTGTTATAATGTAACTAGTTTGACTAGGAACATTATCTCTATATTAGTGTTTAACCCGCTGCGGGTGAACCTTTATGTTCTAAGACACTAAAGTGTTTTATTACATAAAGATGATATTGAGATAAACACATTAGATGTGAATAACAGTATTTATATTTTGAATATAAATAAATCTCAAACATATAACATGTCAAACAAATAGCTCAAACTGATTTGATTAGATGAAACTAATTGTGGCATTGTTGTCTGGGACACAATCAAACAAGAATCGTATATCCGCACTTTAGAAGAGTGGGTACTAGGACTAATTTGATTCCAATCAAATAAAGTCTACGAATCTAGTTAATTAGGCAAAGTGCTTAAAACACTATTTACCATGTAAAAGTATAAATGCCACCGACCTGTTAACCCTAGTTCATAGTGAATCAAGTGGGCCCATGTCTAGCTAGACTAGATCTGGACATGAATATTTCGTAACCTATACGGATGTGGCATCGCGTTATGGTTATGTGTTTCTTTTAAAGAACACAAATCGGAAACTTTTAGAGTTTCGACACAAAATAGACTAACAGATCTGCGAAAGTATTAAACCGTCACGGTGAGACCGTAATGGAAAATACTTAAGCAATAAGTTTCACATAAACTTGAAAGAGTATAGTATTCTTTCAAATAAGGACTCATCCCGAGACACATCAGTTTGACGGTGTGTCCGCACGGAGAAACCGAATTTTGTTGGACATGATAAGGTTTATCATGAGTCGCTCTTAGCTATCGTTTCCTTCAACAGATATGCATTAACAGTGCAAAACTTAACTAGAATAAGGTTCCATGAAAATCTATATGACAGAATTCATATTGGATATGAACGGGAAAGAAACCGAGTTTCACATTCCTGTAGATTTGGGTATGCTGGGCATATGTTTGGATGATACCAAACTAAAACCCAAATCGGATAAGTGCCAAATGTAGGTTATCCTAGGGAAAACCATAAGTATAGTACTTATACATCTCACTAGAGAACAATTGTAATTGTTTCTCACTATGTGGTCTTCCTTAGAGGAATACCGATATGCAGTGGTAAGTGGGAGGACAGTAAAACTCAATGAAAATTGGAGTGATACTTTTCAAGGCACGAAGTCCTTAATGGAACACAAATAGTTCATCAAGGATGAAACTATACCAGTAATCTTCAAATACACAAGAACCACGTAGATCGGAGAGAATCATAAAACAACCTGGGGTATGGGTTTCTGATGTCACCTCATAAAGATGTCAATCTTATTGAGGAAGACAAACCGACTACAATTTAGGAGGTGATACAAGGTATCGACTCCCTTTTATGGCAAAGTGCCATGATTCCGAAATGGATTCCATGTAAAACAACTATGTTAAGATACTAGTTGATGTAACATAAGGCATTGTGCTTATAGGTACTGTATAAGTCTTCAAGGAAGACATACATGGAAGGCAACATACCAACGTACAAAGCTAGGCTTGTAGCGGAAAGGTATCGTTATCAACATTGTGTTGATTACGGTTCAACCTTTTACCTGTTGCCACAGTAAATCCATTTGGATAATGCTTGCTGAAGCTGCATGTTTCATTTATGAAATGTGTCAGTTAAAGATCAAAATCGGTTTCCTTAATCGGAAACCTTTTGGAGGATGTTTATAACATCCTGACGATTTTGTCGTACCTAAACCAGCAAACTAGGTTTGCGGGTTGTTCGATCCATGTTTGGATTGAAGCAAGCATTAGGTTCTTGGAACAAACGTTTTGATGTAATCATAATGGTGTATGATTTAGTTCAAAAAATGAAAATGATTCTTGTGTATATAAGGAGGTTAATGAGAGCGCACTGACAATGAATATCCTGTATAAAATAATGATAACATATGTCATTTCTTGGAAATGATATTCCCATAAAACAATCGGTGAGAAAATTCTCCGTAGAATTCTTGGGAGTAACAACCATTATTCTAGGAATAAAGAACTACTGTGATAGATTAAGTTGTTAAAACTCTGTGAGAACTCGTAAATTGAAAAATGTACGTGACCTGGTGTCTCATACGCTTTGAGCATATGGATTCACAATCAGACCAATCCAAGTGATAGTCACTGGATTGATATTAAGAACATCCATTAGAATCTTAGAGATCTAAGGATGGTGTCTTAATCTGTGGAGAAGGAGAACTTAAAGTGACTGGGATCACTGCTGTAAGTTTCATAAACCGATATTACGACTAAAAGTCGCAAACAGTACTATACAGTTTGAATAACGGTACAGTGAGCTGGAAATCTTCCTAGCAAGATACTGTTACCGAATAAACAACAAAAGTGGGTAATTGCTGCAGTTGAGGCAGCAATAGAAGCCATCTGGGTCAATAACAAATCTAATTATATTAGATATAGTTCTGTTAGCAGCTGAGCTATGCGTCAGCACATGCTAAAGAATTAAAGGTCTCATCAACGATCCAGATACATACTTCGACTATTCATCTGATTCGTTCGGATCATACATCGTGGCGATGTGATGATCGTATAAATCGCATCAGACGATAATCATGCAAATCCACTGACGAAAGCTTTTCTCAGCAATTTGAGCCAACCGTACATAGTTCAGGTGTTTGGCGCTTGAGTGACTGGATATAGGCCAAGTGGGAGATTGTTGGACAGTTATGACCCATAGCGTCACTATTTGTACAGGTCATGGTGTTGTTGTACAAATTAACTCTGTGACAAAGGAGATTGCACTCTTATCATTTGTGATTAGATCACCTAGATATATAAATGATGAGAGGTCCTTATGATTTGTTCCTTGATTGAGAATGATATGAGACAGTATCAATCAACGAAGGATAAATCATTAAAGAACCCTAGTCAGAGTATTATCGAGATTGGACATTGATAAAAACGTAAGAGACTAGTATCGCACTTGTGCGCGTTGTGAGGGCACAACGGCATAGTTCTCATATATTTAAGTATTGGATACTTATACAAGTGCGGTAGGAGGTTGTGTTTCACCGATGGTACGGAAAATAGCTTCGCTCTGGATAGACCCCCTCTGAATCCCATTGGTAGTTTGACTATGTGTCTATGGGAGTCCGACATCAAGGTAGGGGTATTTGGTCTTAACCTGAGACTTGCACCGCTAATACTTACGACAATCAATATACTTTAGTTGAGGTCGTCCAGGGCTTTAACCGGTTCTGTGTACGCCAATGTTGGGAATATTGAGAATCATAGAGTATTGGGTGTGATGTCAAGACGGAAGTATCACTCTAGTTATAGTGGAGATGATGTCACACAGGATACGGTATTAGTGCTCTTAAGTACTGCGCGGCCATCGGGATATTATGACTAGGTCATGTATATCCGATTATAGAGACTAGTTACCAGACATCCGACAAGTACTTCGTACGGGGTAGACATAATTCCAGCCCTAGGCCTAGCACGTGATCATCTGATACTTGACAGAAATACGCTATACCACGTATACTACGCCTGATAAAGATCCTTTATTCCTGTAAGGATATTTCCGGAGAATTAGGAAGGCATGGCGCTTTGCTAGAGGCCAACATTGTCTTGTAAATCGGTAAGACGTAGTACGAGATACTTACGTGTTCGGATAGTCCGACGGCCGTATTTACTGCCAACATATCTGGGGATCTCATGGGTCGCTTCCCAATGATTCACCGATGACGTATGACTCGCACTTTAATTAATCTGGGATTAATTAGAAGAGAGAGAAAATTAATCTATGATTAATTTCGGAGATATTTTATCTAGAATAAAATATCAATAAAATGAGAGATAACGATTAATTTGGAATTAATCGGTAAATTAATATATTCGATATATTAAACGAAATTGGATTTCGACGCAGAATTAAAATTAGATTTTAATTCGGACGAACGAATTAATTTGGAATTAATTCGTTAGCGACGTGAATAGTAATCATGTTTGGCATGATTATTTAATTAAATTAGATTTAATTACGACGCAACAGAGAAATCGTTAATTTAGAATTAACGAACCCGAGCCCGAGTTTATTTACGAGCGCATTTGCTTTTCAAATTCGAGTGTGGCACCCAAGTCAAATCAAGCATCAAATCATTAGTCGATTCAAGAGTCAAGTCACTTGTCACTTTGAGTGATGTGACTTGACAACTTGATTAATAAAGTGACTTGACACTTGATAGATGTGACATGATGTGAGTTGATGTGGCTTTAACTTGTTTGACTTTTTGAAAGCCAAAATAAAGTGAAATTCAAATGAAATTCACAAAGGTATATAAGTTACACTTAAAAGCCAAATGCAATTCAATTTTTCACACAACTGTCTCTCCCATTTCTTTCTTCATGTTCACGCCCATAAGGCAGTGAACTGTTTTGGTTTTGCCAAAAATGGAAGCCAATATTTGTGATTTTGTGGCAAGATTCAAGTGCTAGCACACTCCCGAGAGACATATGAAGGTGTTAGGGAAACTCACCCACGAGCCGGGAATCATTCGATGAAGATTCGAATCTCAAAATGATTGAACAAAACTGAAATTATAAGGCAGTGGACTGCTGCAGTTTGGCTCCCCTTGGAGGTGGAAATCTAATTTTTGTTCTTCATCAAATCGTCTCAACCGATCGATGTGAGTATTCTGCTATCTTCTTTGATGTATTCACACATTATTTTCATGCTTGTTATGGTCTTGGGACCTAGAATAAAACCAACACCTTAAACATGCATTCTAAACACATAATAAAGAGCATATGAATAAAATAATAATGATATGCGGATGGATACTTTACACACTGATCCTAGATCAAATCTCTCCCTTTCTCTCTCCCGCTAGCACATGTATCACTTCTACCCGTTACACTACACTTCTAAAGAAACCGCATTTACATTGAGGGGAATAAGTGAGAAGAGAATACAAAGAATGTGGAGGTGAAAGGCTGGACACGTAGGTCCAATTTAATAAATCAAATTTATTACAATAATTTCCAAAATTTCCCCACCCGACTAATATCCATCCGATATACATTATTCATTCATCACAACCATGTATTCACACAAGCATGTTATCAATCAATCTAATCAAATTAATTAATCTTATAATTAGTGATCATCCAATATTCAAACAACGATTTCATTTTGCGCGAGTCAAACTCATTTTGTGAATAAGTACTCAAAGTACGAATTCTCGAATTAACATAAACTACAACATTAAATCCAATTTAATATGTATTTAATATTAATTCACTATTTAATTCCAAATTAAATACTACACTTTATTAATAAACCTTTTAACGATTTAAATTCCAAATTTAATCGCTACGAGTCTCAAAGCCAAATTAACGTCCAATATTAATTTAATTCAAGTCCAATGGGCTTTCAATTAATTTCTTTAAGGCATGGGCTTCGGCAACCAAAGCCCAATCAAGGAGTTACCCCATAAGCCCAGAAATCAATTTAGGCCCATTAGGCCCAATTACACTTTAAAGGTTCATAAGTCGCATTTGGGCTTTATGGTTGCGGTTTTGGGCCCAATTGGATCCAACCAATTTTGCCTAAACCCAACTTTGTACAACAAAGCCCAACAAGCCCATTTACAACTTTAAAAGTCCAATTTCCAAAATTAGGCCCAAATAATTAAATTACCAAATTCCAAATTTCCAATTTAATTACATAAAGTGTTCAACATAATTAATCACCTAAATTAATATTTCTAAAACATCAAATTAGCTTGATTAATCATGTTCATCATCATTATCACATGTCCAATACATTGATGAAAAATCAAACCCAATTACATGCTTAAAGTCTCAGCCAAGATGGTGATTTCTATCCGATTCGAATTCAATCCAATTAATTTCACAATCGATATTAAATCCACATCCCGAATGATTTCCAACACATCTAATGTCCAAAAAATCAAAATTCCAAGACTTCTAGGGCTTAATACCATTCGGCCACCATAAGTCAATTGGGGAAAATTGTTCCAAACTAATTTTCAACAAATTGATCCAATCAATCCTCAATTAAACATGTTATAAGCATACTCAAACATCCAATTAATTCAAATCATGCTCAAAACAAGTTTCCCCAATTTTAAGCCCTAAATATTTTCATGCTCAAACCTAGGCTCATGATGCCATTGTTGGTTTCTATAAAGGTCCCAAGATCATAAACAAGCATGAAAAATGTATGAATACTAATCGAAGAAGTTAAAGAATACTCACATCAATCGGTTGTGCGACGAAACGATGAACAAAATGATTTTCTGCCTTTTGTTCACGCCACTGCAGTGTAGATTTTGGTTCACCATTTTTCAGATTTTCAGAGATGATTTTGAGCTCCAATCTTTGTCAAATGATTCCTGACTCATGGGTGGGCTTCCCTATCACCTTCGTATAACTCTCGGTGTGTTAGCACTCATGATTTTTGCAACAAAAATCACTCAAAATGGCTTCCCCGTTCACGGTAAGCAGGGGCAGTTTAGAGCCCTTGGGCGTGAGCCTTTTTGAAGAAAGAATGAGAGAAGAAAGTGTAATAGGTTGTTACCAAAAGTGTAAATCATTCTTTTATATTTTCCAAAAATAAATAAATGATTTACCATTTATTTTTAACTTTCAAAAAGTCAAATAAATCAATTATAACCACCTTGAGTGTTCCACACTCTAACATCACCATCCATCAAGTCAAATCATTCAATCAAGTTGTCAAGTCACATCACTCAAAGTGACGAGTGATTTGACGCTTGAAATGACTAGCGATTTGACGCGTGATGCGACTAATGATTTGACGCTTGATGTAACTTGCGTGCCGCACTCGAATTCAAAATGTGAATGTGCTCATAATCACTCTCGGGTTCGGGGTTCGCTAATTCTAAATTAACGAATTTTCCGTTGCGTCGTAATTAAATGATTATGCCTAGCGAAATCACTATTCACGTCGCTAATGAATTAATTCTAAATTAACTCGTTCACCCGAATTAAATTCCAATTTTAATTCTGCGTCGAAATCCAATTTTGTTTAATATATCGAATATATTAATTTACCGATTAATTCCAAATTAATCATTATCTTTCTTTAATTGATATTCTATCCTAGATAAAATATCTCTGAAATTAATCCCAGATTAATTTTCTCTCTCTTCTAATTAATCCCAAATTAATTAAAGTGTGAGTCATACATCATCGGTGAATCTTTGGGAAGTGACCTATCAGATCCCCGGATATGTTGGCAGTAAATTCGGTCGTCGAACTATCCGAACACGTAAGTACCTCATACTACGTTTTACCGATTTACAAGACAAGGTTGGCCTCTAGCAAAGCGCCATGCCCACCCAATTCTTCAGAAATATCCTTACAGGAATAAATGATCTTTATCAGGTGTAGTATACGTCGTATTGCGTATTTCTGTCCAGTATCGGATGATCACGTGCTAGGCCTGGGGCTGGAATTGTGTCTGCCCTGTATGAAGCACATGTCGGATGTCTGGTAACTAGTCTCTATAATCGGATGAACATGACCTAGTCATATCCTCCCCATGACTGCAGTACTTAAGAGTACTATTACCGTATCGTACGTGACCATCATCTCCACTATGACTGGAGTGATACATCCGTCTTGACATCACACTCAACACACTAAGATTCTCAATATACCCAGCATTGGCGTACACAGAACCTGTTAAAGCCCTGGACGACCACAACCAAAGTATATTGATTGTCGCAAGTATTAGCGATGCAAGTCTCTGGTTGAGACCAAATACACCTACCCTGATTTTGGACTTCCATAGACACACAGTCATACTACCAATGGAATTCCGAGGAGGTCTATCTAGAGCAAAGTTGTTTCCTGTACCATCGATGAAACACAACCTCCTACTACACTTGCATGAGAATCCTATACCCAAATATATGAGAACAATGTCGTTGTGCCCTCACAACGCGCACAAGTGTAATACTAGTCTTTTACGTATTTATCGATGTCCAATCTCGAAAATACTATGACTATGGATATTTAATGATTTATCCTTCGTGGACTGATATTGTCTCATATCATTCTCTGTCCAGGAACAAATCATAAGGACCTCTCATCATTTATTCATTTAGGTGATCTAATCACAAATGATTAGAGCGCAATCTCCTTTGTCACTTAGTTAATTTGTACAACAACACCATTATATGTACAAATAGTGACGCTATGGGTCATAGTTGTCCAACAACCATACCACGGGTGCCCCCTCAAGCGACATCCCAAACATTTTCTGAATTTGGCGCTGTGACAGGCCCACTGAACTCATTACTGAGACATACTGTAGGAGATGGAACCTCGAGTCCCCATTCCTATTGAATTTGGCTATGTCAGACATCTTAAACTGAGCTGGCAGCTGCTCCTCAAAGAGCTAGCATTGGCTATCATTTAAATATGTAATTGCGACATCATTAGAACTAGCATTGTCTATTGTGACTGACAATTTATCATCAATATCCCATTCTTGAATGCTTACTTCTACCATTTTTCCTATATCTTTCCCTTTATGACTAGGTATTTCAACAAAACTCAAAATTCTTTTTTGCAACTTCCAATCATTATCAATAAAATGAGTTGTGAGATACAAATAACTTAGAGTTTGTACAGAAATCTAAATATTCGTCGTCGAAGGTACTCTTGTATTTATTGATTTTAAGCATTCTCGAAAGCTAGTCTTCTCACTAAAATACACTTTCATGCAATCTCTAGTAGTAGTAAAGCGAGAAATAAATTTAAATTGAGATTGTAAAGCATGCACAAACTCTCTAAAACTATCACGCTCTACTATAATAAAAGGCAGCTTGTCTTTTATAATACTCCTAACAAGCATAATCCTACAATATTCTTGATTAAATCGTAGAGTATTAGGTTTATTTTTACCACAAGTCTTACTTGAAAGTTATTTTTGTTTCTTATTTACATTGTGAGGATAACTAGTGCATCTTTTAAGATTTTTTTTCATCGAAGAAGTACTTTATGTCACTTTATATGATAAAACATTTTCGCAATAATTATATTTTGTATGTTCACATGTCCCAATTTTTTGATTAGTCAAATGCTCATAATGATCCCATATATTTGACATAATTTTATGAACTCGAGATAACTTTGAAATACCGTAACTACCATCATTAGCATCCATTTTTGATATTTATATAAAATCAGAAGTAATGAGTAAAAATAGAAGCATCCCTTGTTGTTGGTTTTTGACGAATTATGAATTTATGTGAATTTGATAGGACTAATTAATTAGATTGAACACAGGACTAATTAATTTGATAGGACTAACTAATTAATTATCATCTCTTTAACATATAGCTTAAACCGTGAATGATCCAACAATATGTGTTATTACCATTTTATCATCATCGCTTGTCTATAGGAACATGGTGAAGATAATAATTGAGAGTTTAAATCTAAAATTATATTTCTTTCAGGATTTTATTTATCTGTGTTTACTTGATGTGGGATCTTCTAGTTTAATTTGATAGTTGCATCAAGCAGACCACATATTTATTGATATCAGAGTAAACACAGAGAACTAAAATCTTTGGATAAGGAAGCTCATTTTTTTTTTGCCTGATTTGCTTCAAATTCATTTTTCGATGTTATGAATCTAATGAGTATAACTCATTATAAAAAAATTGGTTTATTAAAAAAGCTCAAAATACTAATAGATCAGCCGCTCATTTGATACAATTTTCTTTTGTAATATACACTAATCCCAAGTGCAATTTGAGTGTTCTAAAAGTATAATTAATTAGATTCAAAGCCAGCACTGACTTACTTGAACTGTGGCGACTGGAGAGCTCAGTGATAGCGAGAGAGAGGAGGAAAAAATTGTGGCCTATTTAAAACCTAAACACATACACGTAGCGCTCTCTCTCAGTGAGAAACCACTAATGACCAAGCTACTCAATTCAAAATAAAATCTTATTTATCCACCGATCCACTGTTTGGCTAACGCTTGGTCACTTGCTAGAATGCTAAGGTTAGGTTAAATTGAGTGGTGAGAGAGAATGGAAAGAATAAAGTCTCAAATCATCAAAGTGGTGTTTATATACCTATTACCTAATCAGAATGACACCGTTTGGAAGTAAAATTTGGTTATAAAATCGGGTAAAAATTTGATTCTAAATTCGGTCCTAGAAATCGATTCCAAATTCGATTCTAGAAATCAGTTCTAAATTCGGTTCCAAAAATCGATTCTATGTTTCGATTCCAAAAGCTTTGGAACCGCATCCGGACCGGTTAAAATTTGTTCCTTCATTTTGGAATTGAAACTGGACTGGTTACAATCGGTTCTGGTTCGAAACCTAGAAGGCCGCCTCAGTTCCAATTGGTTTTGGATAAAATCGAAATCAGTGCTCAGCCCTAATAATTATACTATCAAATAATATTTATTATAAAATATTATCGGCTATCCAATTGCTCAACGAATACACTTCATATTGTGGGACTCTCTAAGTCCAGACACGTTCGTCATATAAGTCTAGATTATATGTAAGCAATTCGACCACCTTAGAATTTGTGAAGAACATGAACGACATTTCTAAACAATACAAGTCGAGGTCATCACATATTTTTAACAATTCCATTATCGTAGGCTATCCGAGTTATGCTTAAGAAACATATATTACGCCGTTAAGTTTTTAAGGCATATATCTCATGTCGACATGTCCATAATTCTTTACAACTAATCAGAACACCATTTCTGATATATGCGATCCACCCTAGGTGATTGACTTTGGCCAAGGTCTTAATAACCATGACTTACTCAAATGGATACCTAAACCCCATATGGTTCATATATGGGCCGACAGATTCTATCTTGATACACACTTGATTAACGAGTGTATCAGTCCACACCCAGCGAACATCTAGCGATCATACCATGAAAGGTCTCTGACATATATGCCATCAAAGTGTGGAGGATCACACATAAAATCAATTTTATCTTAAAGGATCACATATGCTGCTTGACTCGAGGAGATTCCTATTAACGGTGGTATGTACTTCCAACTAATAGAAATCACATATGAGTTATTCGATATTCGCTCTAACGAATATCCAAATGTCTATATGAGTTTCCCTTGCTAATGGTACATTGGGTTAAACCATTGTAACTCCAATCCCAATATATGATATGTGCTAGTCTTCTAAGTTATAGGAATTCGACCATATTCTAAAACCAACGACTAGGAATATTTTTCTTTAAGAATAATTTATAATAGTAATACTATCCCAATTTCAAACCACCCAATATCCAGTATTACTAGATGACTATCTATGTCATTCTTAGTATATTTATATATCAATCTAGTATTCATAATGACATTACCATTGACTAAGTTGAAATGAAAATATAGGTATTTTATTAATAAATAATTAAATATAATGTACAAAACATTATTAGGATTGGCTTTCCAAGAACTAACTCCAACAAACTCCCATTTGCTTAGTGCCAATCTGAATGGCACCGAAGTCACACATCCTCCACATATTTATCGAATAAATTAGGAGGTAGGACTTTAGTAAGTGGGTCTGCTATGTCATCTTGTCCTTGAATCTTCAAGACCATTATGTCAATACGTTCAATGATTTCTCTAATCACATGATATTTCATTTCCATGTGTTTAGACTTAGAATGCACTCTCAGCTTCTTAGCCTGCGCAATGGCTTCGCTATTATCATAGTATAATAGGACCAGATCCTCAATACTAGGCAAAATACCAAATTATGTGATAAAATTTCTAATCCAAACACCTTCTTTCGCAGCTCTTGAAGCTGCTATAAATTCTGCCTCAGTGGTGGAATAGCTGTTTATCCTTCTTTTGAACAGCGCTAACTAACTCCACTGCCATTAATATTTATCCGGATATAGACTTTATATCATCCTGATCTCTCTGGAAATCAGAGTCTGTATAAACCTTAACTTATAGCTCATCTTCTCCATAAATTAGAAACTTATCCTTAGTACTCTTAAAATATTTCAAGTCTCTATTCCTTAGTCTAAGGTGCCATTTTCTTCGAAATATGTATGTCATATTGAAAAGGTACATTATAGCCTTGCAGTGGTAAAACCCGTAGCTTTCTAACATTTTATCTATATACATGGATTTAGACAACACTATAAGCTTCCTTACTCTATCCAGGTAGAGCCTTAAACCCATTATATAGGAAGCTTCTTGCATATCTTTTATAGAGAAGTTCTTGAAAGGTAGGCTTTCAAACTTCACATCAATCCAATATCATTCCTAATGATAAAGATATCATTTCTATACAAAACAAGGGATACTCTCATTAACTTTCTTATAAACACATGGTTCTTTCTCGTTCTTGATGAATCCAGATAGTCTAATAATCTCATCAAAACGATGATTCCCGCTTCGGAATGGCTGTTTAAGTCCATAAATAGACTTCTTGAGCTTACAAATCAAGTTTGAAGTTTCACTGGATACAAAACCCTCTGGTTGTTCTATATAGATATCCTCCTCAAGGAATCCATTTAGGAAAGCATTTTTAACATCCATCTGCCATATCTCATTATCGTAATATATATAATAATGGCTAAAAGAATCTTAATGGATTTTAGCATGGCTATTAGTGAAAAATTTCCTCATAGTCAATCCCCGGATGTTGGGTGTGACCTTACGCTACCAGTCAGGCCTTAAAAGTTTCCACCTATATATTGGGTGTTGGACAGTTATGACCTATAGGGTCACTATTTGTACAGATCATGGTGTTGTTTTACAAATTAACTATGTGACAAAGGAGATTGATCTCTTATCATTTGTGATTATATCACCTAGATGTATAAATGATAGGAGGTCCATATGATTAGTTCCTGGATTGAGATGATATGAGACAGTATCAGTCCACGAAGGATTAATCATTAAATATCCATAGTCAGAGTATTATCGAGATTGGACATCGATAATGCGTAAAAGACTAGTATTACACTTGTGAGTGTTATGAGAGCATAACGACATAGTTCTCATATATTTGGGTATAGGATACTCATGCAAGTGTAATAGGAGGTTGTTTTTTTACCGATGGTACGGAAAACAGCTTCGCTCTGGATAGACCACTTCAGAATTCCATTGGTAGTATGACTATGTGTCTATGGAAGTTTGAAGTCAGGGTAGGTGTATTTGGCCTTAACCTGAGACTTGCATCGCTAAAACTTACGACAATCAATATGCTTTGGTTTTGGTCATCCAAGGCTTTAATTGGTTCTGTGTACGCCTCTGCTGGGTATATTGAGAATCGTAGTGTGTTGGGTGTGATGTCAAGATGGAAGTATCACTCTAGTCATAGTGGAGATGATGTCACGTAGGATACGGTACTAATACTCTTAAGTACTGCAGTCATCAGGATATTATGACTAGGTCATGTATATCCGATTATAGAGACTAGTTCCCAGACATCCGACATGTGCTTCGTACGAGGTAGACACAATTCCAGCCCCAGGCCTAGCACGTGGCATCTGATACTGGATCGACATACACGATACCACGTATACTACGCCTGATATAGATCACTTATTCCTGTAAGCATGTTTCTGGAGAATCGGGAAAGGCATGGCGTTTTGCTAGAAGCCAACCTTGTCTTGTAAATCGGTAAAAAATGTAGTACTAGGTACGTACGCATTCGGATAGTCCGATAACTGTATTTACTACCAACATATCCGGGGATCTCATGGGTCGCTTCCCGAAGATTCACCGATGACGTATGACTCGCACTTTATTAATCTAGGATTAACTAGAAAAAAGAGAGAATTAATCTGGGATTAATTACTGAGATATTTTATCTAGGATAAAATATCAATAAAAGAGAGATAACGATTAATTTGGAATTAATCGATAAATTAATATATTCCAAATATTAAACGAAATTGGATTTTGACGCGGAATTAAAATTAGATTTTAATTCGGGCGAACGAATTAATTTAGAATTAATTCGTTATCGACGTGAATAATGATTTCACTAGGCATAATCATTTAATTACGTCGCAACGAAAAATTTATTAATTTGGAATTAGCGAACCCGAGCTCGGGATTATTTACGAGAACATTCACATTTCGAATTCGAGTACAAATCGCAAGTCAAATCAAGCATCAATCATTAGTCACATCAAGTGTCAAATCACATGTCACTTTGAGTGATGTGATAATTTGATTGATTGATAATTTGAAAATCAATTAAGTGTATTTGATACACTTTTTCTCACCAACCAACACAACACTCTTTCTCCTCTCCTCTCTCCATCTTCACGCCCAAGGGGCTGATTTTTCTCCTCTGGCTTTTGATTAACTGCCGAGAATCAAGAGAAGAAATATGATGATTTTGTTGCAAAATCAAAGGTGCTAGCACACATCTGGGTCATGCGAAGTTGATAGGGAACTCACTTCATGAGCATGGAATCACCATGACAAAGCTCGGAGCTTAGAGCTTGGACCAAAGTCGAAAATGGAGAGCTCAAAACAGTGGACTACCGTGACTTGGAGGAGGCAGAAAATTGATTTTTTTTGTCCACTGCATCACTCAACCGCTCGATGTAAGTATCCCATAACTTCGTTGATTGTACTCACACGTGTTTTATGCTTGATAATCGATCCTCGGGACCGTGAAACTCTAACAACACAATCTCCCACTTAGCCTATAGCCAGTCATTCGAGTGTTCACCACCCGAACTATGTACGGTTCGCTGAAACTGTTGAGGAAAGGCTTTCGTCAGTGGATTTTCATGATTATCGTCTGATGCGATTTATACGATCATCACATCGCCACGATGTATGATCTGAACGAATCAGATGAATAGTCGAAGTATTTATCTGGATCATTGATGAGACCATTAATTCTTTAGCCTGTGCTGACGCCTAGCTCAGCTGCTAACAGAACTATATCTAATCTAATTAGATTTATTATTGACCCAGATGGCTTCTATTGCTGCCTCAGCTGCACCAATAACCCGCATTTGTTGTTTATTCGGTAATAGTATCTTGCTTGGAAGATTTCCAGCTCACTGTTCCATTATTCAAACTGTATAGTACCGTTGTTACGATATAAAGTCGTTATTATCGGTTTGGAACTTATAGTAGTGATCTCAGTCACTTCAAGTTCTCCTTCTCCAAAGTTTAAGACATCATCCTTAGTTCTCTAAGATACTAACGGATGTTCTTAATATCAATCCAGTGACTATGACTTGGATTGGCCTGTTTGTGACTCCATATGCTCAAAGCGTATGAGACACCAGGTTACGTACATTTTTCAATATATGAGTTCTCGGAGAGTCTTAACAACTTTGAATCTATCCTAGTAGATCTTTATTCCTAGAATAAAGGTTGTTTCTCCCAAGAATTCTACGGAGAATTTTCATGAAAGCCAAGCTTTCACCGATAGTAATATGGGAATATCATTTATAAGAAATGACATATCATCATTATTTAGGACAGTCACTTTCAGTGCGCTCCCACTAACCTCCTTATATACACAAGAATTATTTTTATTTTGAATCAAATCATAAACCATTATGATTACATCAAAATGATAATTCCAAGAACCTAATGTTTGCTTCAATCCAAATATGGATCGAATAACCTGCAAACCTTGTTTGCTAGTTTTGATACGACAAAACAGTCAGGATGTTGTAAACATCCTCCAAAAGGTTTCCTTTTCAGGAAAGCGATTTTCCCGTTCAGTTGCCATATTTCATAAATGAAACATGCAGCATCAGCAAGCATTATCCAAATGGATTTAACGTGGCAAAATGTAAAAGATTTTGTCGTGATCGACACAATGTTGATAACGATACCTTTTCGTTACAAGCCTAGCTTAGTACGTTTGTATATTGCCATCCATGTATGTCTTCCTTGAAGACTTATATAGTACCAATAGGCACAATGTCTTGCGGTACGTCAACCAGTGTCCAAATATAGTTGATATACATGGAATCCATTTCGGACTCATGGTACTTTGCCATAATAGGGAGTCAATACCTTGTATCACTTCCTCATACGTAGTCAGTTGGTATTCCAAAAAAGATTGACATCTTTATGAGGTGAGATCAGAATCCTATTCCCCAGGTTGTTTTCTGACTCTCTCCGACTTACGTGGTTCTTATGTATTCGAAGATTAGTGGTTTAGTTACATCCTTGATGAACTATTTATGTTCCAATAAGGAATTGGTGCCTTGAACAGTATTACTCTGATTTTCATCGAGTTTTACTATCCTCCCACTTACCACTGCATATCGGTATTCCTGTAAGGAAAACCACATAGTGAGCAATAATTAAAATTGTTCTCTTGTGAGTTGTATAAGTACTATACTTTGGTTTCCCTAGGATAACCTACAATTAGGCACTTATCCGATTTGGGTTCTGGTTTGGTATCATCCAAACATATGCTTAGCATTCCCAAATCATCAGGAGTGAGAAACCCGGTTTCTTTCTTGTTCATATCAAATATGAAATCTGTCAAACAGATTTTCATGGAACCTTATTCAAAATAAGCATTGCACTGTTAATGCTTATCCGTTGAAGGAAATGGTAGCTCAGAGCGACTCATGATTAACCTTATCATGTCCAACAAAATTCGGTTTCTCCGTTCGGACACACCGTCAAAATGACGTGTTCCGGGAGGAGTCCTCATTGAAAGAATACTATACTCTTTCAAGTATATTAGAAACTTATTGCTTAAGTATTTTCATCATGGTCAAACCGTGATGTTTTAATACTTTAGTCGATCTGTTCGTCTATTTCGTGTCGAAACTTTAAAAGTTTCCGATTTGTGTTTCAAAAGAAACACATAACCATAACGCGATGCCACATCCGTATAGGTCACGAAATATTCATATCCACCTCTAGCCTAGCTAGATATGGGCCCACTTACGTCACTATGAATGAGGACTAACAGATCGATGACACTTACACTTTTACCAAGTAAAACGTATTTTAGGCACTTTGCCCAATAAACTAGATTCGTAGACTTTATTTGAATAGGATCAAATTCATCCTAGTACCCACTCTTCAAAAGTGCGGATATACGAGTCTTGTTTAATGTGTCACAGACAACAATGCCACATATAAGTCTCATTTGATCAAATCAGTGTGAGCTACTTGTTTGTCATGTTATATATTTGAGATTTATTCATATTCAAAATATAAATACTATTATTCACATCTAATGTGTTTATCTCAATGTCATCTTTATAAAATAAAACACTTTAGTGTTCTAGAATATAAAGGTATACTCGCAAAGAGTTATGCTCGATATAGAGATAATGTTTTTAGTTAAACTAGTTACATTATAATAGTTTCCTAATTTAAGTACACACCCGAAGGGTAGTTCCTAAATTTAGGTATCTACGATTAAAAAAGTGACTTTTGTCCCGTTTCCAATTCGCAGATTAATCTCAACTGAAGTCAGTATCCTGCTTATAGCAGATGCTACACACCAGTACATATTTATGTATCACACTAAGTATTTAAAATCCAATTTTAATAATAGTAGTGAACATATTTATGACAAAAATTTTTGAAGTTAGAGCCTTGCCCGTCTTCAATTCCTTCATGTCTGCCTTGTCCATACAGCAGTCACGCTTCAGTGACCCCGTTTGCCACAGTTTCGGCATACATCTTGGGATATGTCCTTTATCTTCCTAGAAGATTATAATGATTTTGCCTTTGCCCTTTTCTACATTCTAGAAGTCTTTGGCCAAGCCTTGGGTTTCTAGAATATCGAAGTAAGGTGCGCCTTGCGCTTCTTGCCTTATTCTAAACTTTGGCTCTGTCTCCTTGAGAATAGCCATTAACTCTCCAAGAGTTATTAATTGCAATTTAATACTTCTAAGATCTAAAGATAGATCTATGAAGATCCTTGAATTTTATTATCATACTTTAAGGATCTAATCGTTAGTTCTGATTAAGAAATTAAGGAGTCTATTAGACAAGTATAATGGATTAAGCACTAAAGTTATCTTATATGAATCTTCCAAAGATCATGCTCTACTATTTGCTTAACTCCGGGCTTAGGCCTAAGATGTTATTTTATAAAGTAACTTCTTAGTTTCCAGGACTATCCTGAAATTTTATTCCCAATTTGAAAATTAAAGTCGTTTAAACACATTTTCCCAAGGATTATGTTTTAAACACTAATCTTTCAATTTTTTCTTGATTCTAATAGTCCAACTATTTAATCAACGATTTCAAGTACTTTTAAATATAATGAGTTAAATTCAATTATATTGATTACTATAATCCAATTATAAAATCAACTATTAATTGAATTGTTTGAATACAGTCCAAATGTTTATTTAAAACAACAATTAAATATTAGTCCAACTAACATTTAATTTATTTGATGAATGATATTTGATTGAGCGAGTATGGCAAGTAATTAAATGAATATTGCAAATCTAATACTTGCCTCCCACTATTTTTCGGCGAGCCTCTAACCCTCTGTCGAGTACTCGGGAAACCGTGTTTCCTAGTGGGTTAGGATCCTGTTAAATAACACACAATCTTAACTTTGGCCAACAAATTGTATGATACTTAACTAGGTAGATCTCTAAGATCAATTGGAGCCCATCCAATTCCTATATCCAATAGGTGGACTTATAAGTCCGAAACTATATCTTATATATGCCAATATATCCAATATATTCCCTAACTTTTTCCTCTGAATCAACTAAGCATTGGCTTTAGCATAACAAACTTAATGATCCCAGTTAAGCGGAACCAATTGACCATGGAAAGCTTCGGAATCAATGTCGATGGACAGGAAGTGATCTTGACTTTGGCCAACAAATCACAACTTGGACAAGACACCAATATGTAACAAAGCTCTCGTGATTCAAACACATCCTCGACGGACAAAAGTCTTAACTTTGGCCAACAAACCAATGACAATCTTGGATCTTGAGTAAGAATCACTCAATGGAAGGAAAAAAAACGCTTAATATTTATTTGAGGGTTTTTCGCTTGCAAATTGGCAACCAATTATTATCTTTGTTAAGGTCTCATCATCATACACCCTTAAACATGCATTCTAAACACATAATAAAGTGCGTATAATTAAATAATAATGATATGCAGATGGATACTTAAACACATTGATCCTAGATTAAATCTCTCCCTTTCCCCTCTCCCGCTAGCAGAAGTATTTACTTCTACCCGTTACACTACACTTCTAAAGAAACCTCATTTACATTGAGGGGAATAGGTGAAAAGAGAAATGCAATGAGAAAAGAGGTAATAGGCTGGACAAGCGGGTCCAAATTAATAAATTCCAAATTTATTACAATAATTTTTAAAATTGCCCCACCCATCTAATATCCATCCGATATACATTAGTCATGCATCGCAACCATGTATTCACACAAGCATGCTATCAATCAATCTTATCAAATTAATTAATCAGATAATTAATGACCATCCAATGTTCAAACAATGATTTGATTTTGCGCGAGTCAAACTCGTTTTGCTAATAAGTACTCGAAGTACGAATTCTTGAATTAAATTAAACTACAACATTAAATCTAATTTAACTTGTATTTAATTCTAATCCACTATTTAATTCCAAATTAAATATTACACTTTATTAATAACCTTTACGACTTAAATTCCAAATTTAATCGTTACGGGTCTCAAAGCCCGATTAACATCCAATTGCGTTTAATTAACGTCCAATGGGCTTTCAATTAATTTCTTAAGGCATGGGATTTTGGTCAACATGGGTCAAACCCAAAGACTAAAGCCCATTTAAAGGAATCACCCTTATATGCCTTTGAAACCAATTTAGGCCCATTAGGCCCAATTAAAGTTAAAGGTCCATTAGTCGCATTTGGACTTTACGGAACCGGTTTTAGGCCCAATTGGATCCAACCAATTTAGCCTAAACCCATCTTGGTACAACCAAGCCCATTAAAGCCCAATTACAACTTTAAAGCCCAATTTCAAAAATTAGCCCAATTAATTTAATTCCAAAAATTCCAAATTTCTCAATTAAATTAACAAAAGTGTATCACATAATTAATCAACTAAATTAACATTTCAAAAATATCAATTAGCCTAATTAATCATGCTCATTATCATTATCACATGTCCAACACATTGATCAAAAATCAAACCCAATTTCATGCTTATCAGTCTCGGCCATGTGGGGATTTTATGTCCGATTCGGTTTCAATCCAATTAAATCCACAATCGACATTAAATCAACATTTCCATTCGTTTCTAACTCATCCAATGAATCAAAAAATAAAATTCCAAGACATTAGAGCAAGTAGTGTATTCGGCCAAGCCTCACCATTTGGGGAAAAATGATCCAATCATAATTTCATGAAATTGATCCAATCAATCTTCAATTAAACATCAATTAAGCATACTAAATCATCCAATTTCATTATTTCATGCTCAAAATCAATTTACCCAATTTTAAGCCCTAAATCAAGTTTCATGCTTTTACTCGCTCTGATACCATTGTTGGAGTTTCTACGGTCCCGAGGATCGATTATCAAGCATAAAACACATGTGAATACAATCAACGAAGTTGCGGGATACTTATATCGAGCGGTTGATCGATGCGGTGGACAACAAAAATCAATTTTCTGCCTCCTCCAAGTCACGACAGTCCACTATTTTTGGCTCTCCATTTTCAGCTTTGGTCCAAGCTCCAAGCTCCAAGCTTTGTCATGGTGATTCCATGCTCATTAAGTGATTTCCCTATCACCTTCGCATGACCTCGATGTGTGATAGCATTTTTGATTTTACAACAAAATCATCACATTTCTTCTCTTGATTCTCGGCAGTGAAGCAAAAACCAGAAGAGAAAAATCAGCCCATTGGGCATGAAGATAGAGAGAGGAGAGGAGAAAGAGTGCTGTGTTGGTTGGTGATAAAAAGTGTATCAAATACACTTAATTGATTTTCAAAAAATCAAATAAAGATATATATTATATTTGCTTTCAAAAAGTCAAACAATTACAAGCTTTAAAAGTTCCTAACAACTCCCATCAATCAATCAAATTATCACATCACTCAAAGTGACATGTGATTTGACGCTTGATGTGACTAATGATTTGACGCTTGATTTGACTTACCTGCCACACTCGAATTCGAAATGCGAATACGCTCACAAATAATCCCGGGCTCGGGTTCCCTAATTCCAAATTAATTAATTTTCCGTTGCTACGTAATTAAATGATTATGCCTAGCGAAATCACTATTCAAGTCGCTAACGAATTAATTCTAAATTAATTCGTTCGCCCGAATTAAAATCTAATTTTAATTCCGCGTCAAAATCCAATTTCGTTTAATATATGGAATATATTAATTTATCGATTAATTCCAAATTAATCGTTATCTCTCTTTTATTGATATTTTATATTAGATAAAATATCTCTGTAATTAATCCCAGATTAATTCTCTTTCTTTACTAATTAATCTCAGATTAATAAAGTGTGAGTCATACATCATCGGTGAATGTTCGGGAAGTGACCCATGAGATCCCCGGATATGTTGGTAGTAAATACGGTTATCGAACTATTCGAATATGTACGTACCTAGTACTACATTTTTTTACCGATTTACAAGACAAGGTTGGCTTCTAGCAAAGCGCCATGCCTTCCCAATTCTCCAGAAACATGCTTACAGGAATAAGCGATCTATATCAGGCGTAGTATACGTGATATCGTGTATGTCGATCCAGTATCAGATGCCACGTGCTAGGCCTGGGGCTGGAATCGTGTCTGCCCCGTACGAAGCACATATCAGATGTCTGATAACTAGTCTCTATAATAGGATATACATGACTTAGTCTTAATATCCCGATGAATGCAGTACTTAAGAGTACTAGTATCATATCCTACGTGACATCATCTCCACTATGATAGGAGTGATACTTCCATCTTGACATCACACCCAACACACTATTATTCTCAATATACCAGCAGAGGTGTACACAGAACTGGTTAAGGCCTGGACGACCAAAACCAAAGCATATTGATTGTCGCAAGTATTAAGACCAAATACACCTACCCTGATTTCAGACTTCTATAGACACATAGTCATACTACCAATGGAATTCCGAATGGGTCTCTCCAGAGCAAAGCTATTTTCCGTACCATCGGTAAAACACAACCTCCTATTAAACTTGCATGAGTATCATATACCCAAATATATGAGAACTGTGCCATTATTCTCTCATAACACGCACAAGTGTAATACTAGTCTTTTACACATTATCGATGTCCAATCTCGATAATACTTTGACTATGGTTATTTAATGATTAATCATTCGTGGACTGATACTGTCTCATATCATCTCAATCCAGGAACTAATCATATGGACCTCCTATCATTTATACATCTATGTGATCTAATCACAAATGATAAGAGAGCAATCTCCTTTGTCACATAGTTAATTTGTACAACAACACCATGATCTGTACAAATAGTGACGCTATGGGTCATAACTGTCCAACATCGGGCCCTCATTTCCTTTTATAAACTCATTTACAACCAGTACGTTTAACAACTTCATGAAGTTCAACCAATACCATACTTGATTGTCATGTATAGAATCCATTTCGGACTTCATGGATTCTGCCATTTTCCCGAATCGATATGTTTATCCAAAGTCGAATCTATTTCCTCCAAGAGGAGAACATCAAGGCTCACATCAAATGTTAAAAATAATATCTCTAGAGGCCTTGATATTCTATTCGACCTACATAGAACTTGTGTTGTAGATCCTTCACCTAGTTAGGTATCTGGTTTCATATCAGGTACTTTAATGTTGGGATTTAATGTTGGGATCAAACTCAACGAGTTCAATATTTCTACAATTCCCATTTCCTACAAAAATTCATTTTCAAGAAAAGTGGAAAAACTAGTAACAAATACATTTCTTGCTTAGAATCGTGGAATTGATATCCCAAAGAATTTTTAGGATATCGAACGAACCTATTGTTAGACAATTATGACCTATAGCGTCACTATTTGTAAAAGACATAGTGTTTTTTGTACAAAATTGACTATGTAATATTGAAATTGCCTTTTATCATTTCGTAATTTATTTACTATGATATATAAATGGTAAAAGTCCATATGATTAGTTCTGGATTGAGATGATATGAGACAGTATCAATCCATAAAGGTTTAATCATTAAATATTCATAGTCGTAGTATTATCGAGACTGGACATCGATAATGTGGAATAGACTAGTATTGCACTTGTGCGAGTTGTGAGGGCATAACGGCACAGTTCTCATATGATAAGTATAGGATACTTATGCAAGTGCGATAGGAGGTTGTGTTTTACCGATGGTACGGAAAACAGCTTCGCTCTGGATAGACCCCGAGGAATCCCATTGGTATTATTTATATGTGTCTATGGGAGTCCGCATCAGGGTAGATGTATTTGGTCTTAACTTGAGACTTACATCGCTAATACTTGCGACAATCGGTAAACTTTAGTTTTGGTCGTCCAGGGCTTTAACAGGTTCTGTGTACGCCTCTTTTGGGTTTATCGAGAATCGTAGTGTATTGGATGTGATGTCAAGATGGAAGTATCACTCCAGACATATGGAGATGATAATCACGCAAGGATTCATAACTCGTTCTCTATTGTGTTGCAACCATCGGGATAATGTGACAAGGTCATGATTATCCGATTCAAAGAGACTAGTTGTTTGATATCCGATATGTGCTTCGTACGGGGCAGACACTATTCCAGCCCCAGGCCTAGCACGTGACATCTGATACTGGATCGTAAATATGAGATACTAGGTATTCTACGTCTGACATAGATTATATATTCCAGTAAAAATATTTCTTGAGAATTGGGTAGGAACGGTGCTTTGCTAGAAGCCAACCATGTCCTGTAAATCGGTAAGCACGTAGTACGAGGTACTCGCTTTATCGTATAGTCCGATAACCGGATTTACTGCCAACATATCCATAGATCTCTTGGGTCGCTTCCCAAGGATTCACCGATGACAGTTGACTTAAATTGGAATGAATCTGGGATTAATTAAGAGAGAGAAAATTAATTTGGGATTAATATGGGCTTTATTTAATCTGGGATTAAAAGTGTTCAGTAGAGAAAGAACGTGATTAATTTGGAATTAATCGGTAAAATAAATTTAATAGTTAAATTTGATTTTTCTATTTAATTTATCCAAATGGTCTAAAATTAATATATCGGATATATTAAAATGGATTGGATTTCATTACGAGATTAAAGTCGGACTTTAATGCGAACAAACAAATTAATTTAGAATTATTTCGTGAACGACATTCGATATATATTTGCGAGGCATCGTTATTTAATTAAATTAGATTTAATTATTTAGCGACGAAGGATCGTTTAATCGGATTAAATGGAACTGAGCCGCGGCAAATGCCCGTAGAGATATTTGAATTTCGGATTCAAATATTTGGAGCCAAAAGTGTGGTAGGTGTTCCCACCACACAACCACCTTGTTTTGCCTTATTGAAAACCATTTACCAATCTCTACCTTGTTTTGGGTAAAAGGTGAAATGGTTTCACTTTTTGGTAAATAACAAAAAGGCATTCAACTTGTGTGAACACTTTAGACACAAACCAAAAACATAAACCGTAAAGGAGCTTACTTGGCCGAAACATACATCCTCCTCCTCTCTTTGATTTGTTTTTCAAATCAACAAAAGCTAGCACTTTGGAAGTGAACAAAGGTGATAGGGAAACTCCTCAATAGCTTCGAATCATCCTAAAGCTTGGAATCATCCTAAAGCTTGGATCTTGGAGATCTTGGGTCTCAAATTTTTAAAAGCTCTAAAACTCATTGTAAGTATATTCCGCACCTTATAATGATCAAATCTTTTATTATGCATGCTTATTAGATCCTTATATTGTTCTTGGAACACTAACAATGGTATCATGAGCCTAATTTAAGTATGATAATTTTAGGGTTCTTGAACCTAAAAATTTGGGGCTTTTTGATTTTGAGCATGATTTTTTGAAATTGATGCTTTGAGTATGTTTTCAACATGATAACTTAGAGTTACGCATGATTAGATTTCAAATAAATCAAAAGCAACAAAAATAAAAAAATGTTAGCATGGCCGAAACTTCACTGGTTTATGCACTGCAGTTTTTGTTTTTTGAAACATGAAATAATGTGTTTGGATGCATGTTTAAATGATGATAGATGGTTTAATATGATTAGAATCAATGTCTATATTGTTCATGTTAAAATCAAAGTGCATGTTGAGCATGAAATGATGATCTTAGGCTTCAATATGTCTCAAGCATGCAATGATGTGTTTTGGCTTGATTTTATGTTAAGCATGAATTATTAGTTTAAGCATGATTAATTAACTTAATTAATATTTTGGAAATATTGAGTTTAATTAATTAATTATGGCTGATACACTTTAATTAAAATAATTGTGATATTTGGAATATTATAATTATGATAAAATGCCTTTAAAATTGAATTGGGCTAAAAGTGTGTATTTGGGCCTAATGGGCTTGGTTTGACCAAGTTTGGTTTTGGACTTTTGGATTGGATCCAATTGGGCCCAAAACCAATTCCATGAAGTCCAAATACATCACTTGGCCCTTTAAAGTATTTGATTGGGCCTAATGGGCCTAAATTGATTTGATGGCAATAGGGTGATTCCTATTGGGCCTTGGCATTTTGGGTTTGATCCATTATGGCCAAAGCCCATGCCTTAAGAATCAATTAAAATCCCATTGGACTTTAATTAAAAAGACATTGGATGTTATTGGGCCTTTGAGACCCATCAAGATTGGATTTGGAAGCCAAGTCTTTAAGGCAACTATGTAAGTGTAAATTTTTAATTGGGAATTAAATAAGAATTTGTATTGAATACAAATATATTGTATTTAAGTTGTAGTTCGATATAATTCAAGAATACGTACTCAAAAGTATTTATTCTTAAACGAGTTGGACTCGCGCAAATCAAATCATTGTTTGAACATTGGATGGTCATTAATCAAATATTATTAATTGGATTAGATTGATTGTAATAAACATGTTTTGATTGAATACATATATGTGATGTATGAATAACGTATATCGGATGGATATTAGAAGGGCAAGGGAAATTTTGGAAATTGTAATAAGTTTAGAATTTATTAAATTGGACCTACGTGTCCAGCCTTTAATCTCATTACTCCTTGTAGTTCTCTTCTCACCTATTCCCTCAATGTATATGAGGTTTCTTTATTGTATTTTGTAAAGGGTAGGAGTTAGAATAGTTCTAGTCGGGGAGAGGAAAGAAAGCGATTTGTTCTAGGAACAATCTGTTTAAATATCCATCCGCATATCGTTATTAATTTACTTTTGCGCCTTATGATGTTTTAGAAGCATGCTTAAGGGTGTATGATGAGACCTAATCAAAGATAATAAATTGGATGCCAATTTACTCGAAAAACCCTCAAAAACATATTAAGCGTTTTTCCTTCCGTTGAGTGATTCTTACTCAAGATCCAAAGTTGGCATTGGCTTGTTGGCCAAAGTCAAGGCCTTTGTCAATTGCGGATGTGTTTGAATCATGAAGGTTTTGTTTACATATCGGTGTCTTGTCCAAGTTGTGATTTGTTGGCCAAAGTCAAGATCACTTCTTGTCCATCGACATTGATTACGAAACTTTCCATGTCAATGGGTCCCGCTTAACTGGAATCATTAAGCTTGTTGTGCCAAAGCCAAGGCTTAGTTGATTCAGAGGAAAAAGGTTAGGAAAATATGTTTGACATATTGGCATATATAAAGTATGTGTTTCGGACTTGGATGTCCACCTACCGGATCTAGGAATTGATGAGATCCAATTGATCTTCGAGATCTACCTAGTTAAGTTTCATACAGCTTGTTGGCCAAAGTCAAGGTTGTATGTTATTTAACGGGATCCTAGCCCACTAGGAAACTAGGTTTCCCGAGTACTCGACAGAGGGTTAGAGGCTCGCCGAAAAATAGTGGGAGGCTAGTATTGAATTTGCAATTTCATTCAGATACTTAGCTTTACGCGCTTTCAAATAATTTCGTCAATATTACTTTATTAGTTGGACTAATATATTGTTATTTTTCTATGTAACAGTTAGCTGTACCCATTATCGTTGACTAGATAGTTAGACTATCGTAGATCAAGATGACTGGCAAAGGAAATATCCGCGACATAATCATGGGAGATAATGTCTTCAAGGACAAAAATTTTGCAGATTGGGAAATGAACCTTAGGATTGTCCTAGGTTCAGAGAGGCTGTTGTATACTTTACAAAGACCTATTGGGCCTAAGCCCGGACCGAATGAGACACTTGAGCTGGAGCTTTGGAAGACTCACAACGATGATTGTGACACAACTCAGTCCATTATGATTGCTTCGATGACTCAGCACTTTCGCAGACAAAATAGGGACTTGGATCCTTATAATATGTTAGCAAGGTTGCAAGATCTAAATCGCTCTAACAAGAGGATGCAGAGGTACGAGTTAGTCAAGAAGCTCTTTCACTCACGGATGACAGATGGCATGTCTGTTGAGTCCCACGTGGCTCAGATGATTGCTGACATCGATGAGTTGGCCAACATGGGGATAGTCTTTGAGGCAGAGATTACTGCGGATATGATCCTTCAATCTCTCCCCGATTTTGGAGACAGTTCATCATAAATTACAATTTGATGAACAACAGTGATACTCTTGGAGAGTTACTGTCAACTCTCAAGGAGGCTGAAAAGGAGTTTCAAAAGGGCAACAATCGCGAGGCGCACTTTACATCGACATCTCATGGACCTAGGGCTGGGCCCAAGGTAACTGGAGGTGTGCGAAAGAATAACCATATTCAAAAGGGTAAGGCCAAAAAGTCAAAGGCTTCTAGGAAGCCAAAGGACAAATCTCAGAATGTTTGCCTACAGTGCGGCAAGCGGGGTCACTGGAAGCGTGACTGCCGTGAGTACAAGGCGCTTTAGAAGGAGATAAAGGCGGGCAAGGCACCGGCCTCATGTATGTTTGTTATTGAGATAAACATGGCTACTTCTAGTTTTAAAAATTGGATTTTTGATTCTGGTTGTGGTACTCATATATGTACTGATGCGCAAGATCTGCATATTAGCAGGAGACTGGCTTCATGAGAGATTGATCTGCGTGTTGGAAACGGGACACTGTTGCTGTTTTGGCCGTGGGCACTTTTGTTTTAGAACTGCCTTCGGACATGTACTTAAACTATCAGACTGTTATTATGTACCTAGTTTGACTAGGAATATTATCTCTCTATCTTGTTTGACCCAATGCGGGTACACTTTTGTATTCCGAAACACTGGGTGTTTTGTTTATAAAGATGACTTTGAGATATGTTCAGCTGATGCTAATAATGGTCTTTATATTTTGAATATAAATCAATCTCAAACATATAATGTAACAAACAGAAGACTCAAACTAAGTAACAAAAATGAGACTTACATGTGGCATTGTCGTCTGGGACACATTAACAAGACTCGCATATCCACACTTTCGAAGAGTGGGTACTTGGACGGATTTGATCCAAATTCATATGACGTCTGCGAATCTTGTTTATTAGGCAAAATGCCTAAATGACCTTTTAGCGGTAAAGGTGTACGCGCCACCGAACTGTTAGCCCTCGTTCATAGTGACATTTGGGCCCATGTCTAGTCAGGCTAGAGGTGGATTCGAATACTTCGTAACCTTTACGGATGATGCATCGCGTTATGGTTATGTGTATCTTATGAGACACAAGTCGGAAACTTTTGAGAAATTCAAAGATTTTCGACACGAAGTTGAAAAACAGACCGGCAAGAGTATAAAGACATTACGGTCGGATCGTGGTGGCGAATACTTGAGCAATGAGTTTCTAGATTACTTGAAAGAATATGGTATTCTTTCACAGTGGACTCCTCCTGGAACACCGCAATTAAACGGTGTGTCCGAACGGAGAAACCGAACTCTGTTGGACATGGTAAGGTCGATGATGAGTCGCACTGAGCTACCTATTTCCTTCTGGGGATATGCATTAAACAGTGCAGATCTTATTTTGAATAAGGTTCCGTCAAAGTCTGTACAACAGACACCATATGAGATATGGACAGGAAAGAAACCGGGTTTCTCATTCCTAAAGATTTGGGGATGCTGGGCATACGTCAAACGTTTGGAAGGTACCAAACTTGAACCCAAATCGGATAAATGCCTATTCGTAGGATATCCTAGGGAAACCAAAGGATATTACTTTTATCACCCACGAGAGAACAAAGTATTTGTTGCTCTACATGCGGTTTTCCTTAAGAAGAAATTCCTAAATACAGTGGTAAGTGGGAGGAAAGTAGAACTCGATGAAAATCGGAGTGATACTGTTCCTGGCATAGAATCCTCAACGGAAGAAGAACAGTCCATGCGGGATGAGACTGTACCACAATCTTCTATTACACAAGGACCGCGTAGGTCGGAGAGAGTCAGGAACCAACCTGAGAGGTATGGGTTTCTGATCTCGCCTCATGTAGATATTAATCTCATTGAGGAAGATGAACCGGCTACGTATGAGGAAGCGATAAAAGATATCGATTCCACTTTATGGCAAGAGGCCATGAAGTCCGAAATGCATTCCATGTACACCAACCAAGTTTGGACACTGGTTGATGCACCAGAAGGTGTAAAGCCTATTGGATGCAAATGGATCTTCAAGAAGAAGACCGACATGGAAGGCAACGTACAAACGTACAAAGCTAGGCTTGTAGTGAAGGGGTATCGTCAACGACATGGTGTCGATTATGACGAAACTTTCTCACCCGTTGCCATGATTAAATCCATTCGGATAATGCTTGCTATTGCTACATATTTCGATTACGAGATATGGAAAATGGACGTTAAAACCGCTTTCCTTAACGGAAACCTTTTGGAGGATGTTTATATGCAACAGCCTGACGGTTTTATCGTGCCTAGACTTGCAAACAAGGTTTGTAAGCTAAATCAGTCCATTTATGGACTGAAGCAAGCATCGCGGTCATGGAACCAACGTTTTGATGAGATCATAAAAGAATATGATTTCATTCAAAACGAGGATGATCCTTGTGTATATAAGAAGGTTAGTGGGAGCGCACTGACATTCATTATCCTTTATGTTGACAATGTATTGCTTATGGGCAATGACATTCCCATGTTAACATCGGTGAAAGCTTGGCTTTCATTAAAATTCTCCATGAAAGATCTGGGAGAAGCAGCCTTTATTCTAGGAATAAAGATCTACAGGGATAGATGTAGAAAGCTGCTTGGAATCTCTCAGAGTACGTACATTGACAAAATGTTGAAAAGTTTCAACATGGATCAGTCCAAGAGGGGACTGTTGCCAGTGTCACATGGCATCTCTCTATCTAAGGACATGTGTCCTAAAACTCAAGATGAGAGAAACAGCATGAGTCGGATACCGTTCGCATTGGCAGTCGGATCGATATGTATGCCATGATATGTACTCGACCTGATGTCTCGTATGCTTTGAGCATGTGTAGTCGCTATCAGGCCGATCCAGGTGATGGTCACTGGATGGCAGTTAAGAACATCCTTAAGTATCTTAGACGAACTAAGGATGCTTTCTTGATTTATGGAGATGGAGAACTTGAGGTAACTAGGTATACCGATGCAAGTTTCCAAACCGATAAAGACGACTCTAAGTCGCAATCCGGGTACATATTTTGTTTGAACAACGGAGCAGTAAGCTGGAAATCTTCCAAGCAAGAGACTGTTACCGATTCAACAATAGAAGCGGAGTATATTGCTGCATCTGAAGTAGCAAAAGAGGCAGTTTGGATCCGTAAATTCCTAATTGGATTAGGAGTAGTTCTGTTAGCAGCTGAGCCCGTTCCATTATTGTGTGACAATAACAGGGCTATAGCGCAGGCTAAGGAACCATGATCTCATCAACGATCCAAGCATGTTCTTCGACGTTTCCATCTTATTCGTGAGATCATACATCGTGGCGATGTGAAGATCGAGAAGGTCGCATCAGATGACAACATTGCAGACCCGCTGATGAAAGTTATTTCACAGCAAAAGTTTGAGAAGCACATACATAGTTCAGGTGTTAGATGCTTGAGTGACTGGCTATAGGCCAAGAGGGAGATTGTTAGACAATTATGACTCATAGCGTCACTATTGTAAAAGACATTGTGTTTTTGTACAAAATTGACTATGTAATATTGAAATTTCCTTTTATCATTTTGTAATTTATTTACTATGATATATAAATGGTAAAAGTCCATATGATTAGTTCCAGATTGAGATGATATGAGACAGTATCAATCCAAAAAGGTTTAATCATTAAATATCCCTAGTCGTAGTATTATCGAGACTGGACATCGATAATGCGGAATAGACTAGTATTGCACTTGTGCGAGTTGTGAGGGCATAACGGCATAGTTCTTATATGATTAAGTATAGGATACTTATGCAAGTGCGATAGGAGGTTGTGTTTTACCGATGGTACGGAAAACAGCTTCGCTCTGGATAGACCCCGCAGATTCCCATTGGTAGTATTTATATGTGTCTATGGGAGTCCGCATCAGGGTAGATGTATTTTGTCTTAACTTGAGACTTACATCGCTAATACTTGCGACAATCGGTAAACTTTATTTTTGGTCGTCCAGGGCTTTAACAGGTTCTGTGTACGCCTCTATTGGGTTTATCGAGAATCGTAGTTTATTGGATGTATGTCAAGACGGAAGTATCACTCCAGACATATGGAGATGATGATCACGCAGGGATTCATAACTCGTTCTCTATTGTGTTGCAACCATCGGGATAATGTGACAAGGTCATGATTATCCGATTCAAAGAGACTAGTTGTTTGATATCCGATATGTGCTTCGTACGGGGCAGACACTATTCCAGCCCCAGGCCTAGCACGTGACATCTGATACTGGATCATAATACGAGATACTAGGTATTCTACGTCTGACATAGATTATATATTCCAGTAAGAATATTTCTGGAGAATTGGGTAGGCACGGTGCTTTGCTAGAAACCAACCATGTCTTGTAAATTGGTAAGCACGTAGTACGAGGTACTCGCTTTATCGGATAGTCCGATAACCGGATTTACTGCCAACATATAAAGAGATATCTTGGGTCGCTTCCCAAGGATTCACCGATGACAGTTGACTTAAATTGGAATGAATCTTGGATTAATTAAGAGAGAGAAAATTAATCTGGGATTAATATGGGCTTTATTTAATCTGGGATTAAAAGTGTTCAGTAGAGAAAGAACGCGATTAATTTGGAATTAATCGGTAAAATAAATTTAATAGTTAAATTTGATTTTTCTATTTAATTTATTCAAATGGGCTAAAATTAATATATCGGATATATTAAAATGGATTGGATTTCATTACGAGATTAAAGTCAGACTTTAATGCGAACAAACAAATAATTTAGAATTATTTCGTGAACGACGTTCGATATATATTTGCGAGGCATCGTTATTTAATTAAATTAGATTTAATTATTTAGCGACGAAGGATCGTTTAATCGGATTAAACGGAACCGAGCCGCGGCAAATGCCCGTAGAGATATTTGAATTTCGGATTCAAATATTTGGAGCCAAAAGTGTGGTAGGTGTTCCCACCACACAACCACCTTGTTTTGCCTTAATGAAAACCATTTACCAATCTCTACCTTGTTTTGGGTAAAAGGTGAAATGGTTTCACTTTTTGGTAAATAACAAAAAGGCATTCAACTTGTGTGAACACTTTAGACACAAACCAAAAACACAAACCCTAAAGGAGCTTGCTTGGCCGAAACATACATCCTCCTCCTCTCTTTGATTTGTTTTTAAAATCAACAAAAGCTAGCACTTTGGAAGTGAACAAAGGTGATAGGGAAACTCCTCAATAGCTTGGAATCATCCTAAATCTTGGAATCATCCTAAAGCTTGGATCTCAAATTTTTAAAAGCTCTAAAACTCATTGTAAGTATATTCCGCACCTTATAATGATCAAATCTTTTATTATACATGCTTATTAGATCCTTATATTGTTCTTGGAACACTAACACCTATATTTATACCCCCTACATAACACCAACGTACACAAGACAACCCCAAATCTTTAAATATCTAAGATTTGGATTTCTACCGAACCTTATCTGTTATAAGGTCATAGAAATAGTTTTTGATGAAACTATGCTAAGTATATGGGCAGCAGTAATTAAAGCGTAACTGTAGGCACTGTATTTTTGCATAAGTCCCAATGATGAGCCTCATAAGGAGGCACTACCCGATAAGTTATGGAAGTCGCGAGAAACGGACGTTGGAAGGGAAAATTGAATAATCAATACCATGTTGGACTTAATTCAATTGCTTAGCCTCAAGTTCGCTTGATGGACCTCTATTTTAAAATTTATCCTCGGCCCAAAACCCCCACAACCAACACCAAGCCACACACTCATGCGCCCAAGTCCACCAAAGAACCAATCTCCATAAGCCCAGGCCCACCAAATCCCCTCAAAAAATATCCAACACATTAAACACATGTTAAAATTAAATAAATCACATGCCTAAGTTAAATAAATCAAATCATATCCCATTAATCTCTTTCCTAAACTAAAAAAAAAAATCACATTCCTAAATTGAATAAATCATTTCTTTATAACACACTCATTAAAAGATACCCTCATGATTGCATGATTTCTTTCCTACCCAAATTAGAACAACCCTAACTCTTTCTTATAAAAATGAGCACAAACCAAACCCAAAGATCCCCCTAGCACATTCACGCCCAAGACACAAAGAGAATAGCCTCCCCATTACCGTGAAAAACAGTCCATCATACAACCCTCTATTACCGCAAAACAGTCCACCAAACACCCTTCAATCACTGAAACCATCAAGCCCTGAAAACCCCCTCAATCTACCGTAAAATAGTCCCTAAAATAGCCTTCCATCACCGAAAATTACAACTTTAACAACCCCATATATTACCGTGAAATAGTCCCTAAAAATCCCCCTAAATACCGCGCAAACAGCAGCCCTAACAGCCCCTAAATACCCACAAATTGCAGCCTTAAGACAGCTCTTGCATCACCGAAACAGCCACAAAAATACTGCCTTAAACCACCACAAAACAGTAGCCTTCAATCACCGAAACAACCCCAAAAAAACTGCCTTAGACCACCTCAAAATAGCAGCCTTAAAACGGTCATTGCATCACCAAAACTGCCACAACAAACTGCCTTCAATCACTGCAGAACTGTACCCCAAAACTGCCACCAAAAACTACAGAAACAGCCACCGAAAACTGCCTTAAATCCCCACAGAACTGCACCCTTGAAACACCCCTAAATTACCGAAAATTGTAAGCCAAAAATAGTAGTAAAACGGAGAAAATGGCAGTCCCAAACAGCAAAACAATTCAGGAAAACAACGAACCGAAAAAGTTGCGAAACATCAACCCTTCTGACAGTGACGTAACGCACTTCCAAGAGGCGACTCAAAAGATATGACCTGAGGGCACCCTTTTATTTACTCTCGTTCATCTTTTTCAATTATTTATTAGTATTTCTCCGCATGCGTATTGTTGGTTCATGTATGTCATTATTGTTGGATGAATGATTTTGTGCTATCCCTCGTGGTATATCGAATAGAAACCCAGACGTAAATTCCGTAGCCGAATTCAAATGGACGATTGTGCTGTCTAAACTTGGGATACAACTCCACGTACTACTTGAGAATCGCACATATTTTATTTTGTCTAATCTTGTGTTTATCCATAGTTCATTAGAAATCGCACGTTATTTCCATGCATGATTTAGTTATTTCTTTCACGTTAGGAACTTAATTGTATCGCTTCAATGTTTATGTTTAGACAATTATTATTTATTCATATTTCCATATTTACCGACTTAATGTGTTGATGAGATTGCGTGCTTACTTTTATCTATATATTTCTATTCATGCAAACTTAGATATAGGTTGTATGCAAACTTAGATATAGATTGTATGTAAACTTAGATATAGGTTATTCTTGCATGTGTATGTTGAGTAGACTTGGTTATATTATTGCGTGAATCCGTTTATTATAAGTAGCATAAGTAATGGACCATTCCAAACCCAACGGTTTGAGGTCTTCCCTTGCGAGGGGTGAGTGAGGCCTTAAATCATTTCCCAGTTCACACTGGGTGGCGACTCTATTATTCTCCGATTTAATCCCCCATGGGCTACTCCATACTCCCGACTCAGCCGCGAGCCTGGAGCAACGCCACCGATTTCTGTGTTCTATAGTCTGGTGACTCCACTGGGGATAATGTCTTGTAATGTTGGTGATTTTCACTTTAGTTAAATGTGTCTGCAGTGGGTTGGGTCTGAGGGGTTTAACCAAATGCATTATTAGAGCTAGGTAATGGTTTGTTGTCTTTCTTCATTCACTACCTTTTTATAGTTGAAAGGAAAAGATGTGAAGGCACCGAGATAATCATTTACTCGAAGCTAACTGTGATGGACTAATTTGGAGGAGTATTGTTTATTCCTGTCGCTAAGGCGATAAGAGCCTAAGAGGTAAGGGTATTTAAGAGAGTTAGCTCCACCCTCCCTCTGGGGAATCATCAATAAGAAATCCATTTGACAGTCATTCATATATCATCACTCGTTGGCACATACTTTAGCGTATAAAAAATATACGCTCACTTGGTCGCTCGAACCCTTGAGTGGGGAGACCTAGTTGTGGGTAACCCTTCACCGGCGAGAGGCTTTGTCTATACCCCTATAAAACCGCATGTGAACCATAGTTATATGACCTATAGAAGCCATATTTTATGTTTGTGTTTGGGACCATCATCATTTGGATTCAGTTGGACTTTTTGTCATGAAGTATGGGCTTGTTGGGCCATTTAAACTAGGACGAGTTCGTGTCTTATGATAATTGGGCCAAAAGCTTCTAAAATGTCGATGAGCCACTTTGTGTTTGGGCCCCGTATCATTTGAAGTTATTTAGCTACGTTATCGCGAAAGTGTAAACCTGTTGGGCCTTTTTCAACTGGGAGAAGTTTGCACCTCGTAATAGTATGGTTGGATGCTTTGAAATGATAATGGACCAACTTGTATGAAAACCTTGATGGGCATGTATATTCCATGCATCACACGCATGCATGCTAACTTGCGATTTTAAAAGACACCATAGATACTCGTTGGGTTAGAGATGAGGGAAGACTCGTCAAAAGGCCGATAACGAACATGAGTGAGTCAGAGAACGATGGATCTCGTATGGATCAGCTGGAGACTAGTCTCACTAAGGATACTCAGCAGTTGCAAGCTTTGACCATTGCTATGGCTAACATGATCGTGCCCCACGATGGAGGAGGCTCTGAGAATGTTAGGCGTGAAGAGCCTCCGAACAGGTTGAGTGATGAGATCCCTATTTTTGATGATGACATGGCTGAGAATGCCACAGGAAGGATAGATGGGTCTCAGGCAGAGTTGGAGAAACTCAGGGATCAGGTAGAGTCAGTTACTCAGAAGACGAGGGGTAAGCATGAAGATTTGCTATACTATGAGGCGATGACTTTTGAGGAAGTAGCTGCCGGCTCATTTCAAGGTGTCTGACATAGCCAAGTTCAATGGGAACGAGGATCCGAGGGTCCATCTCTGACAGTTTCTTTCTGTGATGAGTTCAGTGGGTCTGTCGAAGTGTCAGGTTCAGAAGATGTTCCGGATGTCGCTTGAGGGGGCACCCGTGGTATTGTATCACGGCCTTGAGAGGAAAGTCAAAGATAATTGGGGGGCATTGGCATAGGCCTTTCTGAATCAGTATGTCACGGATTTGGAGATCGACTTGTCGCCTCGCGACTTGGAGAATACCTAATAAAAGCCTGAGGAGAGCTTCAAGGATTATGTAGATCGCTGGAGAAGCCATCTTCTGAAGATGCAAACTCAGCCTCGGAGAAGGATCAGATCAAGATGATCATTAAGGGCACCAAACCCTATATTTTTGGCAAGCTGATGAGGATGACCTCTATGATTACTGATTTTCAACAATTGAAGAAGACTGTCATGGACATTGAGGAAGAAGAAGCGGAGAATATGAAGTTTTATGGCTAGAACATGAGGACTATTAGAGGACCATCGGGTATCAAGCCCGTTTCTGCTGAGGTTGCAGCAATCAAAAACCAGCATTTTTCTAACCTGGATAGGCCTTTGTCTAAGGTTCTTGAGAAGTTGACGAGAAAATGACTCATAAAACCCTTAGAAGCTAAGCCACTTCCACACCCTCCACCATCACACCCAACCTGAACCTTTACTGTCACTACCACCAGCAAAAACGCCATGACACCGACAGCTGTGCCCACCTCAGACATGAATTCCAATACCTCATAGACTCCCATAAAATACTCGACCCAGAAAAAGAGCAACCCAACACACACAGAAACCTCATACTAACTATCACTCTGTCCCACCACCAACCTACATGATTATCTCCGGCCTACCTAAAAGCCTTGTCCTTCAAACCTTTGACCACCAAGCCTTTTGCCTGGGGATTTAGGATAGCAATAGTGAGGATGAAATGGAGCAGGAGAAGAATTCTGGGAGGACTTCTCAAGCAGTGATGAAGATGAGGTGAAAGGGATGACACACATGGGCAATTTATAGTGATACAACAGAAAAAGGCAAGGAATTGTTGGCAGAAGGCAAAGAAGTGACAGAGAACATGGATAATTCTAAAGAGATTGATACTGCGTCAGTTGAGGAAAACACGAGCACCGGTAAGCATTTAGGAGTTGTTGTGTGCATCACATAAGCATACGCGCGCCATGGTTGAGGTCTTGAGCAAGATCATAGTATCGGAGGACGCCAACCCTACAATGTTTGTAGGATCGATGCAGAAAGAAGCTTTACAGGTGATAACTTTTTCTGAGGAGGAGCTTCCTGTGGAAGGAAGGAATCACAATAGGCCACTATTCATAAGAGATGAAGTGAGGGGCAAGAAGACATTTTGTGTAATGGTGGATGATGGCTCATCTATCAACGTGTGCCCTTTGAAGATTTTGTCGAGGTTGGGTTTGAAGACGACAGATCTGAGTCCCTCCAATATGACTATCAAGGCATATGATGATAGTTAGCGGGGATTTGAGGGCATTTTTACTATAGTAGTCAAAGTGGGCCCAATAGAGGATGAGGTTGATTTCACGGTGCTTGATATCCCAGCCACTTTTGCTTTACTGTTGGGGAGGCCATGGTTTCACAAGCTTAGGGGCGTGCCCTCCACTTTGCATCAGTTCATTAAGTTTCGTACGGGGGAGAAATTGTCACTATTAGAGCTGAGGTAGACATTGTTGTGGCCGTCTTGGAGATATAACCTTTCACGAGGTTCCAAGTTTCGGCAACCTTTGAGGAGTGGGTGGATCCTAAAGTGGCTAGGATCATGGAGAAGATGAAGTTAGAGCAGGGCACATGTTCGGATGATGGAGGAGCATTGCCAAACTTCAGGGGAAAACCACCAGGAAAGGAATGAGATACAAATCCGACGAGGAAAATCCGAAGACTAAGAAGAAAGGGTTAAAGCTGACAGAATATTTCATGAAAGCCATAGGGTATCAATGAGAGCCTGAACCAGTAGAAGTCAACGGGTCATGGTACCAGGATTTGAGATCTTCCAGGATGTGATGGGTAAGAAACAACTGGCAGTAGAAGTTGCAAAGGAGGAAGACAAGTGGATAGAGGAGTTGATGTATCTGGAAGGCTTGACTCTCGAGAAGAGCAATGAGACTGAAGAAAACCCGACTGTGGATGATGAAGCGTCTGTGGAGGCCGAAGATGTTTATCTCCCTGATTTATTTGAGTGTACCCCTACATTCACTAATAATAAAGACATTCATTTCGCTTACTTGTCTGAGTCTCTTCCTTTCAACTTGCATGACTTGAGTATATTTGACATCAAATCAACCAAAACAAACGCATTTAACCTTGGTACTCTTGAAAGCCCAAATGAGTTCTTAATTGCAAATGAGGTTACCTCTGAAGAGCGGAAGAAATTAGAGGAGATGTTAGTCATATATGCCAAAGTATTCGCTTGGTCCTATGAAAATATGCCTGGAGTAGACAAAAGCATCGCCCAGCACATGATACCGACGTATCCAAACATGAAGCCGGTAAAGAAGAAGCTCTGAAGGATGAGACCTGAGTGGGCTGAGAAGGTTAGAGAAGAATTCAAGAAACAAATAGATGTGGGATTTCTAGAAGTAGCGAAGTACCCTGAGTGGTTGGCAAACATTGTGCCAGTACCGAAGAAAGATGGGAAGGTCAGAATGTAAGTGGATTATAGAGACCTTAACAAAGCTTTCCCGAATGATGATTTTCCTTTACCCCATATAGATGTGCTGATTGATAGTGTGACTGTATCTGCCATGTACTCGTTCGCAGATGGGTTCTCGGGATATAATCAGGTTTTCATGGCTGAAGAAGATAAGAATAAGATTGCCTTTGTCACGGAATGGGGTACGTACTGCTACAAGGTGATGTCGTTTGGACTTAAGAATGCTGGAGCTACTTATCAACATATGGCCACTACATTATTCCATGACTTGATGCATAAAGGAATTGAAGTATATATGGACGACATGATGGTGAAGTGAGAGACAAGAAGCGCACACAAAGAAGCACTGGAGAAGTTCCTTGAACGAGTTGACAAATACAACCTGCGACTAAATCCCAAGAAGTGTGTGTTCGGGGTAACGTTAGGCAAGCTGGTAGGACACACGGTAGGAATGAGAGGGATAGATGTAGACCCTGAGAAGATCAAAACAATTACCGAGATGCCCGCAACGAAGATAGAGAAAGAAGTTAGAGCATTCCTTGGGAAAATTCATTACATCAATCGGTCCATCACCAAGTTGACTTTAGTATGCGAGCCTATCTTCAAATTGCTGAGGAAGGACCGGCCAGTGAAATAGGATGAGCAATGCCAATAAGCCTTCGACAAAATCAAAGAATATCTAGTGAAACCTCATGTCTTGAGACCTCGAAGACCAGGGAAACCCTTGGTACTTTATTTGGCCATAGAACCCGAAGCGTTGTCTACTACCTAAGTTAGATGATGCTTCCGTATGAATCCCACTACCAAGAACTAGAGATGATCTGTTTGGCAGTAGTGTGGGTGTCTAGAAAATTACATCATTACTTCCAATCTTACAAGATCCAGGTAGTAGCAAAGGAGAATCTCTTGATGTATCTGCATTCAGTACCTTCGCTAGTAGGAAATTTAGGCAGATGGTTGGTATTACTGATGGAGTTTGACATGAATATCTCACTTCTAAAGTAATCAAAGGGTGAGCCGTAGCAGAGTTCCTGGCATTACAACCAAAAGAAGGAAATCAATACAAGTTTGAATTCCCAAACGAGGAAATCCAGGCAATAATGGTCCAAGGATGGAAGATGTATTTCTACGGAGCGGTAAACTATAAAGGAGCCGGAATATGGATTGTGATAGTAACCCTCGAAGGAGAAAGCTTGCCTATGGCCAAGAGGTTGACGTTTGGAGTAACTAACAATATGGACGAGTAGGAAGGATGTGTCTTTGGACTAACTGCATTGATAACCTTGAAGGCTAAGAACGTTGAAGTCTACGGAGACTCGATGTTGGTAGTCCGACATATGCAAGGAGAAAGGGAATTGATGGAAGAATGGTTGAAACCATATCTATTCCACCTCAGAAATCTGGCACATGCCCTTTCCCAATTGTAAATTCCAGCACTCACTGTGAGAAGAGAATCAAATGGCAGACGCATTAGCCACACTAGCCGCAACTTGGGAAAATCTGGAGAAGTTAGTAATGAGGCCTTTAGTGTTGACAACAGCTAGTAAGCCCGTTTACGAGATAGAAAGGTCATGGAAGTAGAGGTCGACGAAGGGAACCCTGGTACTATGATATTCAGAGATACTTAGAAAGCGGGGAACTTCCGGAATAAGCAAGCAGAAAGGACAAGATAGCCATTCAGAAGTTGGCTTCTCAGTATATGAGTTTGAAGTAAGAACTATACAAGAGACAAGAAAATGGCATCTAGCTGAAGTGTTTAAGAAAAGAATAGGCTTAGAAGGTAATGGAAGAAGTACATGCCAGAGTATATGGACCGCACATGAACGGATTGAATTTGTCTCGCAAGAGAGTAAGACAAGGCTTCTTCTGGTCGACCATGGAAGCTGACTGCATGAAGCTGGTAAAGTATTGTCACGATTACCGAGCACACGGCAACTTAAACCATTTGCCTCATAGAGAGTTGCACGGGCTGTTAGTGCCGTGGCCTTTCTCAGCATGGGCAATTGATATGATCAGAGAAATTCGACCGCTCTCATCGAATGGACATTATTTCATAGTAGTGGTAGTAGACTACATTTCAAAATGGGTGGAAGCTGAGTCATTTCGTAACGTTATAGCAAAGCAGATGGCAAAGTTCATAGCCTGGAACCTCATATGTTGGTATGGAATGCCGCATCACGTAGTAACAGATAATCGAGTCCAGTTTCAAGGAGAAATAAAGGCAATGCTACAGAATTATAGGATAGGACATCACAAGTCGTCACTTTACAAACCGCAGGCAAATAGGGCAATCGAGGCAGCCAATAAGACAATAAAAAAAATATTTGCTAAAATGATAGAGAACTATAAAGATTGGGCTGAAAAACTACCGTACGCCCTGAAGGGGTACAGAACTTCTGTGATAACAGCAACGAGAGCCACGCCTTCCTCTTTGGTCTATAGGATGGAAGCAATACTGCCGATGGAAGTTGAGATACAGTCCATGCAGGTATTAGCGGAAGCAGAGTTACCTGAAGAAGAATGGGCCTCGCAGAGATTTGAACAGTTAGCATTACTAGATGAAAAGAGAATGAAGTCCTTTCATCATATGCAGTTATACCAGAAGAGGTTGGCCCGAGCATTCAACGAGAAGTTGTGTCCTACTAGCATCCGAAAGGGTGATCTAGTACTCAAACAGTCAAAGCCGTCGACGACAGACCCGAGAGGAAAGTTCAGACCCAACTGGGAATGACCCTACATAGTCAAGAAAGTGATGGGAAACGGGACAGTGAGAGTGTCAGATTTAGAAAGGAATGAGTTCACCAAGCCAATCAATATGGACATATTGAAGTAATATTTTGCCTGAGGGAGAGAAGGTCGAACGGTCACTGCAAGAACTGGTAGAAGACCTAACCCAATGGAATAGGAAATCCATCCATGCTTGCATGTATACACGTAACGTATTTGCATTCTTTTTTATGTTTTGTTTCATTTTGTATTCACATGTTTCAAAGAAGAAAAAGAGAAAGCGGTAAATGCAAGCCAACCAGAAGTAGCAACACACCATCATCAATTTCAGGAATGAATACCAGGGTTGAGGTCCACACCAGCTTCAGTTTTGGGAATGAATCCCAGGGTTGAGGCCCACATCACCAACGTTTTTCGGGAATAAATCCCAGGGGTCGAGGTCCACATTATCAGCGGTTGAAAGGAAGAATTCTAGTGGAGTGAAAAAAAAAAGAGAGAGAGAAGTCCTTGATGGTTAGACATATAGCTGGTAATGAACTTGTTTACTGTAGAGTGAAACCTTAGAAACGATAAGTGCGAGATGTGCTCTCATCCGATATTCTGAGTAGTTGATCTCGGCTAAACTCTCAGACACTTAATTACAGGATCTTAGCGGTAGAATCTTGAGTAGTCGACAAGATGACTAGTTGAAGAGTTGACGGATCAGTGAATGACCGTTCGCTTAGATGTCTATCCTGATTTACTTGTGTCACGATATATGGTATCGTTGGAAATGAAAGAAAAGTCTGAAGAAGAAAATATAAACCACATATAACTGATAAGCGTGAAGCTACCCATGGGCGAGTATTAGGAACACCATGAGGCGAAATGCTACCTTAAAGGGTAGGTGTGTTTAAAAAAAAAAGAAAATAAGAAGAAAACCATATCATATTGAGTATGAGGAAGTAATTGTAGAGCATGATCAAGACATCTAGGTTGGTTAGACCCACTGATCCCATTCTTCGAGAAAAAATTATCGAGTTGGCTTACTTAAGGATCAAGCTGTGAAAGAACCTTGGCACAAACAAACTTGGAGTCTAGTTCAGATCATTTATCCAGACGATCGGATTTGAGCTGTATCAAGTAATTTGAAGGTTCTTTGGTTTTGACACTAGACATCTTTTGAGGACGAAAATATGTGTAGCTATCAGGATTATCTCATAAAAGGCAGTATAGTATGTTGGTATGCAACGTCACATCATGAGATCTACTCTGACCTAATGAAAGCAGCGAGAAACAAAAAAATGAACCAAGTCTGGGGGCGACCAGCCTACCCATTCTCAAACAGTAAGGTTCGGGAATGAACCCTCACATCGACAACTCCTCGGGAATGAGGTTTAGCATGCTGAGAATGGCACTCCGGGAATGGAGCACTGTTCGGGAATAAACCATCACATCGGTGATGCCTCGGGAATGAGGTTTAGCATGCCGTGAATGGTGCTGCGAGAATGGTGCAGGGTTCAGAAATGAACCATCACATCAGCGATGCCTTGAGAATGAGGTTTAGCCCGGGAATGGCGCTCCGGGAATGGAACAAGGTTCGAAATGGGACCATAACTATCACAACCATGACGCTTCGAGAATGTGGTCTAACATGTCGGGAATGGCGCTTCAGGAATGAGGTTTGGAAGGGGACCAAAACTATCATAATCACGACGCCTCGGGAATGAGGTCTAGCATGCCAAGAATGGCGCTACGGGAATAGAGCAAGGTTCGGAATGGGACCATAATTTTCACAACCGCGACGCCTCAAGAATGAGGTCTAGCATGTCGAGAATGGAGCTCTAGAAATGGAGCAAGGTTCGAAAGGGGACCACAACTATCACAACCACGACGCCTCAGGAATGAGGTTTAGTATGCCGGGAATGGTGCTCCGGGAAAGCAGCAAGGTTCGGAAGGGGACCACAACTATCACAACCGCAATGCCTCGGGAATGAGGTCTAGCATGCCGGGAATGGCACTCCGGGAATGGAGCATGGCTCGAAAGGGGACCATATTTTATCAGCTCAGTTCGGTAGTGATTCCTAGAGATCACAGCATCTTGCATGGATGAACCTCAGGGGTTGCAGTACCTCACCACCAGATCAACTCAGTTTGAAGTAACAGGCAAGTTAGACAGCAGCTGGCGAGACAGGTAAGTAAAAATAAATCGGATAACTTTGATAGGATTGTCACTGTCACACACTGTACAAGTCCTATCAAAGTGGGGGGGACTGTAGTCACTGTATTTTTACATAAGTCCCGATTATGAGCCTCATATGGAGGCACTACCCGATAAGTTACGGAAGTCTCGGGAAATGGACATCGGAAAGGAAAATTCAAAAATCAATACCTTGTTGGACTTAATTCATTTTCTTAGCCTCGGGTTCGCTCGATGGACCTCCATTTTAAAAATTTATCCTCGGCCCAAACCCATGCAACCTACATAAAGCCACACACCTACACGCCAAAACCCACCAAAGAATCAAGCTCCACACGCCCAGGCCCACCAAATCCCCTCCAAAAATATCCAACACATTAAACAAATGTTAAAATTTAAATAAATCACATGCCTAAATTAAAAAATCAAATCAAATCTCATTTATCCATTTCCTAAACTAAAACAAATCACCTTCCTAAATTGAATAGATCTTTTCCTTATAACACACTAATTAAAAGATACCCACCATGATTGCATGATTTTTTCCTACCCAAATAAAGACAACCCTAACCCTTTCTTATAAAAAGAAGCACAAACCAAACCCAAAGATCCCCCCAGTACATTCACGCCCAAGACACAAAGAGAATAGCCTCCCCATTGCCGTGAAAAATAGTCCATCATACAACCCTTCATTGCCGCAAAAATAGACCACCAAACACCCTTCAATCACTGAAACCATCAAGCCCTGAAACCCTCAATCTACCGTAAAACAATCCCTAAAATAGCCTTCCATCATCGAAAATAGCAGCCTTAAAAACCCTATGCATTGCCGTGAAACAATCCCTAAAAAGCCCCATAAATACTGCATGAACAGCACCCCGAATAGCCCCTAAATAGCACACAAACTGTAGCCATAAAACAACCCTTGTATCACCAAAACGGCTCTAAAAAACTACCTTAAACCACCGTAAAATAGTAGCCTTCAATCACCAAAACAGCCCCAAAAAATTTTCTTAAACCACCAGAAAACAGCATCCTTAAAACAGTCCTTGCATCACCAAAACTGCCACCATAAACTGCCTTAAATCATCATAGAACTGTACCCCAAAACTACCACTGAAAACTGCCTTAAATCACAGCAGAACTGCACCACTGAAACACCCATAAATTACCAAAAACTACAGCCCCTGAAATATCCATAAATCACCAAAATATGTAAGCCGAAAGCAGTAGCAAAATAGAGAAAATAGCAGTCCAAAACAGCAAAACAATTAAGGAAAACAATGAACCAACAAATCGAAAAAGTTACGCAACATTAACCCTTCCGACAGTGACGTAATGCACTTCCAAGAGGAGACTCAAAAGGTAAGACCTAAGGGCACTACTCTCGTTCATCTTTTTCAATTATTTATTAGTATTTCTCCGCATGTGTATTGTTGGTTCATGTATGTCATTGTTGTTGGATGAATGATTCTGTGCTATCTCTCGTGGTATATCGGATGGAAACCTAGACGTAAATTCCATAGCCGAATCCGAATGGACGGTAGTACGGTCTGAACTTGGGATACAACTCCATGTACTACTTGAGAAAGGCACATATTTCATTTTATCTAATCTTGTGTTTACCTATAGTTTATTAGAAATCGCACGTTATTTCCATGAATGATTTAGTTATTTCTCTCGTGTTAGGAACTTAATTGTATCTCTTCAATGTTTATGTTTAGATAATTATTCATATTTCCGTATTTACCAACTTAATGTGTTCATGAGATTGTGTGCTTGCTTTTATTTATTTACTTCTATACATGCAAACTGAGATATAGGTTGTATGCAAACTTAGATATAGGTTGTATACAAACTTAGATATAGGTTATTCTTGCATGTATATGTTGCGTAGACTTGGTTATATTATTACGCGAATCCGTTCATTATAAGTGGCATAAGTAAGGGACCATTCTGAATCTAACGGTTTGAGGTCTTCCCTTGCGAGGAGTGAGTGCGGCCTTAAAATTTCCTGGTTCACACTGGGTGGCGACTCCATTATTCTCTGGTTTAGTCCCCCGTTGGCTATTCCGTACTCCTGACTAGGCCGAGAGCTTGGAAAAGAGTCACTGATTTCTGTGTCCTACAGTAACCCTAAAGGTTATTAAAATATTTATATAGCTTATCATAGATCTTATCATATCCAATAAAGTATGACTTCTTCGTTCAAGCACACCATTGTATTGAGGAGTTATTGGTGAACTATATTATGCGAGAATCCCACTCTCCCTTAAATAACTTCTGAATTCACCGCTCATGAATTTACCGCCTCGATCTGATTAAAGACACTTGATGAATTTCTTGGTTTGTTTTTCTATTTCATTTCGGAATATTTTAAACTTTTCAAATGTTTCTTATTTATGTCTCATCAAATAGACATATCTATATTTTGACTTATCATCTGTGAAAGTCACGAAGTATGTTGAATAATTATCATGAGCGACATGATTTAATGGACCACACACATCACTGTACTAATTCCAATAAATCTTCAACACGGTGTCCAACACCAAGAAATGAGGCCTTTGTCATTTCTCTTGGATATATGACTCACAAATCGGATAAGGATCTAATGAAAGATCTTCAATCAAACAATTCTTAACCAATTTTAATCAACATCTAACACCTATATGGCTTAATCTCATACGCCATAATTCAATATTATTTAATTCAGATCTTTTACTTGTATTTTCCTCTACATTAAAGACATCTGCATATGTTTCCAAAACATAATGACCGTTAGATAAAGAATATAAAGCATTATCTTTAGTGTTTATTTTATATCAATCCTTATCCAATATCGGCAATGATATTATCTGTATGATAAAAGAGGGTACATAATAACAGTCATATGCCTTTGACATCTTTTATGAAGATCTAGAAAAATTATTCATATGCCTTTGACATCTAATATCTTGCCATTCTGAACTCTAAGCTGGATCTCTCATTTGTTCAGCTTTCTATTAACCCATATGACTTTCATGGAGTTGCAAATATGAGTGGGACTGCCGGTGTGTAACATCCAGCCATTATTTGCATGTAAGGCTAATGAGATGGCAATAATAGGAAAAATATAAAATGTACTTGAAGGTTCTGCCTTTCCGTTCAGCTCTAGCAATCCATCTTCCAATGTCCAGACTTCTTACAGTGTAGACATGCATCACGAGCTGCATACGGTCTTGCAACTTTGTGCTTCTTGGAGTTTCTCTTTGATATCTTATTCTTTCCCATTTTGATTTTCTTCGACTTTAGAGCTTGCTCTACCATGGAGGAATAAAGTGGGATTACTTTTCTTCAAATCATGCTCCATCGGGCATAACATGTTATAAAGTTCTTCATAACTGGCTTGCATCGAATACATATAAAAATTTAACACAAAGCTAGCGTAAGTACCGGGCAAAGAAGATAGAATTAAATTTATGTCTAGTCGTTCATCAATCAAAATGCCCTTTCATTCCAAATATCAAATCTGGTCTTTCATATTGAAAACATTAATGTTGACTACTCCTTCATCCTTTAGTGTAGCACGAAACATTACTTATATCTTCGATATATTTCAATTTCTTAATTTACTTCGAACAACTCTTTGATTGTTCTCAAAATTCTCCAAGCATCGGGTACGTTTATGTACTGTCTTATAAAATCTAAAACCATCGATCCTAAAATATAGGATTTCACCATTAGGTTATCATCCTTCCATTTTCAAAAGTCTCTCGCTCTTCAGGAGTGAAATTATGATCGATTTCAACTAGCAATGGACTGATCTTCATATAGCTCAACTTTTCTGACTCTAAGACAAGACAGATGTTCATTTCCCATTCAAAATAGTTCTCAGCTCCTTTCAATTTATTAGTATCCAAAAGTCACGCTATTTACGGCTGCCATCTACAAGATAACGATTAAACACTAGAAAAACATCTTCATTTCAATATAAAAATACTAATATGGTTATGGATTTTAAGTCTATTAGTGTCCTCTAAATACTTTACGTAATTCTATAATCTACCGTAATGGAAAAATAGAAATTTGATAATTAAAATTTCATAACGGGAAGTGGATCCCATGACATTTACTTTAGCTTCGTAATAATGACAGTATTGGCCTTCATGAACTCATTAGATAAACCTCTAAAGTCAATCATATTCATGTGACTCCTAAGTTGGTCCTGAACCATTTTTTATCCTTATAATAATAACGATATTGGATTAAGACTTGTTCCATGTGTATACTTGTCAATATGCACTAATGAGCTTCGTAAGTGCACCCTCACAATAATGATGGATTATCTAACTACATCAACTCATCAAGCTATATCTAATATTTTACTGGAGCGATATAAGTTCTGACCATTTATACCCTCACATAATGACAATATTGGGCATTAGTAATAAAAACTTATTCATCTCTATTTTGACAAGACGGACCATCCAATATTGGACCAACATTATTAATATTATTACTTAAAATAAAGTAATGACTTAATCATGGGAGATTAACGACAATCAAGTCATTAACATGCTTGGGTCAAAATACAAATTTTAATTTAAAACATGCAATACATATCCAATATGACTTATGCATAATTTAATTAAAATTATAGAGGCATAGATTCAAATACATGTCAAACATTCAACATGTATTGTATGGTTAAGACCTGCGCTGATACCATTCTATTGGGGCGATTATGGGACCCCTAGGGTCAGATCGATGCCCTTGCAGCAAAAGTGGGTCTAGATATCAAGCAATGGTGTATTTTTAAATTATTTTTATTGAATATTATATTTCGTTACGAGTTTGTAGGAAAAATACCGGGACCGAATCGGAGTTTAGAAACTCTTGAATTGAGAAAATAAAGTTTCTGTACTAAGGAACTGTAGCTCTTGACGGGTCATGATGCGCAGGCTTGGGAGTCGTGATGCCCAATCTATGAATAATCGGCATCGCGATACGCAAAGGTGAGCATTTAGACGCCTTAAGCTCTAAGAGCTGAGTGTCATGACACCGGACTTCTGAGTCGTGACGCTACCATGTGTAAAATATTGGCAGTGAGCAAATTTGCTTTGAATTCAATCCAAAACACTTCCAATTTTCTCCAAACACTTAAATACACCTAAAATCCAATTTTAACATCAACACATGTTATACAAAAAAAAAAATGTATTCTAAATATATATATGCATTTCTTTGAGTGAAAACATAAATCAAAATAGAATCCCATAATAAAGTGACTTATGAACATCTCTAGGTCACTTAAAGGTAGTCAAGTGATTATATAATGATAGTCATAACTCGAAGCTATCATCTAAAGTTCAGAACTCTAATTTAATATTTCATGTCCAACATGAATATTTTGACCTAATCACAAGCATATTGTGATTATGCATCCAAATAATCCATACATAATTCATTAGCCTAATTTCAACAACAAGCTATGTTATTATGCAAACAATACATAATATCCCACTATATGTTTCATTAATGATAACAACTCACTAATGAAAACATAGCTTTAGAGAAGATCAAACTTACCTTGCAAACTTAATTCCTAGATCAATCTTATTCTCCTTTTTGAAATATTGTAAAGAACTTCTAAAGCTAGCAAGCTAGATTTTAAGATCCAATCTTCTCTTCCTTGTTGTTGTAGAGAACTTCCAAAGCTAGCAAGCTTGATATAAAGATCCAATCTTTTTCTCCTTATTGTTGTAGAGAACTTTCAAAGTTTCTCCTAAAAAAACTTTACTTAGGCTAATATTTCTTTCTTTTGCTTAATGTTTGTTTTAACTTACTTTGCCTTGATTAAAACTTGCTCAAGCTTGCCTTTTATAGCAAAACTTATGCAATTTTTAGTTAATAAAAGTTCTAATCAAATTTTATATAGGCTTAATCTAATTTCTCTAAATATGTATAATTAGATGTGATTAATCACCTTTGTCTCCCACTTTGATTTTATCCAATTAAATAAAAATAAAGTTTAAGCAATGGATTATTTCAATGTCTACCACTTTGATTTAATCCAAATAAATCAAGCTAAATACACATATTATTACATATTTATGATTATTAAAATATCCTCCAATAGTTGAGATATTTATGAAATTATGACAAAGCTCTTTTGTGATTTTGGATTAATCCAATTAAATCAAAGTAAATAATTAATATTATCCAATTACACTTAATTATTTTAGTTGATAATTATAATATCAAATATTATTAATTATCAAAACTTATTGGCTACCAAAGTGTTCAACGAGTACATTTCATATTGATGAACTCTATAAGTCCAGTCAAGCTCGTCATATAAGCCCAGCTTATATGTTCACAATTTGGCCGCCTCCGAATTTATGAAGGACACGAATGACCTTTCTGAACTATATAATTCGAGGTCATCATATATGTTTAACAATCCCTCCGTTGTAGGTTATCTGAGTTGTGCTTAGGAAACATAAATTACACCGTCAAGTTTCCGAGGCGCACATCTCTTATCGATATGTCCACGATTCTTTACTACTAATCAGAAAACCATTTCTGATATATACGGTCCATCATAGGTGATCAGCTTTGGCCAAAGTCTTAAGAATCATGAAAAAATCATATTGATACCTAAACGGTTCATATACGGGGCGATGAATCCTATCTTGATATGCATTTGATTAACGAGTGTATCGGTCCACACCTAACAAACATCTAGTGGTCAGACCATGAAAGGTCTCTGACATTTATGGCAATAAATTATGGATAATCACACACAAAATCAATGTTATCATATAGTCAAAGGCTCACATACGCTACTCGACTCGAGTAGATTCCTATTGATGATGGTGTGTAATTTAAACTATTAGGAGTCACCTGTGAGTCATTTCGTATTTGCTCCAACAAATACCCACATGTCTATACGAGCTTCCCTTGCTTATGGTACTTTAGGTTCAACTATTGGAACTCCAATTATAATATGCGACATATGCTAGTCTTTTAGGTTATAAGAATTTGACTATATTCCAAAACCAACGACTAGGAATATTTTACTTTAAGAATTATTTATAGTAGTAATATTATCCTAATGTCAGACCACCTAGAGTCAAGTATTGATATATGGCTATTCTAAGGTCGATATCATTCTTAGCATATTTATATATCAATCTAATATGCATAATGACATTACCATTAACAAGGTTGAAATAAAAAAGTAGTTATTTTATTAATAAATAATAAAATATAATGTACAATATATTATATAGATTGACGCTCCAAGCATCAACTTCAACACTACGTTCCTTACCCTGGAATCAAACGAGACATAAGTGATTGGTTGGCCGTATGCAAGATCAAAGTTAGGTCAACTGTGAATATTCAAAAATCATCAAACAAAACTCATGTCTCAAAGACAGCATTCCAAGAAGATATGGTAGAGTATGTGCATGAAAATGAAACAACTATAAAGGTTGACGCACTTGGTCATTTGAATGCATTAACTAGGGAATTAATTGATATATATACTCAGGGGATGCTGAACAAAAATATGATGAACCAATTATTCGATCAAGCTTAGAATTAACAACATAAATAGATGAATACAACGATTTTATTAATGATGATGATATGGACTAATGTTCGAATTTTTGATAGAATTATTATTTGTTAAGCAAGTAACTATTTGTGTTATTTTAAAAAGTATAAATCGTTATGAATGATGGACTAGTGTTCAACAATTGTTAAAAAAACACACGTTGTAGTTCAAAAGTAAGGCAGGACATCAAAGTTGTCTCGCGTTGAGAATTTACCAACCAAATATTATTCGATTGGTAAATTGAAATATTACCAACCAAATTAATAGGTTATTAATAAATTTTTAATTACCGACCGAAATTCAGTCGGTAAAAACCCTATTTATAAGAATCCTTTCTTCTTCCACGATTCACTCTCTGGTCTCTCTCACTCCTTCCCTGTACGAACAACCTAGAGCTAGCCACCACCAAAATTGGACCGCCATAGCTCGCAGAAGCAGCTTGCCGTCGCCAAAATCATCACATTCGTCGAAATTTGGGTAAATTAAAAAATCACGATTTTTAGTTTGTGATTTTGAGTTAAATTATAGTATAATCCACTAGGGTCGATGTTACTTTGTATTATTTTATTAAATTTTTGTGTTAATATTAGTTTAGGAAGATTTTAAATTTGGTTATTGTTAACTTTGACATTTTTGAATTTTTTGTTGCTGTAATTTTGAGTTAATTTGGTGTATATTCTTCTAATGTTAATGTTACTTTATTAATGTTTGATAATTAAATAATGCATGATGGAAGGGTTCAGTGGTTGTTGTGACTATATTGAGAAAAAAAATTTACGAAATATGTATATGTAGCATTCGGCTATAGAGGATTTTGGGTGGATGGGTGATGCTTGATAAATGGATGAGTTATAGCATTTTTTTTTTTTTTTTTTTTAAATGCATGGATGAATATTTTTTTAAAAAAATTTTGATTTTGTTTTATTAAGGCATTGTAACAGTGCATCATTTCTAGTGCCTCAACTGTGGCACTGTCATTGTGCGTCAAAAAATTGAGGCATTATGACAGTGTCAGGCATTTTGACAAACTTTATAATTTTTCAGTAATTGTGACTGCCAGATGATGCTTGGAAAATTACGCGAGGGACTGTAAAATCAAACTGGACTTTGAAATCAATGAGACTAAGAAAATTTTCATTTATAATCCCATTTGAAAAATCAAACGAAATGAATTGGTTCATATTCACATTTGTAGTTCCATCTGTAACTTGGTTATGTTGGTTATATTTTTGTGTGTTTGTGTTGTGATTGGTGATTGTGTAACATCCCCAATCTGGGATGCTATCGACTAGGAATAGGCAATATTTTTCCCATAAGCCACTGACTTTCTGATAAAATTAAACTCATTTATGTTAGACAATTATGACTCATAACATCACTATTTGTAAAAGACATGGTGTTTTTGTACAGATTAATTATATGACAAACGAAATTGCTATTTTATCATTTTATAAATAGATTACTTGGAAATATATAAATGATAAAAGTCCTTATGATTAAGTACGGATTAATAAGATATGAAACAGTATTAATCCATGAATGGTTTAATCATTAAATATCCATAGTCGTAGTATTATTGAGACTAGACATCGATAATACGGAATAGACTAGTATTACACTTGCGCGAGTTATGAAAGCTTAACGATATAGTTCTCATATATTTAAGTATTGGATACTTATGCAAGTGTGATAGGAGGTTCTGTTATCTGTTGGACCGGGAACAACTTCTCTCTGGATAGACCCCTCGGAATCCCATTGGTAGTATAACTATGTGTCTATGTGAATCCGAATCAGGGTAGGTGTATGTAGTCTTAACTTGAGACTTGCAGCGCTAATACATGCAACAATCAGTATTCTTTGGTTTTGGTCGTCTGGAGCTTTAATAGGTTCTGTGTACTCATCTTCTGGGTTTACTGAGAATCGTAGTGTATTGGGTGTGATATTAAGATGGAAGTATCACTTCAGCCATATGGAGATGATGATTATGCATGGATACAAAATTAGTACTCTTAAATGTTGCATTTATTGGGATAGTATGAATAAGTCATGATTATTCGATTATAGAGACTAGTTGCTAGTGATTCGATATATACTTCGTATGGGGCAGACACAATTCCAGCCCCATGCCGAGCATGTGACATCCGATACTGGATCGTAATACGCAATACATAGTATAATATGCCTGATACAGATTATATATTCTTCGTTGAATATTTCTGGAGAATTGAGTAGGCATGGTGTTTTTCTAGAAGCCAACCATGTCTTGTAAATTGGTGAGAATGTGGTATGCGGTACGCACGTGTCCTATAGTCCGAAAACCAGATTTACTGCCAATATATCTAGGGATCTCATGGTTCGCTTCCTAAAAATTCACTAATGACACTTGACTCGAACAGAATTAATCTATGATTAATTATAAAAGAGAGAAAATTAATCTGGGATTAATTACGGTAAGAATTTATCTGGGATAAAATTCGAATAGAAGAGAGAAAACGATTAATTTGGAATTAATCGATTAAATAATATATTGGATATATTTATTGAAATCGGATTTCAATGCGGAAGTAAAATTGGATTTTAATTCAAGCGAACGAATTAATTTGGAATTAATCCGTATATGACTTTTGAAATGATTTTGCTAAATATTATTATTTAATTAAATTGGATTTAATTACGTCACGACTGAAAATTCATTTAGTCGGATTAAGCATTACCGGGCCCAAAGTGTGTGGTGTAAGCGAACTTGAATTTTGAATTCAAAGGGGTGAGACACACTAACTTATATAAACTTGACACTTGACTTACATCAACTAGTCATAAGTGTGATGGAGGTGGTTGGTTTTTTTTAAATGTAATTCATTTAACACATACCTAACACAACTTTTGAAGAGAAGTTTTTGAAAAACAAAACATTCACTAATCACTCTCTAATAATCTTCTCTCTTGGCTGAAACTAGTTCTTATTGGAGGAGAATATTTTGTTTCAATTTTATTCAAGCTAGCTCTTAAAGGAGTCAAAGAAAGGTGATAGAGAACTCACCCAGGAGATTGGAACTTAAAAGAAAGGCTTGGAGCTTCTATATACATAGAATTTATGAATTCTTAAAACTAATCAATGTAAGTTTTTCTACAACTTATACTTGATAATTCACACACAAATCATATCTTAGAGATCTTTGGCATGTCTAGGACACTAACAATGGTATCAGAGCACCAATCTAAGCATGATTTGATTTTAGGGTTTATGAACTTTATTGGGGATTTTGTGCTTGGAGCTTATAAATTTCTAAATTGGTTGTTTGGATGTGGTTGGATGATTATAAATTAGATTTGTCCATCTTTGGAATTGAGAAAATTGGTTGGATCAAAATTTTCCTAATTCCCTAGCCATAGCCGAATGTATGAACCCTAATACGCTCATGGTAATTTTTTGAATTTTGACAATTGGATGTGTTAAATACATAAACTGAATGTTAATTGTTGATTTAATTGGATTGAAATCAAAATTGGATGTAGCATGTTGAATGAGTTGATTTTTTTCAATTTGTGTTGGACATGAATTAGATAATTAAAGCAAGATTTATTAGATTAATTGAATTTTTGTAATTATTAGATTAATTAATAATTATGGTAATTGCACTTTAAATTAGATTAATATGTAATTTGGAATAATATATTAATTTAATTTGCTGTATTTGGGCTAATGGACTTGGTTGGGCCAAGTTTGGTTTTAGATAATTAGGTTGGATCAAATAAGGCCTAAAACCATTTTTCCATAAAGTCCAAAATATGACATTGGGCCTTTAATAATTTAATTGGGCCTAATGGGCATATATTAATTTTGTGGCATAGAGTGATTCCTAAATTAGGCCTTGGCATCTTAGGTTGGATCCATAATGGCCAAAGCGGGCCTAAAGAATTAATTGAAAGCCCATTGGACTTTAATCGAGTTGGCATTGGATGCTAATTGGGCCTTTGAGACCTAATTGGATTGGATTTGGAATCCAAGTCTAAAAGGCACTATTAAAAGTGTAATTATTTAATTTGGAATTAAAATTGAATTAGTATTGGATACACTCTAAATTGGATTTAAAATTGTAGTTCGATATAATTCAAAAATATGTACTTTGAGTATTTATTCTTAAACGAGTTGGACTCGCGCAAATCAAATCATTGTTTGAACAATGGATGGTCATTAATCAACGATTAATTAATTTGATTAGATTGATTGACAGCATGCTTTGTGTGAATACTATGATGTATTTGTATGAATAATGTATATCGGATGGCTATTAGATGGGTGGGGGTAATTTTGGAAATTGTTGTAAGTATGGTACTTATTTATTTAAATTGGACCTGCGTGTCCAACCTTTCACCTCATATTCTCTTTGTATTTCTCCTCTCACCAATTCCCCTCAATACAAATGAGGTTTATTTTAGTGTTATGTAATTGGATAAAAGAATGTAAAGTCCTAGCAGGAGAGAGAAAAGAGAGAGTGATTTGTTCTAGGAATAAATTATATTATATATCAATCTGCATATCATTATTAAATTTTATCACACCTTATTATGCTTTTAGAATGCATTTTTAAGGGTGTATGATGAGACCTAATCAAAGATAATAAATTGGTTGCTAATTTACGCGCAAAAACCCTCACTTTAATATTAAGCATTTTCCTTCCATTGAGTGGTTCGTTCTCAAGATCGAAGATTGGCATTGGTTTGTTGGCCAAAGTCAAGATCATTGTCCATCTCGAATATGTTTGAACCATGAAAGCTTTGTTATATATCGCATGTCTCAGGTAGTTGTGATTTGTTGGCCAAAGTCAAGGTCACTTCTTTACATCGACATGGATTACGAAGCTTTCCCACTGTCAATGGGTCACGCTTAACTGGAATCATTAAGCTTGTTGAGACAAAGCCAAGGCTTAGTTGATTCAGAGGAAAAGATTAGGATGATATATTAGATATATGTTTTGGACTTGGAGGTCCACCTACCGAATCTAGGAATTGGATGGGATCCAATTGATCTTAGAGATCTACCTAGCTAAGTTTCATACAGCTTATTGGCCAAATTCAAAGTTGTGTGTTATTTAACGGGATCCTAGCTCACTACGAAACTGGGTTTCCTGAGTATTCAAGAGAGGGTTAGAGACTCACCGAAAAATAGTAGGTGGCCAGTATTAAATTTGCAATTTCGTTTAAATACTTGCCATTACACGCTCTTTTATTATATTATCACTGTTATAAATATATTAGTTGGCCTAATATTGAATATTGCTTTCTTTGAACATTAGACTTAGACTATAATAACCATTGCATTTTGAGTGTACTCGAAATCGTTGATTGGATAGATGACGTATTGCAATCAAAATGGCTGGAAGGATTAGCATTAGGGACATCATCATGGGCGATAATGTCTTTAATGGCTCCAATTTTCCTGATTGGGAGATAAATCCAGGATAGTCTTGGGAGCCGAGAAGTTACTCTATGTAATAGAGAAATCTCTCGGGCCTGAGCCCGAAGTTGAGCAAATAGTAGAGCATGAGCATTGGAAGATTCATCGTTATGATAATTTTAGTGTTCAATTCGTCATGCTTACCGTAATGACTCCTCAATTTTATCGTCAGAAAAAAAGATTGGATCCTTATAGTATGATGTTGAAATTGAAGGACCTTCACATATCTAACTTTAGATCTCAGAAATACGAATTACGAAAGGACTTTCGTTCATGTATGTCAGATGGTACATCTGTCGAGCACTATATGTCGCAGATGATTGTTGACATCGAACAGCTAGGTCAGCAGGGCATAACCTTCGAGCCGAGACTTCCATAGATTTGATCTTACAGTCTCTGTCTGATTGCTAGGGCGGGTTCGTCATGAACTATAACATGATGAACCAAGAGAAGACCGTTAGAGAGTTGATGGCGATGCTTAAAGAAGCAGAGCCAGAGCTTATGAAGGGTAAAAAACACGAGGCGCACCTTGTTGGTTTCTAATATAGGTCCCAAGATCAACTAATTCAAGCAAGAAAACGCATAAATACATCAAAGGAATAAGGCGGAATTCATACTCACATTGATGGGTTTTGATGAAATGAATAATACAAGCCTTCAAGCTCCCTCCATATGCTCGCCCAAGGCTCCTCCTTGCTTTGGACTGCTCGGTTTTGGCTCTTGTTGAACCTCCAAGATTCGGCCATGGTAGAACTCCATGGAAGCTCAAAGCTTCAAGCTTTCCATGCTCACAAACTCACTTCCCTATCACCTTGTAATGACCCATGATGTGTGCTAGCACTTCTTCTTCTTTATTACTTCTCATTAATTCGGCCATAACCAGAAAAATGGGGAGAAGAATCGACTCCAAGCCGTGAGGAAGAAGAGAAAAAATTGAGAGGGAAAATGAAGCTTCACCAAAAAACGTGAACTACCAAGAGAGAGAGAGAAAGTGTAAAAGCTTTTTATATTTTCCAAAAATTAATTAAAGCCATTTACCACTTTTATTTCTATTAAACAATTCATTTTACTTTTCAAAAAAGCAAAAGTCAAAAAGCAAAAAGAGCTTTTCAATCATCTATCACTTTTCACATCAAGTTACTTTAATAAAGTGACAACATGTCATGTCACATCCCATCACTCAAAGTGATAAGTGATTTGAAAATTGATGCGACTAGCGATTTGACGCTTGATGTGACTTGCGTGCCGTGCTTGAATTCTAAATGCAAATGCGCTCGCAATCACTCTCGGGTTCGGGTTCGCTAATTTCAAATTAACGAATTTTCCATCGCGTCGTAATTAAATAATTACGCCTAGCGAAATCACTATTCACGTCGCTAACGAATTAATTCAAAATTAATTCGTTCGCCCGAATTAAAATCCAATTTTAATTCCGCGTCGAAATCTAATTTCGTATAATATATCGAATATATTATCTTATCGATTAATTCCAAATTAATCGTTCTATCTCTTTTATTAATATTTTATCCTAGATAAAATATCTCCGTAATTAATCCTAGATTAATTTTCTCTCTCATCGAATTAATCCCAGATTAATTTTCTCTCTCTTCTAATTAATCCCAGATTAATTAAAGTGCTAGTCATATATCATCGGTGAATCTTTGGGAACCGACCCATGAGATCTCTGGATATGTTGGCAGTAAATTCGGTCGTCGGACCTATCCGAACACGTAAGTACCTCGTACTACGTTTATACCGATTTACGAGACAAGGTTGGCTTCTAGCAAAGCGCCATGCCTACCCAATTCTCTGGAAATATCCTTACAGGAATATATGATCTATATCAAGCGTAGTATACCGCAGTATTGTGTATTTATGTCCAGTATCGGATGATCACATGCTAGGCTTGGGGCTAGAATTGTGGCCTGGGGCTGGAATTGTGGCCTGGGGCTGGAATTGTGTCTGCCCCGTACGAAGCACATATCGGATGTCTGGTAACTAGTCTCTATAATCGGATAAACATGACCTAGTCATAATATCCCGATAGCTCGAGCATTTAAGAGAACGAGTTTCTGTATCCTACGTGACCGTCATCTCTACTATGACTGGAGTGATACTCCCGTCTTGACATCACACCCAACACACTACGATTCTCAATATACCCAAAATTGGCGTACACATAACCGGTTAAAGCCCTGGACGACCTCAACTAAAGTATATCGATTGTCGTAAGTATTAGCGGTGCAAGTCTCAGGTTAAGGCCAAATACACCTACCCTAATTGCAGACTCCCATAGACACATAGTCATACTACCAATGGGATTCCGCGGGGGTCAATCCAGAGCGAAGCTGTTTCCCGTACCATCAGAGAAACACAACCTCCTATTACACTTGCATGAGTATCCTATACCCAAATTTATGAGAACTATGTCGTTGTGCCCTCACAAACGCGCACAAGTGTAATACTAGTCTTTTACGTATTTATCGATGTCCAATCTCGATAATACTCTGACTAGGGATATTTAACGATTTATCCTTCGTAGACTGATACTTTCTCATATCATTCTCCGTCCAGGAACAAATCATAGGGACCTCTCATCATTTATATATCTAGGTGATCTAATTACAAATGATAAGAGTGCAATCTCCTTTATTACATAGTTAATTTGTACAACAACACCATGATTTGTACAAATAGTGACGCTATGGGTCATAATTTTCCAACAATCTCCCACTTGGCCTATAGCCGGTCACTCGAGTGTCTGACACTCGAACTATGTACGGTTGGCTCAAATAGCTGAGAAACATTTTCGTCAGCGAATTTGCATGATTAATATCTTGATGCGATTTATTCGATCAGCACATCGCCACGATGTATGATCTGAACGAATCAGATGAATATGTAAGTATGTATCTGGATCGTTGATGAGACCATTAATTCTTTAGCCTGTGCTGATGCCTAGCTCAGCTGCTAACAGAACTATATCTAATCTAATTAGATATGTATCGACCCAAATGACTTCTATTGCTGCCTCAGCTGCTGCAATTAACCCGCATTTGTTGTTTATTCGGTAACAGTATCTTGCTTGGAAGCTTTCCAGCTCACTGCACCGTTATTCAAACTGTATAGTACCGTTTGCGTCTTTTAGTCGTCTTTATCGGTTATAGGAAACTTGCTACAGTGATCCCAGTCACTTCAAGTTCTCCTTCTCCATAGATTAAGATATCATCCTTAGTTCTCTAAGATACTAACGGATGTTCCTAATATCAATCCAGTGACTATCACTCGGATTAACCTATTTGTGAATCCATATGCTCTATGCGTATGATACACCAGGTCACGTACATTTTTCAATGTACGGTTTCTCGGAGAGTATTCGAAAGCCAAGCTTTCGCTGACATTTATTTTTATGGGAATATCATTTCCAAGAAATGACATATTATCATTATTTTATAAGACAGCCTTTGTCAGTGCCCACCCACTAACCTCCTTATATACACAAGAATCATTTTCGTTTTGAATTAAATCATACATCATTATGATTACATCAAAATGATAATTCCAAGAACTCATGCTCGCATCAACTAGCATTATCTAAATGGATTTACCGTGGCAATAGGTAAAAGGTTGAATCGTAATCAACACAATATCGATAACGATACCTTTTCATTAAAAGCCTAGCCTTTTACGTTGGTATGTTGCCATCCATGTACGTCTTCCTTGAAGACTTATAGTACCAGTAGGCACAATGCCTTGTGGTACATCAACTAGTATCCAAACTGGTTGATATACATGGAATCCATTTCGGATTATATGGCACTTTGCCATAATAAGGGAGTCGATACCTTGTATCACTTCCTCTATACATAGCCAGTTGGTATTCCTCAATAAGATAGACATATTTATGAGGTGAGATCAGAAACCCATACCCCAGGTTATTTTCTGACTCTATCCGACCTACGCGGTTCTTGTGTATTCGAAGATTAATGGTCATAGTTACATCTTTGATGAACTGTTCATGTTCCATTAAGATTCGGTGCCTTGAACAGTATTACTCCGATTTTCATCGAGTTATACTATCCTCACACTTACCACTGCATATCGGTATTCCTCTTACAAAAACCGCATGGTGAGCAACAATCTAATTATTCTCATGTGAGGTGATTAAGTACAATACTTATAGTATCCCTAGGATGACCTACAATTGGCACTTATCCTATTTGGGTTTTAGTTTGGTATCATCCAATCATATGCCAAGCATACCCAAATGGTCAGGAATGAGAAACCCAGTTTCTTTCCCGTTCATATCTAATATGAAATCTGTCAAACAGATTATTATGGAACCTTATTCAAAATAAGTTCTTGCACTGTTTAAAGTTTATCCGTTGAAGGAAATGGTAGCTCAGAGCAACTCGTGATTAACCTTATTATGTCTAACAAAATTCGGTTAATCCTGTTCGGACACACCGTCAAAATGACGTGTTCCGGGAGGAGTCCTCATTGAAAGAATACTATACTCTTTCAAGTATACGAGAAACTTACTGCTTAAGTATTTTCATTACGATTTTATCGTGACGGTTTAATACTTTAGATGATCTGTTTGTCTATTTCGTGTCGAAACTGTGAAAGTTTCCGATTTGTGTTTTAAAAGAAACACAACTATAACGCGATGCCACATCCGTACAGGTCATGAAATATTCATATCCACCTCTAGCCTAGCTAGACATGGACCCACTTGCTTCACTATGAACTAGGGATAACAGAGCAGTGGCATTTACACTTTTACCAAGTAAATAGTGCTATAGGCACTTTGCCCAATAAACTAGATTCGTAGACTTTATTTGAATGGAATCAAATTAGTCCGAGTACCCACTCTTCAAAAGTGTGGATATACGAGTCTTGTTTGATTGTGTCCCAGACAATAATGCCACAATGATCAAATCAGTTTGAGCTATTTATTTGTCATGTTATGTATTTGAGATATTATTTATATTCAAAATATAAATGATGTTATTCACATCTAATGTGTTTATCTCAATATCATCTTTATATAATAAAACACTTTAGTGTTCTAGAATATAAAGGTACACCCGCAGCGGGTTATACGCGATATAGAGATAATGTTTCTAGTCAAACTAGTTACATTATAACAGTTTCTAAATTTAAGTATTAACCTGAAGGTAGTTCCTAATTTAGGTATCTACGGTTAAAACAACGACTATCGTCCCGTTTTCAATTCGAAGAGTAATCTCGTCTGAAGTTAGTATTCTGCTTAAAGCAGATTTCGCACAACAGTACATATTTATGTATCACACTAAATATTTAAAATCCAATTTCAATACTAGTTATGAACATAATTATGACAAACATATTTGAAGTAAGAGCCTTGCTCGTCTTCAATTCCTTCTTGGGATATGTCCTTTTATCTTCCTAGAAGATAATAATGATTTTGCCTTTGCCAATTTCAACATTCCAGTAGCCTTTGGCCAAGCCTCGGGTTTGTAGATTATCGAAGTAAGGTGCGCCTTGCGCTACTTGCCTAATTGCAAAATTTGACTTTGTCTCCTTGAGAATAGTCATTAATTCTCCAAGAATTATTTATTACAATTTAATATTTCAAAGATCTAAAATAGATCCATGAAAATCCTTCAATTTCATTATCATACTTTAAGGATCTAATCCTTAATTCTGATTCAGAAATTAAGGAGTCTACTTCGACAAGCTTAATGGATTAAGCGTTAAAGTTATCATTATATGAATATTCCAAATTTCATATTCCACTTAGTTGCTTAACTCCGGGCTTTAAGCATGATTCATTATTTTATCAAATAAAATAACTTATTAATTTCCAAGACCATCTTGAAATTATTCCCAATTTGAAAATTAAAGTCGTTTAAATACATTTTCACCCAGGATTATGTTTTAAACACTAATCTTTCATTTCTATCTTGATTCTAATAGTCCAACTATTAAATCAACGATTTGTGGTACTATTGATTATAATGATTATAATAGTCCAACTATACAATCAAATATAATTTAAATTAATTAACCTCAATTACATTGATTACTATAATCCAATTATAAAATCAACTGTAAACTGAAATTAATTAATTCAAATATATTGATTAATATAATCCAATTATATATAATCAACTATAATACAGTCCAACTGTATATTAAAACAACAATTTAAATATTAGTCTAACTAACATTTAATCTAACGACGAAATAATTTGAATGAGCGCGTATGGCGAGTAATTGAACGAGTATTGCTAATTCAATTATTGCCTCCCACTATTTTTCGGGGAGCCTCTAACCCTCTGTAGAGTACTCGGGAAACCGTGTTCCTAGTGGGCTAGGATCCCGTTAAATATCACACAATCTTGACTTGGCCAACAAATTGTATGATAATTAACTAGGTAGTTCTCTAAGATCAATTGGATCCAATCCAATTCCTAGATCCGGTAGGAGGACGTCCAAGTCCGAAACATATATCTTATATATGCCAATACATCCAATGTATTACCTAACCTTTTTCCTCTGAATCAACTAAGCCTTGGCTTTGGCACAACAAACCTAGTGATCCAGTCAAGCGCGACCCATTGACCATGGAAGCTTCGTAATCAATGTCTATGGACAAGAAGTGGTCTTGACTTTGGCCAACAAACCACAACTTGGACAAGACACTGATATGGAACAAAGCCTTCGTGATTCAAACACATCCTCGACAGACAAAGGCCTTGACTTTGGCCAATAAACCAATGTCGTCTTAGATCTTGAGTGAGAATCACTCAATGGAAGGAAGAAAAACGCTTAATATTTTGTGAGGGTTTTTTCGAGTGTAAATTGGCAACCAATTTATTATCTTTGTTAAGGTCTTATCATCATACACCCTTATGTTGGACAGTTATGACCCATAGCGTCACTATTTGTAAAGATCATGGTGTTGTTGTACAAATTAACTATGTGACAAAGGAGATTGCACTCTTATCATTTGTGATTAGATCACCTAGATATATAAATGATGAGAGGTCCTTATGATTTGTTCCTTGATTGAGAATGATATGAGACAGTATCAATCAACGAAAGATAAATCATTAAAGATCCCTAGTCAGAGAATTATCGAGATTGGATATCGATAAATACGTAAAAGACTAGTATCAGACTTGTGCGCGTTGTGAGGGTACAACGACATAGTTCTCATATATTTAAGTATTGGATACTTATGCAAGTGAGGAAGAAGTTCGTGATTCAAACACATCTTCGACAGACAAAGGCCTTGACTTTGGCCAACAAACCAATGCCGTCTTAGATCTTGAGTAAGAATCACTCAATGGAAGGAAAGACGCTTAATATTATTTGAGGGTTTTTCGCGTGCAAATTGGCAACCAATTTATTATCTTTGTTAAGGTCTCATCATCATACACCTTAACATGCATTCTAAACACATAATAAAACGTATATGAAATAAAATAATAATGATATTGCGGACGGATACTTTACATTGATCCTAGATCAAATCTCTCATTTTCTCTCTCCAAGCTAGCACATGTATTTACTTCTACCCGTTACACTACACTTCTAAAGAAACCTCATATACATTGAGGGGGAATAGGTGAGAAGAGAATACAATGAGAATAGAGGTGATAAGGCGGACCCGCAGGTCCAATTAATAAATCAAATTTATTACAATTTCCAAAAATTGTCCCACCCGACTAATATCCATCCGATATACATTATTCATGCATCGCAACCATGTATTCATACAAGCATGTTATCAATCAATCTAATCCAAATAATTAATCTGATAATTAATGATCCATCCAATGTTCAAACCACGATTTGATTTTTGCTCGAGTCAAACTCGTTTTGCGAATAAGTACTCAAAGTACGAATTCTCGAATTATATTAAACTACATAATAAATCCAATTTAATATGCATTTAATTCTAATTCACTATTTAATTCCAAATTAAATATATTACACTTTTATTAATGAACCTTCTACGATTTAAATTCCAAATTCAATCGTTATGGGACTCAAAGCCCGATTAACGTCCAACGTTTATTTAATTAAAGTCTAATGGGCTTTTAATTAATTTCTTAAGCCGTGGACTTTTGGTCAACTCGGGTCAAACCAAAATAACCAAAATCCAATCCGGGAGTTACCCCTTAAGCCTTTAAATTAATTTTGGCCCATTATGCCCAATTAAATAATTAAGGTCCATTAAGTCATAATTGGACTTTATGGATGCTGTTTTGGGCCTAATTGGATCCAACCAATTTTGCCTAAACCCAACTTTGTACAACAAAGCCCAAAGGCCCAATTACAACTTATTAGGCCCAATTTCCAAAAACAAGCCCAATTAATTAAATTATAAAATTCCAAATTTCATAATTAATTAACCTAAGTGTCATACATAATTAACCACCTAATTAATATTTCTAAACCATCAATTAGCATACTTAATCATGCATTTCTACATCAAATAGTGTCCAACACAATTTATTAAAATCAAACCTATTTTACATGTTTTAAAGTCTCTGGCAATTTGGGGACTTTACGTCCGATTCGAATTCAATCCAATTAATTTCACAATCAACATTCAATCATTTCCCGAATGATTTCCAACACATCCAATGTTCAAAAATCAAAAAATTCCAAGACAATATGGGTTATTGTATTCGGCCAACTTAAGAAATTTGGGGAAAATTGTTCCAAACTAATTTCATCAAATTGATCCAATCAATCTTCAATTAAACATACTTTAAGCATTCTAAATCATCCAATTTCATCAAACATGCTCAAAATCAAGTTTAGCCAAATTTTTCAATTTTGGCCAACACATAATTTGGGGAAAAATGGATCCAACCAAATTCCATGAAATCGAACATTCACAACTTCAATTAATTAACATACAAGCATACTTAATCAATCAAATTAAACAAAATCATGCTTCAATTGATTTTACCCAATTTGTCATGCCCAAATTGGGGGAAAAATGGATCCAACCAAATTTCATGAAATTGATCATGCACAACATCAATTCAACCTCATTCAAGCATACTATATCAAACAATTTAACCAATTGATGCTCAAATTGAGTTTACCCAATTTTAACCCTAGTTTTTCATGCTTGAAATTAGCTCATAGATACCATTGTGGTTTCTAATATAGGTCCCAAGATCAACTAATTCAAGCAAGAAAACGCATGAATACATCAAAGGAATAAGGCGGAATTCATACTCACATTGATGGGTTTTGATGATGAAATGAAGAATACAAGCCTTCAAGCTCCCTCCATATGCTCGCCCAAGGCTCCTCCTTGCTTTGGACTGCTCGGTTTTTGCTCTTGTTGAACCTCCAAGATTAAGCCATGGTAGAACTCCATGGAAGCTCAAAGCTTCAAGCTTTCCATGCTCACAACGCACTTCCCTATCACCTTGTAATGACCCATGGTGTGTGCTAGCACTTCTTCTTCTTATTACTTCTCATTAATTCGGCCATAACCAGAAAAATGGGGAGAAGAATCGGCTTCAAACGTGAGGAGAAGAGAAAAAAAACTCCATGGAAGCTCAAAGCTTCAAGCTTTCCATGCTCACAAACTCACTTCCCTATCACCTTGTAAGACCCATGGTGTGTGCTAGCAGCACTTCTTCTTCTTTATTACTTCTCATTAATTCGGCCATAACCAGAAAAATGGGGAGAGAGAATCGGCTCCAAGCCGTGAGGAAGAAGAGAAAAAATTGAGAGGGAAAATGAAGCTTCACCAAAAAAACGTGACTACCAAGATGGAGAGAGAAAGTGTAAAAGCTTTATATTTTCCAAAAATTAATTAAAGCCATTTACCACTTTTTATTTCTATTAAACAATTCATTTTACTTTTCAAAAAAGGAAAAGTCAAAAAGCAAAAAGTGCTTTTCAATATCTATCACTTTTCACATCAAGTCACTTTAATAAAGTGACAACATGTCATGTCACATCCCATCACTCAAAGTGACAAGTGATTTGACAATTGATGCGACTAGCGATTTGACGCTTGATGGACTTGCGTGCCGCGCTCGAATCGAAATGCGAATGCGCTCGCAATCACTCTCGGGCTCGGGTTTGCTAATTCCAAATTAACAAATTTTCGTCACGTCGTAATTAAATGATTACGCCTAGCGAAATCAATATTCACGTCGCTAACGAATTAATTCCAAATTAATTCATTCGCCCGAATTAAAATCTAATTTTAATTCCGTGTCGAAATCCAATTTCGTATAATATATCGAATATGTTATCTTATCGATTAATTCCAAATTAATCATTCTCTCTCTTTTATTAATATTTTATCCTAGATAAAATATCTCCGTAATTAATCCTAGATTAATTTTCTCTCTCATCGAATTAATCCCAGATTAATTTTCTCTCTCTTCTAATTAATCCCAAATTAATTAAAATGCGAGTCATACATCATCGGTGAATCTTTGGGAACCGACCCATGAGATCTCTGGATATGTTGAAAGTAAATTCGGTCGTCGGACTATCCGAACACGTAAGTACCGCGTACTACGTTTATACTGATTTACGAGACAAGGTTGGCTTCTAGCAAAGCGCCATGCCTACCCAATTCTCTGGAAATATCCTTACAGGAATATATGATCTATATCAAGTGTAGTATACCGCAGTATTGTGTATTTATGTCCAGTATCGGATGATCACATGCTAGGCCTGGGGCTGGAATTGTGTCTGCCCCGTACGAAGAACTTATCGGATGTCTGGTAACTAGTCTCTATAATCGGATAAACATGACCTAGTCATAATATCCCGATAGCTCGAGCATTTAAGAGAACGAGTTTCCGTATCCTACGTGACTGTCATCTCCACTATGACTGGAGTGATACTCCCGTCTTGACATCACACCCAACACACTACGATTCTCAATATACCCAGAATTGGCGTACACAGAACCGGTTAAAGACCCGGACGACCTCAACTAACGTATATCGATTGTCGTAAGTATTAGCGGTGCAAGTCTCAGGTTAAGACCAAATACACCTATCTTGATTGCAGACTCCCATAGACACATAGTCATACTACCAATGGGATTCCGCGGGGGTCAATCCAGAGCGAAGCTGTTTTCCCGTACCATCGGAGAAACACAACCTCCTATTACACTTACATGAGTATCCTATACCCAAATATATGAGAACTATGCCGTTGTGCCCTCACAAACGCGCACAAGTGTAATACTAGTCTTTTACGTATTTATCGATGTCCAATCTCGATAATACTCCTGACTAGGGATATTTAACGATTTATCCTTCGTGGACTGATATTGTCTCATATCATTCTCCGTCAGGAACAAATCATAGGGACCTCTCATCATTTATATATCTATGTGATCTAATCACAAATGATAAGAATGCAATCTCTTTATTACATAGTTAATTTGTACAACAACACCATGATCTGTATAAATAGTGACGCTATGGGTCATAATTGTCCAACACACCTTACCTCGACATTCCAGATGGCCAAGGCTTGGCCAAAGGCTTCTAGGGGTGTGAAGAAAAGGAACAAAAAGGGCAAGGCTAAATCATCACAGTCTTCTGGGAAGACTAAGGATTGTGGGGTTCTTAGAACATGCCAAGGATCTTCTAAGTCATGATTTCATGTGAATACTCAAAGAAGTTGTGGAAAAAAACTTACATTAATCGGTTTCGTTGGATGTTGAAAGTTCAAAAATTTAAGTTTGAGAAGAGCTCCAAGCCTTTCCCTTGTATTCCAAACTCTTGGATTGGTTTCCTTATCACCTTGTTTGATCTTTGAATGTGCTAGCAATGAATATTTTTCAAGCAAAAATCAAGAACCAAGAACCCTAAGCTCACGGCATAAGAGGGAGAGAGGAGAGAAAATTTTGTTATCTTGTATTTGATTTCTAAAATCTAATCCATTTACCAAAATCTAATTAGGTATATGTCATTCCAAATGAAATAAAATAATCAAAGTGCGTTGGTTGGTGTTGGTGTGTAAAACAGCCCATCCAAGATTTGATTTAATCATCAACCACTACCATCACTAGTCAAACTAGTAGATGTAAGTCAAGTGGGTCCCACCACTTGTAAATTCTGAATTTACATCGAACAATCCAACATGTGAATTCGGTCGGGCTCGAGTTCGTTTAATTCCGAATTAATGAATTTGTTGCTGCGACATTATTAAATATTAAAGTCGCTTACGAATTAATTCTAAATTAATTCATTTGCACGAATTAAAATCTAATTTTAATTCCGCAATGAAATCTAATTTCATTTAATATATATTTAATCGATTAATTCTAAATTAATCATTCTCTCTCTTCTAATCGAATTTTATCCTAGATAAATTCTTATCGTAATTAATCATAGATTAATTTTCTCTCTCTTATAATTAATCCCAGATTAATTCTGTTTGAGTCAAACGTCATCAGTGAATCTTTGGGAAAAGACCCATGAGATCCCTGGATATGTTGGCAGTAAATCCGGTCATCGGATCTCGTAGCACGTTCCTACCGATTAAAAGACATGGTTGGCTTCTAGCAAAGCACCGTGCCTACCCAATTCTCTAGAAATATTCTTTTAAGGAATACATAATCTATACCAGGCGTAGTATACTAAGTATTGCGTATTGCGATCCAATATCGGATGTCACATGCTAGGCCTAGGGCTGGAATTGTGTTTGCCCCATACGAAGCATATATTGAATCACTAGCAACTAGTCTCTTTAATCAGATAATCATGGCCTTGTCATATTATCCTGATAGTTGCAACATATTAAAATACTAGTTCTGTATCCCTGCGTGATCATCATCTCCATATGTTTGAAGTGACACTTCCATCTTGACATCACACCTAATACACTATGATTTTCAATAAAACAAGAAGAGGCGTACACAAAATCGGTTAAAGACCCGGATGACCAAAACCAAAGCGTATTGATTGTCCCAAGGATTAGCGATGCAAGTCTCAAGTTAAGACAAAATACACCTACCCTGATTCGGATTCCCATAGACATATAATCATACTACCAATGGGATTCCGAGGGGTCTATCCAGAGCGAAGATGTTTCCATACCATTGGTAAACACAACCTCCTATCACACTTGCATAAGTATCCAATACTTAAATATATGAGAACTATGCCGTTAAGATTCCATAACGTACACAAGTGTAATACTAGCCTATTTCGCATTATCGATGTCCAGTCTCGATAATACTACGACTATGGATATTCAATGATTAAACCGTTCATGGATTGATATCGTCTCATATCTTATTATTCCGTAACTAATCATAAGGACTTTTATCATTTATATTTTCAAGTAATCTAATTAAAAAATGATAAAATAGCAATTTCCTTTGTCACATAGTTAATTTATACAAAAAACCACAATATTCTTTACAAATAGTGATACTATAGGTCATAATTGTCTAACACATATCCCAAGACGCCTGCCTACATTGTGGCAAGAGGGGTCACTAGAAGAATGACTGCCATATGTACAAGGCGGAGTTGGAGGAAGCGAAGGCGGGCAAGGCTCCGGCTACAGGTATGTTTGTTTTAAACATGTCCACTACTAGTTTAAAGAATTATGTTTTTTATTATGGATGTGGTACTTGCATATGTATTGGTGTGCAAGATCTGCTGATTAGCATGACACTGGCTTTAGATGAGATCGACCTACGAGTCAGAAAAGGGACGGGAGTCGATGTTTTGGCCATTGGGACCTATATTTTGTATACCATTGGGGCATGTAATTACATTAGGTGACTATTGTTTCATACCCAGTTTGACTAGGAACATCATCTCTATATCTAGTTTAACCCGATGCGGGTATGTTGGACAATTAAGACCCATAACATCACTGTTTGTAAAAGACATGGTGTTTTTTATACAAATTAACTATGTGACAAAGGAAATTGCTCTTTTATCATTTTGTAATTGGATTACTTGGATATATAAATGATAAAAGTCCATATGATTAGTACCGGATTAATAAAATATAAGACATTATTAATCCACGAAAGGTTTGATCATTAAATATCCTTAGTCGTAGTATTATCGAGACATGATATCGATAATACGGAATAGGTTAGTATTGCACTGTTCGCGTTATGGAAGCTTAACGGCTTAGTTCTCATATATTTAAGTATTGGATACTTATGCAATTGTGATAGAAGGCTCTGTTAACCGTTGGACCGGGAACAGCTTTGCTCTGGATAGACCCCTCAGAATCCAATTTGTAGTATGACTATATGTCGATGGGAATCCGCATTAGGATAGTGTATGTGGTCTTAACCTGAGACTTACATCGCTAATACTTGCGACAATCCGTACGCTTTGGTTTTGGTCGTCCGGGGCTTTAACAGGTTCTGTGTACTCCTCTTCTGGGTTTACTAAGAATCGTAGTGTATTGGGCGTGATGTCAAGATGGAAGTATCACTTCAGTCATATGGAGATGATGATCACGCAGGGATACAAAACTAGTACTCTTAAATGCTGCAGCTATTGGGATAGTATGACTAGGTCATGATTATCTGATTACAGATACTAGTTGCTAGTGATCTGATATACTCTTTGTACGGGGTAGACACAATTCCAACCCTAGGCCTGGCATGTGACATCTGATACTAGATCATAATACGTAATACTTAGTATACTACAGCTGATATAGATTATATATATCCATGTTGAATATATTTATGGAGAATTGGGTAGACACGTGCTTTGCTAGAAGCCAAACAAGTCTTGTAAATCGGTAAGAACGTAGTACCGGGTACGCACGTGTTCGGATAGTCCGATAACCGTATTTACTTCCAACATTTCTAGGGATCTCTTGGGTCACTTTCCAGAGATTCACCGATGATATTTGACTCGAACACAATTAATATGAGATTTATTATGAGAGAGAAAATTAATCCGGGATTCATTACGGCGATAATTAATCTGGGATTAATATCAGAGAGAGAATTAATCTGGGATTAATTGCGTCATGAATTAATCTTGGATTAATTCATAATGAAGAGAGAACGCTATTAATTTAGAATTAATCGGCAAAGTAAATTTAATAGTTAAATTAGATTTTACTATTTGATTTATTTAGTTGGGCTAAAATAATATATCGGATATATTAATTGAAATTGTATTTGAAGACGGAATTAAAATTGGATTTTAATTCAAGCGAATGAATTAATTTAGAATTAATTTGTAAGCGACTTCTGTAATAATTTTACTGGGTATTATTATTTAATTAAAATAGATTTAATTACGTAACGACGAAAAATTCATTTAGCCAGATTAAACGAACCGGGCCCAGAGTGTGTTGTGTAAGCCAACTTGAATTATGAATTTATTGGGTGGGACCCACAACCTACATCAAGTGTTTGACATATGATTGAAGTTGTTGCAAATAGTGATTTGCTTTTTTAATACACATAACCACCAACTTTTGTATTAAATTTTTTGGAAAAATAAAAATCACTATTCTCTCTTCTTCCTCACCAAAACCATGACTTCCTCTCCCCCATTGAAAATTTTGCTGTAAAATTTCAAGAAAGCTAGCATTTCAAGAGTTAAAAGAAGGTGATAGGGAAACACACCCTTGAGTTTGGAATTCAAATTATAGGCTTAGAGCTTCTACTTCTATGAAAGTTTTAGAAAATTCTTCAACCAACCATTGTAAGTATTGTTGGTTATTATCTAGGTCCCAAGATCAAACAAGACATGAAATAATGCGTGAATACACCAACGAAGATAGCGGAATACTTACATCGGTCGGTTGAGTCGATTTGAAGACGAACGAAGCCACAAAACCCACTGGTTTGGTGCGCCCACTGCTGCAGATTTGCTCACTGGTTTGGGCAGTTTCGGGTCTCATATCGAAGCTCCAAACTCCGTCGGATGAGTCCCGCCTCATGGGTGAACCTCCCTAACACCTTCGCAATAGTCGCAAGTGTGCTAGCACTTGATTTCTCACCATGAAAACCACTCATTGCCTCCCTTGAAGCTCACGGCAGTGAGCTGTGAAGAAGAAGAGAAGACAGCCCCTTGGGCGTGAGAGAGAAGGAAGAAAAGCAAAATGTGTAAATGGATTAAATTGTGTAAATGATTTACAAGAATAACTTATATATTTTTCCTAAAAATAATAAGCCTTTTCCATTTATTTTATCCAATAAAATCTATGAAAATCAATTACACATCCATCAAGGTTACTATTCCACCCACTTGCATCACTATTCACATGTCACTTTAATAAAGTGGTGTGATTCAAGTCAATCCATCAATCCATCAATCAATCAATCAATCAATCAATCACTCAAAGTGACTTTTGATTTGACACTTGATGTGACGATTGATTTGACGCTTGATGTGACTTGCGTCGCCGCACTCGAATTCGAAATACGAATGCGCTCGCAATCACACTCGGGCTCGGGTTCGTTAATTCCAAATTAACGATTTTTCTGTCGCGTCGTAATTAAATGATTACGCCTAGCGAATTCACTATTCACGTCGCTAACGAATTAATTCTAAATTAAATCGTTCGCCCGAATTAAAATCTAATTTTAATTCCGCGTCGAAATCTAATTTCGTTTAATATATCGAATATATTAATTACCGATTAATTCCAAATTAATCAATCTCTCTCTTTAGACGATGTTTTATCCCAGATAAAATATCTCCATAATTAATCCCAGATTAATTTTCTCTTTCTTCTATATAATCCCAGATTATTAATGAGTGCGAGTTATGCGTCATCGGTGCATTATCGGGAAGCGACCATGAGCCCGGATAAGTTGGCAGTAAATACGGTCGTCGGAGTATCCGAATCACGTACGTACCAAGTACTACGTTCTTACCGATTTACGAGACAAGGTCGGCTCCTAGCAAAGCACGTTGTCTACCAAATTCTCCGGTCATATTCATTTAAGAATATTAAGATCTGTATCAAGCGTAGTATACCATTGTATTGTGTCTATCGGCCCAGTATCGGATAGTCACGTGCTAGGGCTGGGGCTGGATAAGTGTCTACCCCGTCCGAAGCACATATCGGATGTCTGGTAACATAGTCTCTATAATCGGATATTCATGACCTGGTCACAATATCCCGATTGGTTGTGCAACACTCAAGAGCACTAGTACCGTATCCTGCGTGACATCATCTCCACTATGACTGAAGTGATACTTCCGTCTTGACATCACACCCAATACACTACGACTCTCTGATAAACCCAGAAGTGGTGTACGCAGAAGAACCGGTTAAAGCCCTGTACCACTAAGACCAAAGTCTATCTATTATCGCAAGTTTAGCGATGTAAGTCTCAGGTTAAGACTATACACACCTACCTTGATTTTGGCCTCCCATAGACACATAGTCATAATACCAATGGGATTCCGAGGGGTTTATCCAGAGTGTAGCTGTTTCTCGTACCATCGGTGAAACACGACCTCCTATCGCACTCGCATAAGTATCCGATACTTATATATATGAGAACTATGTCGTTGTGCCCGCACAACTCACACAAGTGCAATACTAGCCTATTCCGCATTATCGATGTCCAGTCTCGATAATACTCCAGCTAGGGATATTTAATGATTAATCCTTCGGGGACTACTGTCTCATATCATTCTCAGTCCATGAACTAATCATAGGGACCTCTCTTCATTTATATATCTATGGTGATCTAATCACAAATGATGAGAGTGCAATTTCCTTGTCACATAGTTAATTTGCTACAACAACACAATGATCTGTGTAAATAGTGACGCTATGGGTCATTTTTTCCAACAATCTCCCACTTGGCACATAGCCAGTCACTCAAGTGTCCCACACCCGAACTATGTACGGTTCGCTCAAATTGTTGAGGAAAGGTTTTCATCAGCGGATTTGTTTGATTATCGTTTGATGCGATTTATACTATCATCACATCGCCACGATGTATGATCCGAACGAATCAGATGATATAGAAGTATATATCTGGATCGTCGATGAGACCTTTAATTCCTTAGCCTGTGCTAACGCCTAGCTCAGCTGCTAACAGAAACTATATCTAATCTAATTAGATTTATTTTCGACCCAAAAGACTTCTATTGCTGCCTCAGCTGCAGCAATAATCCGCATTTGTTGTTTATTCGGCAACAGTTATCTTGCTGGAAGATTTCAGCTCACTGTTCCGTTATTCAAACTTTATAGTACCATAGTATTTAATTGTTTGGAAACTTGCAGCAGTGATCCCAGTCACTTCAATTTCTCCTTCTCCATAGTTTAAGACAACATCTTAGTTCTCTCAGATACCAACAGATGTTCTTAATCTTTAATCCAGTTGACTATCACTTGGATTGACCTGATCGTGACTCCATATGCTCGAAGCGTATGAGACACCCTATCAAGTACATTTTAAATGTACAATTTCCATAGTGTGTTAACAACTCCAAATCTATCCCAGTAGATCTTTATTCCTTGAATAAAGGTTGTTACTCCCCAGAATTCTACGGAGAATTTCTATGAAAGCCAAGCTTTCAACAATAGCTTTATGGAATTTCACGTCAGTGCGCTCTCCCACTAACCTCTTTATATACACAAGAATTATTTCGTTTTGAGTCAAATCATAAACCATTATGATTATTTCAAAACGACAGTTCCAAGAACCTTATGCTTGCTTCAATCCAAACATGGATCGAATAACCGCAAACCTTGTTTGTCGGTTATACAAAATCGTCAGAATGTTATAAACATTCTCCAAAAGGTTTCCTTTTCAGGAAAGCGATTTTGATTTGTAACTGACATATTTCATAAATGAAATATACAGTTATCTTCAAGCATCTTCAAAATGGATTTACCATGGCAACATGTAAAAGGTTGAACCATTATTAACACAATATTGATAACGATTACATTTCCGTTAAAAAGCCCAGCTTTGCACGTTGGTATGTTGCCTTCCATGTATGTCTTCTTTGAAGACGTTGAATGCACCAATAGGCACAATGCCTTGTGGTACAACAACTAGTATCCAAAATAGTTGTATACTTGGAATTCATTTCGGACTCATGGCACTTTGTCATAACAGGGAGTCGATACCTCGTATCACTTCCTCAAAAACGTAGTCGGATGGTACACCTCCATAAGATTGACATCTTTATGGGTGAGATCAGAAACCCATACCCTAGGTTGTTTTCTGACTCTATCTGATCTACTAGTTTCTTGTGTATTTGAAGATTAATGGTATAGATTCATCATAGATGAACTATTTGTGTTCCATTAAGGACTTCGTGCCTAGAACAGTATTACTCCGATTTCATCGAGTATCACTATCCTCCCACTGACCACTGCATATCGGTATTCCTCTCAGGAAAAACCGCATGGTGAGCAACAATCACATTGTTCTCATGTGGGATTTACAAGTACTATACTTAAGGTTTCCCTTAGGATAACCTATATTGGCACTTATCCAATTTGGGTCCTTAGTTTGGTATCATCCAAACGTTATGCTGGCATACCCAAATTACCAGGAATGAGAAAACCCCGTTTCTTCCTGTTCATATCCTATATGATATCTGTCAAACAGATTTATATGGAACATTATTCTAAATAAGTTTTGCACTGTTAATACATATCCTATTGAAGGAAACAGTAGCTCAGAGCGACTCGTGATAAACCTTATCATGTCCAACAAAATTCGGTTTAGTTCAGACACACCGTCTAACTGACGTGTCTCGGGAGGAGTCCTCATATGAAAGAATACCTTACTCTTTCATTTACGTATGAAACTTACTGCTTAAGTATTTTCATTACGGTCTTATGTGGCGGAATAATACTATAGCCGATCTGTTTATTTACTTCGTGTCGAAACTTCAAAAGTTTCTGATATGTGTTCTTCAAAAGAAACACATAACCACAACGTGATGCCACATCCGTTAAGGTCACGAAATATTCATGTTCACATCTAGCCTAGCTAGATATGGGCCCACTTACTTCACCATGAATAGGGCTAACAGATCGGTGGCCCTTTTACTATTACCAAGTAAATAGTATTTTAGGTATTTTACCTAATAAACTAGATTCGCAGACCTTATTTGAATAGTCAAATCAGTCCTAGTACCCACTCTTCAAAAGTGTGGATATACGAGTCTTATTTAATTGTGTCCTAGACAACAATGCCACAAATAAGTCTCTATTGATCAAATCAATTTGAGCTATTTATTTGTCATTTTATATGTTTGAGATTTTATTTATATTCAAAATATAAATTCTGTTATTTACATCTAATGTATTTATCTCAGTATCATCTTTATAATGAAACACTTAGTGTTCTAGAATATAAAGGTTTTATCCGCATCGGATTAAACACTGATATAGAGATAATGTCTCTAGTCAAACTAGTTACATCATAACATTTCCTAATTAAGTACATACCCAAAGGGTAGTTCCTAAACTTAGGTATCTACGGTCGAAACAGCGACTTTCGTCCCGTTTCCGATTCGCGCAGAGAAATCTCGGCTTGAAGTCAGTATCCAGCTCATAGCGGATTCTGAACATCAATACATATATTTTATGTACCACACTAAGTATTTAAAATCCAATTTCAATTCTAGTAGTGAACATAACTTTGACAAATATTTTTAAAGTTAGAGCCTCGCCCTTTCTTTAATTCCTTCGTGTCTTCCATATCCAAATGGTAGTCACTTTGGGATATGTCAATTATCTTTTCAATATTTCACAAACCTTTGGCCAAGCCTTGGGTTTTAGAATATCGAAATGATGTGCACCTTGTGCAACTTGCCCAATTGCAAACTTTGACTTTTCACCTCTAGAATAGTCAATTAATTCTCCAAGAATTTATTAATTGGCAACTTAATATTTCTTGATTTTAATATCCAACATTTAATCAATTTTAATAAGGTACTATTTATTATAATGATTACAATAATCCAATTATTTAATCAACTATAATTTTAATATTGATTACTATAATCTAATTATAAAATCAACTATCATTTTAATTCAATTATATTGATTACTATAATCCAATTATAAAATCAACTATTATCGAATGAGTTTGTATATAGTCCAACTATATATATTTTAAAAACAACATAAAATATTAGTCCAACTAATACTTTTGATTAATATGACGAGTAAAATATAGATGAGCGCGTTTAGCGAGTATTCGAACGAATGTTGCAAATTCAAAACTTGCCTCCCACTATTTTTCGTCGAACCTCTAACCCTCTGTTGAGTACTCGGAAACCGTGTTTCCTAGTGTGCTAGGATCCCGTTAAATGTCACACAATCTTGACTTTGGCCAACAAATTATATGATAATTAACTAGGTAGATCTCGAAGATCAATTGGATCTCATCCAACTCCTAGATCCAGTAGGTGGACATCCAAGTCCCAAACATATATCTAATATATGCCTATATATCGAATATATACCCTAACCTTTTTCCTCTGAATCAACTAGGCCTTGGCTTTGGCACAACAAACCTAGTGATCCCAGTCAAGCGCGGACCCATTGACATGGAAGCTTCGTAATCAATGTCGATGGACAAGAAGTGGTCTGACTTTGGCCAACAAACCACAACTTGGACACGACACCGATATGGAACAAAGCCTCGTGATTAAAAACACATCTTCGACGGACAAGGGCTTGACTTTGGCCAACAACCCCTGCCAATCTCGGATCTTGAGCAAGAATCACTCAATGGAAGGAAAATAAACGCTTGATATTTATTGAGGGATTTTCGCGTGCAAATTGGCTACCAATTTAATTATCTTTGTTATGGTCTCATCATCATACACCCTTAAACATGCATTCTAAATACATAATAAAGGAGTATGAAAATAAATAATAATGATTGCAGATGGATACTTTACACATTGATCCTAGATCAAATCTCTCCCTTTCTCACTCAAGCTAGCACTAGTATTACTTCTACCCGTTACACTACACTTCTAAAGAAACCTCATTTACATGGAGGGGAATAGGTGAGAAGAGAATACAAAGAGAATGAAGGTGATAAGGCTGGACACGCAGGTCCAATTTAATAAATCGAATTTATTACAACAATTTCTAAAATTGCCCACCCATCTAATATCCATCTGATATACATTATTCATTCAACACAACCACGTATTCACACACATAAACATGCTATCAATCAATCTAATCAAATTAATTAATCTATAATTAAGTGATCATCCAATGTTCAAACAACGATTTGATTTTGCTCGAGTCAAACTCGTTTTTGCGAATAAGTACTCAAAGTACGAATTCTTGAATTAAATTAAACTACATCATTAAATCCAATATAACATGTATTTAATACTAATTCACTATTCAATTCCAAATTAAATATTACACTTTATTTAATAAACCTTTTACGATTTAAATTCCAAATTTAATTGTAACGCGTCTCAAAGACCGATTAACGTCCAACGTCAATTCAATTAAAGTCCAATGGGCTTTTAATTGATTTCTTAAGGCGTGGACTTTTGGTCAACTCGGGTCAAACCGATAACCAAAGTCCAATCCGGGATTTACCCATAAGCCCATAAATCAATCTTGCCCATTAGGCCCAATTAAACTTTAAAGGTTCATTAAGTCGCATTTGGGCTTTATGGTTAAGGTTTTGGGCCCAATTGGATCCAATCCACTTGGCCTAAACCCAACTTGATAAATCAAGCCCAATAGGCCCAATACAACATTAGAAGACCAAATCCAATTTAAGCCTAAATAATTAAATTTCATGAATCCAATTCCGTAATTTAATTACCTAAAGTGCATTACATGATTAATCAACTAAATCAACATTTTCAAAACACTAAATTAGTCCAATTACTCATACTCAATTCATTATCATATGTCCAACACACAAAATGAAAAATCAAACCCATTACATGCTTTCAATGCTCTCGGCCAAAGGAAGTATTTTGTGTCCGATTCGGTTTCGATCCAATCGAACCCACAATCGACATCAAATCTCCATCCAATTTGATTTCATACACATCCAATGTCACAAAATCAAAATTACCAAGACATTAGGGCAATAAAACCAATTCGGCCACATGAGAATTTTGGGATTTTATGTTCAATTCAAAGTACAATCCAATTGACCTAAAATTAACATCATCCTACATGATTCTAACTCATCAATGAATCAAAACAAAAAATTCCAAGGATTCAAAATCACTATACCATTTGCCAAGGTCATCAATTTGGGGAAAATAATTCCAAATCATTCTTCAACAAATTGGTCCAACCAAAATGCAATTAGACATGTTATAAGCATACTCAAACAATCAATTTATTCAAATCATGCTCAAAACAAATTTACCCAAATTTTAAACCCTACAATTTCATGCTTGAACCAATAGCTCTGATATCATTGTTGGTTATTTTCTAGGTCCCAAGATCAAACAAGACATGAAATAATGCGTGAATACACCAATGAAGATAGCGGAATACTTACATCGGTCGGTTGAGTCGATTTGAAGACGAACGAAGCCACAAAAACCACTGATTTGGTGCACCCACTGCTGCAGATTTGCTCACTGGTTTGGGCAGTTTCGGGTCTCATATTGAAGCTCCAAACTCCATCGGATAAGTCCCGCCTCATGGGTGAACCTCTCTAACACCTTCGCAACAGTCGCAAGTGTGCTAGCACTTGATTTCTCACCATGAAAACCACTCATTGCCTCCCTTGAAGCTCACGGCAGTGAGCTGTGAAGAAGAAGAGAAGACAGCCCCTTGGGCGTGAGAGAGAAGGAAGAAAAGCAAAAAGTGTAAATGGATTAAATTGTGTAAATGATTTACAAGAATGACTTATATATTTTTCCAAAAAATAATAAGCTTTTTCCATTTTTTTTATCCAATAAAATCTATATAAATCAATTACACATCCATCAAGGTTACTATTCCACCCACTTGCATCACTATTCACATGTCACTTTAATAAAGTGATGTGATGCAAGTCAATCCATCAATCCATCAATCAATCAATCAATCAATCAATCACTCAAAGTGACTTTTGATTTGATGCTTGATGTGACGATTGATTTGACGCTTGACGTGACTTGAATTCGAAATACGAATGCGCTCGCAATCACTCTCGGGCTCGGGTTCGTTAATTCCAAATTAAAGATTTTTCCGTCGCGTCGTAATTAGATGATTACGCCTAGCGAATTCACTATTCACGTCGCTAACGAATTAATTCTAAATTAAATCGTTCGCCCGAATTAAAATCTAATTTTAATTCCGCGTCGAAATCTAATTTCGTTTAATATATCGAATATATTAATTTGCCGATTAATTCCAAATTAATCAATCTCTCTCTTTAGACGATGTTTTATCCCAGATAAAATATCTCCATAATTAATCCCAGATTAATTTTCTCTTTCTTCTATATAATCCCAGATTATTAATGAGTGCGAGTTATGCGTCATCGGTGCATTATCGGGAAGCGACCCATGAGATCCCCGGATAAGTTGGCAGTAAATACGGTCGTCGGAGTATCCGAATCACGTACGTACCAAGTACTACGTTCTACCGATTTACGAGACAAGGTCGGCTTCTAGCAAAGCACGATGTCTACCAAATTCTCCGGTCATATTCATTTAAGAATATTAAGATCTGTATCAAGCGTAGTATACCATTGTATGTGTGTATCGGCGGCAGTATCGGATAGTCACGTGCTAGGGCTGGGGCTGGATAAGTGTCTACCCCGTCCGAAGCACATATCGGATGTCTGGTAACATAGTCTCTATAATCGGATATTCATGACCTGGTCACAATATCCCGATTGGTTGCGCAACACTCAAGAGCACTAGTACCGTATCCTGCGTGACAACATCTCCACTATGACTGAAGTGATACTTCCGTCTTGACATCACACCCAATACACTAGGACTCTCTGATAAACCTAGAAGTGGTGTACGCAGAACCGGTTAAAGCCCTGTACCACCAAGACCAAAGTCTATCGATTATCGCAAGTATTAGCGATGTAAGTCTCAGGTTAAGACTATACACACCTACCTTGATTTCGGCCTCCCATAGACACATAGTCAATAACCAATGGGATTCCGAGGGGTCTATCCAGAGCGAAGCTGTTTCCCGTACCATCGGTGAAACACGACCTCCTATCGCACTCGCATAAGTATCTGATACTTATATATATGAGAAATATGCCGTTGTGCCCTCACAACGCACACAAGTGCAATACTAGCCTATTCTGCATTATCGATGTCCAGTCTCGATAATACTCCGGCTAGGGATATTTAATGATTAATCCTTCGGGGACTGATACTGTCTCATTTCATTCTCAGTCCAGGAACTAATCATAGGGACCTCTCTTCATTTATATATCTATGGTGATCTAATCACAAATGATGAGAGTGCAATTTCCTTGTCACATAGTTAATTTGCTACAACAACACAATGATCTGTGCAAATAGTGACGCTATGGGTCATTTTGTCCAACAAGTATTCCGCAACTTGTCTTTAATTTATTCACACACAAATCATCTTAGTGATTTTGTGGCATATGTAAGACACTAACAATGGTATCAAAGACATCCTAAGCTTGATTTGAAATCTAGGGTTCATGGACTTTAATTTGGGATCTTTTGATTTGAGTTTGATTTACATAATTGATTGTTTGATTGAGTTTGTATGATGATGAATTGGATTTGTGAATCTTAAAATTTTTGAAAAATTGATTGGATAAAAAAGAATCCCCAAATCCATCCCCTTGGCCGAAACTACCCTAGTGTATGCTCATGGTGATTTTTTGAATATTAGTAATTTGATGTGTTGTTGACATGAAATATATGTTAAATGTTGATTTAATTCGATTGAAATCAAATTGTATGATAATTTCTTTGCCATTGTCGTGAGCCTAAGCATGTTACAGAATTGATTTTGCTTCAATTTTTTGTTGGACATGAATTTGAAATTAAGCATGATTAATTGGATTAATTAGACTTTTGGAAACATTAGATTAGTTTATTAATTATGTTAATTACACTTTAAATTGAATTAATGTGTTTTGGATTAATATGTTAATTTAAATTGTTATAATTGGGCTAATGGGCTTGGTTGGGCCAAGTTTGGTTTTGGACAATTGGGTTGGATCCAATTGGGCCTAAAACCATTTCCATAAAGTCCAAATATGACTATTGGCCTTTAAAAATTTAATTGGGCCTAATGAGCCTAAATTGATTTTTGGCATAGGGTGATTTCTATTTGGGCCTTAACTTCTTGGGTTTGATCCATAATGGCCAAAACCCATGCTTAAGAATTAAATGAAAGCTCATTGGACTTTAATTAAAATAGTATTGGATACTAATTAGGCCTTTGAGACCCATTAAGATTAGATTTTGATTCTAAGTATAAAAGGCACATAAAAATGTGTAATTATTTAATTTGGAATTAAATTCAAATTAGTATTGAATACAATTAATTCAAGAATACGTACTTTGAGTATTTATTCTTAAACGAGTTTGACTCGTGCAAATCAAATCATTGTTTGAACATTGGATGGTCATTAAAGATTAATTAATTGGATTAGATACATTGAATAACATGAATTTGAAATTAAGCATGATTAATTGGATTAATTAGTCTTTTGGAAACATTAGATTAGTTTATTAATTATGTTAATTACACTTTAAATTGAATTAATGTGTTTTGGATTAATATGTTAATTTAAATTGTTGTAATTGGGCTAATGGGCTTGGTTGGGCCAAGTTTGGTTTTGGACAATTGGGTTGCATCCAATTGGGCCTAAAACCATTTCCATAAAGTCCAAATATGACTATTGGCCTTTAATAATTTAATTGGGCCTAATGAGCCGAAATTGATTTTTGGCATAGCGTGATTTCTATTTGGGCCTTAGCTTCTTGGGTTTGATCCATAATGGCCAAAGCCCATGCCTTAAGAATTAAATGAAAGCTCATTGGACTTTAATTAAAATAGTATTGGATACTAATTAGGCCTTTGAGACCCATTAAGATTAGATTTGGAATCTAAGTCTAAAAGGCACATAAAAATGTGTAATTATTTAATTTGGAATTAAATTCAAATTAATATTGAATACAAATTAAATTGGATTTGAAATTATAGTTCGATATAATTCAAGAATACGTACTTTGAGTATTTATTCTTAAACGAGTTGGACTCGTGCAAATCAAATCGTTGTTTGAACATTGGGTGGTCATTAAAGATTAATTAATTGGATTAGATACATTGAATAACATGCTTTGTATGAATACTTGGATGTATTTGTATGAATAATATATATCAGATGGATAATAGATGGGTGGGGGTAATTTTGGAAATTATTGTAATAAATTCAGAATTTATTAAATTGGACTTGCGTGTCCAGCCTATTATCTATATTCTCTTTGTATTTCTCTTCTCACCAATTTTCCTCAATGCAAATGAGGTTTCTTTAATGTATTATGTTATTGGGTAGAAGTATGAATAATGCTAGTAGAATAGAAGATAACGAGAGATTTTTTCTAGGAATAATTTATTATATATCCATCCGCATATCATTTTTAATTTATTGCGCCTTAAAATGCTTTTAGAATGCATGTTTAAGGGTGTATGATGAGACCTAATCAAAGATAATAAATTGATTGCCAATTTAGGTGAAAAAGCCTCAAATATATTAAGCGTTTTCCTTCCATTGAGTGGTTCTTTCTCAAGATCCAAGATTGGCATTGGTTTGTTGGTAAAAGTCAAGATCATTGTCCATCATGAATGTGTTTGAACCACAAAAGCTTTGTTCTATATCGCATGTCTTGGGCGGTTGTGACTTGTGGCCAAAGTCAAGGTCACTTCTAGTTCATCGACGTGGATTACGAAGCTTTCGCACTGTCAATGGGCCACGCTTAACTGGAATCATTAAGCTTGTTGAAGCCAAGGCTCAATTGATTTAGAGAAAGAGGTTAGGAAATATATATTGGATATATATATCGGACTTGGAGGTCCACCTACCGGATCTAGGAATTGGATGAGATTCAATTGATCTTAGAGATCTACCTAGTTAAGTTTCATATAGCTTGTTGGCCAAAGTTAAAGTTGTGTGTTATTTAAAGGGATTCTAGCTCACTAGGAAACTAGGTTTCCCGAGTACTTCACAGAGGGTTAGAGGCTCGTCGAAAAATAGTGGGAGGCTAGTATTAAATACTTGCCAACACGCGCTCTTTTATTTTATTTTTCATCGTTAAAAATATATAAGTTGGACTAATATTTAATATTGCTTTCTTTAAATAGTTAGATTGTACAACACACTACTCTATTTGTAGTTGGTTATATAGTTAGACTATAGTAACCATTGCATTTTGAGTGTACCTAAAATCGTTGACTCAATAGTTAGACTATAGCAATCAAGATGACTGAAAGATTAGCGTTAAGAGACATAATCCTGGGTGAAAATATCTTTAACAGCGTAAATTTTCCAGAATGGGAAATGAATATCAGGATAGTCCTGGGAGTTGAGAAGTGACACTATTGGATAGAGAAACCTCTCGGGCCCTGAGCCCGGAGTTGAGCGAATAGTAGAGCATGAGCATTGGAAGACTCATCGTGATGATAACTTTAGTGCCCAATCCATCATGCTTGCTGCAATGATTCCTCAATTTCATCGTCAGAACAAAGGATTGGATCCTTATAGTATAATGTTGAAATTAAAGGATCTTCACAGATCTAACCTTAGATCTTAGAAGTATGAATTACAAAAGAAGCTATTTCGCTCACTTATGTCAGAGACTACATCTGTCAAGAACTAGGTGTCGCAGATGATTACTGAAATTGAACAGCTAGGTTAGCTGGGCATTACCTACGAGGCCGAGACTTCCATAGATTTGATCTTACAGTCTCTACTCGAATGCTGGGGCAGGTTCATCATGAACCATGAGAAAACTCTTGGAGAGTTAAATGCTATGCTCAATGAGGCAAATCCAGAGCTTCCAAAAGGGCAAGAAGCGCAAGCACATCTACTACTTCGACATCCCAGAGGCTAAGGCTTGGCTGAAGGCTTCTGGGGGTGTGAAGAAAAAGGCAAAGGTAAAATCGACAATCTTCTTGGAAGACAAATGACATATCCCAACATGTCTGCCTAAATTATGGCAAACGGGGTCGCTGGAAGTGTGACTGCCATATGGAAAAGGCAGACATGATGGAAGTGAAGGCCGGTAAGGCTCCGACTTCAGGTATGTTTTTTATAAACATATCTACTACTAGTTTTTAAAATTGGATTTTGATACTGGATGTGGTACATACAAATGTACTGATGTGTAGGATCTGCTGACTAGCAGAAGACTGGCTTCATATGAGACTCGATCTGCGAGTCAGAAATGGGACGAGAGTCGTTGTTTTGGCTGTGGGAACCTAAGTTTTGGAACTGCCCTCTGGGCATGTACTTAAATAAGAAAACTGTTATAATGTACCCAGTTTGACTAGAAATATTATCTCTATATCTAGTTTAACCCGTTACGGGTATACCTTTATGTTCCAGAACACTGGTTGTTTTGTTTATAAAGATGATATTGAGATATATGTTGGAGTTTTTAAAGGTCCCAAGATCAAAACTCAAGCATGAATCATATGTGAATACAACGACGGAAGTGCGGAATACTTACATCGAGCGGTTAAGCGACGATTTGGGCAACAAAAAAAAAATTCTGCACACTTTATCAAGGCAGTGAGCTGCTATGAATAGTGAATTTCGCCCAACATCTTCAAGATTTGAAGCTCCAAGCTTCATCATTTGGCTTCCCGGCTCATGGGTATACTTCCGTTATCACATTGGCATGATCCCGGAGTGTTCTAGCACTCTTGTTTTGCCACAAAACACACTTGCTTCCCCCATTTTCTTTTGTAAAATTCGGCAGTTCACTGCCTTTGAGAAAGAGAAAATGGCGTGTGATGGAGAGAAGGAAGAAGAGGAGTGAGAGGAGGGAAAGTAAATCTACTTTGCTTATACGGTTTTTTGTGTTGATAATGCATCAAATGCACTTGAATTTCATTTGAAATTCATTTCAAACACATTTGGGTTTAATTCCCAACCACACACATCACTTTATTACATCAAGTCACATCACATCACTTTATTAATCCAATCAATTGTCATATCAATCAATCAATCCAATCAATTGTCACATCACCCAAAGTGACATGATTTGACGCTTGATGTGACGCTAGATGCGACTAGCGACTTGACGCTTGATTTGACGTGCCGCACTCGAATTCCAAATACGAATACGCTCACAAATAATCTCGGGCTCGGGTTCGCTAATTCCAAATTAACGAATTTTCCGTTGCGTCGTAATTAAATGATTACGCCAAGCGAAATCACTATTCACGTCGCTAACGAATTAATTCCAAATTAATTCGTTCACCCGAATTAAAATCTAATTTTAATTCCGCGTCGAAATCCAATTTCGATTAATATATCAAATATATTATTTCCTCGATTAATTCCAAATTAATGTTTCTCTCTCTTTAATCGACATTTTATCCTAAATAAAATATCTCCGCAATTAATCCCAGATTAATTTTCTCTCTCATCATATTAATCCCAGATTAATTAAAAGTGCGAGTCATACGTCATCGGTGAATCTTTGGGAAGCGACCATGAGATCCCCGGATATATTGGTAGTCAAATCGGTCGTCGGACTATCCGAACACGTGAGTACCAAGTACTACGTTTTTTACCAATTTACAAGACAAGGTTGGCTTCTAGCAAAGCACCATGCCTATCCAATTCTCCGGAAATATCCTTACAGGAATAAGGATCTATATCAAGCGTAGTATAACCGTAGTATTGCGTATTTCTGTCCAGTATCGGATGATCACATGCAAGGCCTAGGGCTGGTAGAGTGTCTGCCCCGTACGAAGCATATATCGGATAACAAACAACTAGTCTCTTTAAAATCGGATAATCATGACCAAGTCATATTATCCCGACGGTTGCAACCTTATATAGAGAACGAGTTCTGTATCCCTGCGTGATCATCAACTCCATATGACTGGAGTGACACTTCCGTCTTGACATCACACCCAACACACTACGATTCTCAATATACCCAGTATTGGCGTACACAGAACCGGTTAAAGCCCTGGATGACCGCAACCAAAGTATATTGATTGTCGCAAGTATTAGCGGTGCAAGTCTCAGGTTAAGACCAATACACCTACCCTGATTTCAGACTTCCATAGACACGTAGTCATACTACCAATGGAATCCGAGGGGGTCTAATCCAGAGCGAGCTGTTTCCCGTACCATCGGTGAAACAAAACCTCCTATTACACTTGCATGAGTATCCAATACCCAAATATATGAGAACTATGCCGTTGTGCTCTCACAACGCGCACAAGTGTAATACTAGTCTTTTACACATTCATCGATGTCCAATCTCGATAATGCTCTGACCAGGGATGTTTAATGATTTATCCTTCATGGACTGATACTGTCTCATATCATTCTCCGTCCAGGAACAAATCATAAGGACCTCTTATCTTTATATAGCTAGGTGATCTAATCACAAATGATACGAGTGCAATTTCCTATGTCACATAGTTAATTTGTACAACACACCGTGATCTGTACAAATAGTGACGCTATGGGTCATAATTGTCCAACAATCTCCACACTTGGCCTATAGCCAGTCACTCGAGTGTCTGACACCCGAACTATGTACGGTTGGCTCAAACTGCTGAGAAAATCTTTCGTCAGCGGATTTGCATGAATATCATCTTGATGCGATTTATTCGATCATCACACATCGCCACGATGTATGATCCGAACGAATCAGATGAATATGTAAGTATGTATTTAGATCGTTGATGAGACCATTAATTCTTTAGCCTGTGCTGATGCCTAGCTCAGCCGCTAACAGAACTATATCTAATCTAATTAGATATTTATCGACCCAAATGACTTTTATTGCTGCCTCAGCTGCTGTAATTAACCCGTAATTTATTGTTTATTTGGTAACAGTATCTTGCTTGGAAGATTTCCAGCTTATTGCACCGTTATTTAAGCTGTATAGTACTGTTTGCGACTTTTAGTCGTCTTTATCGATTATTGGAAACTTGCTACAGTGATCCCAGTCACTTCAAGTTCTCCTTCTCCATAGGTTAAGACAATATCCTTAGTTCTCTAAGATACTAACGGATGTTCCTAACATCAATCCAGTGACTATCACTCGGATTAGCCTGTTTGTGAATCCATATGCTCAAAGCATATGATACACCAGGTCTTGTACATTTTTCAATGTACAGTTCCACGGAGAGTATGTCGAAAGCCAAGCTTTCATCGATATTTATTTTATGGGAATGTCATTTCCAAGAAATGACATATTATCATTATTTTATAGGACAGCCACTGTCAGTACGCTCCCACTAACCCTCTTATTTACACAGAATCATTTTCGTTTTGAATTAAATCATATATCATTATGATTGCATCAAAATGATAATTCCAAGAACCTATGCTCGTATCAGCAAGCATTAACCAAATGGATTTATCGTGGCAATAAGTAAAAGGTTGAATCGTAATCAACACAATGTCGATAACGATACCTTTCCGTTAAAAGCCTAGCTTTATACGTTGGTATGTTGCCATCCATGTACGTCTTCCTTGAAGACTTGTAAAGTACCAATAGGCACAATGCCTTGTGGTACATCAACTAGTATCCAAACTGGTTGAAATGCATGGAATCCATTTCGGATTATATGGCACCTTGCCATAATAAGGGAGTTGATACCTTGTATCACTTCCTTAGTTCTCGTGTATTCGAAGATTAATGGTATAGTTTCATCCTTGATGAACTATATATGTTCCATTAAGATTCAGTGCCTTTAACAGTATTACTCCGATTTTCATCGAGTTATACTATCCTCTCACTTACCACTGCATATCGGTATTCCTCTTAGGAAAACCACATGGTGAGCAACAATCTAATTGTTCTCATGTGAGGTATATAAGTACAATACTTATGGTATCCCTAGGATATCCTACAATTGGCACTTATCCTATTTGGGTTTTAGTTTGGTATCATCCAAACATATGCCAAGCATACCCAAATGGTCAGGAATGAGAAACCCGGTTTCTTTCCCTTTCATATCTAATATGATATCTGTCAAACAGATTATTATGGAACCTTATTCAAAATAAGTTCTTGCACTGTTTAAAGCTTATCCGTTGAAGGAAATGGTAGCTCAGAGCGACTCGTGATTAACCTTATTTTGTCCAACAAAATTTTGGTTAATGCTGTTCGGACACACCGTCAAACTGACCTGTTCCGGGAGGAGTCCCTATTGAAAGAATACTATACTCTTTCAAGTATAGGAGAAACTTACTGCTTAAGTATTTTCATTACGGTTTTACCGTGACGGTGTAATACTATAGCCGATCTGTTTCTCTATTTCGTGTCGAAACTGTGAAAGTTTCCGATTTGTGTTCTTCAAAAGAAACACACAACCATTACGCGATGCCACATCCGTATAGGTCACGTAATATTCATATCCACATCTAGCCTAGCTAGACATGTGCCCACTTGCTTCACTATGAACCAGGGCTAACAGATCGGTGGCATTTTCACTTTTACCGAGTAAAGGTGTTTTAAGCACATTGCTTAATAAACTAGATTCGTAGACTTTATTTGAAGAGAATCAAAATAGTTCAAGTACCCACTCTTCGAAAGTGTGGATATACGAGTCTTGTTTGATTGTGTCCCAGACAACAATGCCACAATTAGTTTCTTAACTGATTAAATCAGTATGAGCTATTTGTTCGTCATTATATACATTTGAGATTTTATTTATATTCAAAATATAAATTCTGTTATTCACATCTAATGTGTTTATCTCAATATCATCTTTATATAATAAAACACTTTAGTGTTCTAGAATATAAAGGTACACCCGCAGCGGGTTATACACTGATATAAAGATAATGTTTCTAGTCAAACTAGTTACATTATAACAGTTCCCTAATTTAAGTACACACCGGAATGGCAGTTCCTAAACTTAGGTATCTATAGTTAAAACAGCGACTTTCGTCCCGTTTTCAAACCGCAGATTAATCTCATCTGAAGTCAGTATCCTGCTTAAAGCAGATTCTGCACAACAGTATATATTTATGTATCACACTAAGTATTTAAAATCCAATTTCAATACTAGTTGTGAACATAATTATGACAAATATATTTGAAGTAAGAGCCTTGCTCGTCTTCAATTCCTTCTTAGGAATATCCTTTTATCTTCCCAAAAGATTATTATGATTTTGCCTTTGCCAATTTCAACATTCCAGTAGCCTTTGGCCAAGCCTCGGGTTTCTAGAATATTGAAGTAAGGTGTGTCTTGCACTACTTGCCTAATTGCAAACTTTGACTTTGTCTCCTTGAGAATAGTCATTAATTCTCCAAGAATTATTTATTGCAATTTAGTATTTCAAAGATCTAAAATAGATCCATGAAAATCCTTCAATTTCAGAAATTAAGGAGTCTACTTCGACAAGCTTAATGGATTAAGCGCTAAAGTTATCATTATACGAATATTCCAAATATCATATTCCACTTATTTGCTTAACTCGGGCTTTAGGCATAATTCATTATTTTATCAAATAAAATAACTTATTAATTTCCAAGACCATCTTGAAATTATTCCCAATTTGAAAATTAAAGTCGTTTAAATACATTTTCACCCAGGATTATGTTTTAAACACTAATCTTTCATTTCTATCTTGATTCTAATAGTCCAACTATTTAATCAACGATTTGTGGTACTATTGATTATAATGATTATAATAGTCCAACTATATAATCAAATATAATTTAAATTAATTAACCTCAATTACATTGATTACTATAATCCAATTATAAAATCAACTGTAAACTGAAATTAATTAATTCAAATATATTGATTAATATAATCCAATTATATATAATCAATATAATACAGCCCAACTGTAAATTAAAACAACAATTTAAATATTAGTCCAACTAACATTTAATCTAACGACGAAATAATTTGAATGAGCGCGTATGGCGAGTAATTGAACGAGTATTGCAAATTCAATTCTTGCCTCCCACTATTTTTCGGCGAGCCTCTAACCCTCTGTCGAGTACTCGGGAAACCGTGTTTTCCTAGTGGGCTAGGATCCCGTTAAATATCACACAATCTTGACTTTGGCCAACAAATTGTATGATAATTAACTAGGTAGATCTCTAAGATCAATTGGATCCAATCCAATTCCTAGATCCGGTAGGAGGACGTCCAAGTCCGAAACATATATCTTATATATGCCAATACATCCAATGTATTACCTAACCTTTTTCCTCTGAATCAACTAAGCCTTGGCTTTGGCACAACAAGCTTAATGATTCCAGTTAAGCGCGACCCATTGACCATGGAAAGCTTCGTAATCAATGTCGATGGACAAGAAGTGGTCTTGACTTTGGCCACAAACCACAAATTGGACATGACACTGACATGTAACAAAGCCTTCGTGATTCAAACACATCTTCGACAGACAAAGGCCTTGACTTTGGCCAACAAACCAATGCCGTCTCGGATCTTGAGTGAGATCACTCAATGGAAGGAAAAACGCTTAATATTATTTGAGGGTTTTTCGCGTGCAAATTGGCAACCAATTTATTATCTTTGTTAAGGTCTCATCATCATACACCCTTAAACATGCATTCTAAACACATAATAAAGCGCATATGAAATAAAATAATAATGATATGCGGATGGATACTTTACATTGATCCTAGATCAAATCTCTCATTTTCTCTCTCCAAAGCTAGCACATGTATTACTTCTACCCGTTACACTACACTTCTAAAGAAACCTCATTTACATTGAGGGGAATATGAGAGAGAATACAAAGAGTATAGAGGTGATAAGGCTGGACTCGCAGGTCCAATTAATAAATCAAATTTATTACAATTTCCAAAATTGTCCCACCCGACTAATATCCATCCGATATACATTATTCATGCATCGCAACCATGTATTCACTCAAGCATGTTATCAATCAATCTAATCCAATTAATTAATCTGATAATTAGTGATCATCCAATGTTCAAACAACGATTTGATTTTGTTCGAGTCAAACTCGTTTTTGCGAATAAGTACTTAAAGTACGAATTCTCGAATTAAATTAAACTACATAATTAAATCCAATTTAATATGTATTTAATACTAATCCATTTATTTAATTCCAAATTAAATCTTACACTTTATTTACGAACCTTACGACTTAAATTCCAAATTTAATCGTTTCGGGTCTCAAAGCCCGATGAATATCCAATATTAATTTAATTAAAGTCTAATGGGCTTTTATTAATTTCTTAAGGCGTGGAATTTTGGTCAACTCTCGAGTCAAACGAATAACCAAAATCCAATCCGGGAGTTACCCCATAAGCCTAGAAATCAATCTTGGCCCATTAGGCCCAATTAAACTTTAAAGGTCCATTAGTCGTATTTGGGCTTTATGGTAGCGGTTTTGGGCCTAATTGGATCCAATCAATTTTGCCTAAACCCAACTTTGTACAACAAAGCCCAATAAGCCCATTTACAACATAACAAGCCCAAATCCAATTTTAGCCCAATTAATTAAATCATAAAATCCAATTTCAAAATCTAATTAATTCTAAAGTGTGTATCATGATTAATCACCTAAACCATTATTTCCAAAACACAAATTAGGCTAATTAATCATGCTCAATTTCATCATCACATGTCCAACACGTTAAGATTAAAATCAAACCCATTACATGCTTTACTACTCTCGGTAAATTGGACTAATTTTATTCAATTCCGATTCAATCCAATTAAATCCAAATTACATTAATTCAACATCCTTAATCGTTTCAAGTCATCGAATGATCAACGAAACAAAATTACCAAGATTTAGGGCATACTCCTATTCGGCCACACATCAAAATTGGGGAAATTTGTTCCAAACAATATTTAATCAAATTGATCCAACCAATCATCAATTAAACATGTATTAAGCATACTTGATCATCCAATTTCATAATTGCATGCTCAATTTCATTTTACCCAATTTCAAGCTTTATGACATACTTTCAAAATTGGGGAAATTTGTTCCAAACAATATTTAATCAAATTGATCCAACCAATCATCAATTAAACATGTATTAAGCATACTTAATCATCCAATTTCATAATTGCATGCTCAATTTCATTTTACCCAATTTCAAGTTTCATGACATACTTGGCAATTTGGGGATTTTACGTCCGAATCGAATTCAATCCAATTGATTCCGCAATCGTCGTTAAATCATCATCCCGAATGATTTCCAACACTTCCAATTGTCAAAAATCAAAAATCCCAAGACATTAAAAGACATCACAATTTCGGCCAAGGAGGGAATTTGGAGGAAAATTGATCCAATCATATTTTCTTCAAATTGACCCAATCAATCTTCAATTCAAACACAATTAAACATACAAATCCATCCAATTTAATTTATCATGCTCAAAATCAAGTTTGCCCAAATTTTATCCCAAACTTTTCATGCTTTTAACCTAAGCTCATGATGCCATTGTTGGAGTTTTTCAAGGTCCCAAGATCAAAACTCAAGCATGAATCATATGTGAATACAACGACGGAAGTGCGGAACACTTACATCGAGCGGTTGAGCGACGATTTGGGCAACAAAAAAATTCTGCACACTTTATCAAGGCAGTGGGCTGCTGTGAATAGTGAATTTCGCCCAACATCTTCAAGATTTGAAGCTCCAAGCTTCATCATTTGGCTTCCCGGCTCATGGGTATACTTCCCTTATCACCTTGGCATGATCCCGGAGTGTGCTAGCACTCTTGTTTTGCCACAAACACACATTGCTTCCGCATTTTCTTTTTTGTAAAATTCGGCAGTTCACTGCCTTTGAGAAAGAGAAAATGGCGTGTGATGGAGAGAATGAAGAAGAGGAGAGAGAGGAGGGAAAGTAAATCTTCTTTCTTATACGGTTTTTTGTGTTGATTAATGCATCAAATGCAAATGAATTTCATTTGAAATTCATTTCAAACACATTTGGGTTTAATTCCCAACCACACACATCACTTTATTAATCATCAAGTTACATCACATCACTTTATTAATCCAATCAATTGTCATATCGATCAATCAATCCAATCATTTGTCACATCACTCAAAGTGACTTGATTTGACGCTTGATGTGACGCTAGATGCGACTAGCGACTTGACGCTTGATTTGACGTGCCGCACTCGAATTCCAAATACGAATACGCTCGCAAATAATCTCGGGCTCGGGTTCGCTAATTCCAAATTAACGAATTTTCCGTTGCGTCGTAATTAAATGATTACGCCAAGCGAAATCACTATTCACGTCGCTAACGAATTAATTCCAAATTAATTCGTTTCCCGAATTAAAATCTAATTTTAATTCCGCGTCGAAATCCAATTTCGATTAATATATCAAATATATTAATTCCTCGATTAATTCCAAATTAATGTTTCTCTCTCTTTAATCGACATTTTATCCTAATAAAATATCTCCACAATTAATCCCAGATTAATTTTCTCTCTCATCATATTAATCCCAGATTAATTAAAAGTGCGAGTCAGACGTCATCGGTGAATCTTTGGGAAGCGACCCATGAGATCCCCGGATATGTTGGTAGTCAAATCGGTCGTCGGACTATCTGAACACGTGAGTACCAAGTACTATGTTTTACCGATTTACAAGACAAGGTTGGCTTCTAGCAAAGCACCATGCCTATCCAATTCTCCGGAAATATCCTTACAGGAATAAGGATCTATATCAAGCGTAGTATACCGTAGTATTGCGTATTTCTGTCCAGTATCGGATGATCACATGCAAGGCCTAGGGCTGGTAGAGTGTCTGCCCCGTACGAAGCATATATCAGATAACAAGCAACTAGTCTCTTTAAAATCGGATAATCATGACCAAGTCATATTATCCCGACGGTTGCAACCTTATATAGAGAACTAGTTCTGTATCCCTGCGTGATCATCAACTCCATATGACTGGAGTGACACTTCCGTCTTGACATCACACCCAACACACTACGATTCTCAATATACCCAGTATTGGCGTACACAGAACCGGTTAAAGCCCTAGACGACCGCAACCAAAGTATATTGATTGTCTCAAGTATTAGCGGTGCAAGTCTCAGGTTAAGACCAAATACACCTACCCTGATTTCGGACTTCCATAGACACGTAGTCATACTACCAATGGAATTCCGAGGGGGTCTAATCCAGAGCGAAGCTGTTTCCCGTCCTATCGGTGAAACACAACCTCCTATTACACTTGCATGAGTATCCAATACCCAAATATATGAGAACTATGCGGTTGTGCTCTCACAACGCGCACAAGTGTAATACTAGTCTTTTACGCATTCATCGATGTCCAATCTCGATAATGCTCTGACCAGGGATGTTTAATGATTTATCCTTCATGGACTGATACTGTCTCATATCATTCTCCATCCAGGAACAAATCATAGGGACCTCTTATCATTTATATATCTAGGTGATCTAATCACAAATGATACGAGTGCAATTTCCTATGTCACATAGTTAATTTGTACAACAACACCGTGATCTGTACAAATAGTGGCGCTATGGGTCATAATTGTCCAACAATATACACATTAGATGTGAATAATAGTATTTATATTTTGAATATAAATGAATCTCAAACATATAAATATGACAAACAAAATGCTCAAACTAAATAACACGGATGAGACTTATCTGTGGCAATGTTGTCTGGGACATATCTACAAGACTCGTATATCCACTCTTTCGAAGAGTGGATACTTGGACGGATTTGATCCTAATTCATATGATGTCTGTGAATCTTGTTTATTAGGCAAAATGCCTAAAACACCTTTTAGTGGTAAAGGTGTACGTGCCACCAAGCTGTTAGTCATCGTTCATGGTGACGTAAACGAGCCTATATCTAGCCAGGCTAGAGGTGGATAAAAATACTTCATAACCTTTACGGATGTTGCATCGTGTTATGGTTATGTTTATATTAAGAATCACAAATCGGAAACTTTTGATAAATTCAAAGAGTTTTTACACGGTGTAGGCATTGTATTTTTGCATAAGACTCGATGATGAGCCTCGTATGGAGGCACTACCCTTTAAGTTGCGGAAGTCACGGGAAACAGTCATCGGAAGGGAAAAATCAATACCTTTCTAGATTTCATTCTTTTGTTTAGCCTCGGGTTTGCTCGATTAATCTATGTTTTAGCTATTAGATTCGGCCCAAAAATCCCCGCATCCCACACTAAGCCACACACCAAGCCCATACACCACCAAGTCACACGCCCAAGCCCACCAAAGAGCCATCCCACACGTCCACAAGCCCAAAATCCCATCCAAAAAAATATCCAACGCATTAAACACATGTTAAAATCTAAATAAATCACATTCCTAATTTAAATAAATCACATGCCTAAATAAAATGGATTTTTTCCTTATAACACACTATTTGAAGATATCCCCTATAATTGCATTATTTCTTTCTTACCCAAATAAGGACAACCCTAAGCCTTTCTTATAAAAAGAAGCACAAACCAAACTCTTAACCCCTTAGCACATTCACGCCCAAGACAAGAGAAGAGCCTTCATTGCCGTGAAACACACCCCTCAATTAGCCCTCCAATTCACGCAAAAACAACAACCAAATACACCTCAAAAAAACCCCTCTAATTCATGCCAAATAGAAACCAAATACAGCTCAAAACAGCCCCTCTAATTCACACCAAACAGCAACAAAATACACCTCAAAACAGCCATTCTAATTCACGCCAAACAACAACCAAATACACCTAAACAAAACCCATATAATTCACGCCAAACAGAAATAAAATACATCCCTAAACTGCACCCTAAACAGCCCCCAATCACCAAAACATTGCACCCTAAAATAGTCAAAAAACAGCGGCAAAAATAGCAAAAATAGTAGTAAAAACAGTAAAAATTGTATCAAAAATAGCAAAAATAGCAGCCCAAAACAACGAGGCAACGAAAGAAAATATTGAATCGGTGAATCGGGAAAGTTGCAGAGCATTAACCCTTCTGACGGCCGCGTAACGCACTTTCAAGAGGCAATTTTTTAAGATAAGACCTGAGGGCACCCTTTTATTTATTTTCATTCATTTTTTTCAGTTATTTATTATTATTTCTCCGCATGCATCTTGTTGGTTTATGTATGTTATTATTATTGGATGAATGCTCTGTGCTATCTCTAGTGGTATATCAGATGGAAACTCATACATAAATTCTGTAGCCGAATCCGAATGAACGGTAGTGCGATCTGTACTTGGGACACAACTCCATGTACTACTTGAGAAATGCACATATTTCATTTTGTCTAATCTTGTGTCCATCTATCGTTTATTATTTCGCCATTTACTTTCCGCATGCTAGTTATTTATGCCATGATAATTTAATATGCATGGGTAAATCACGTTGGAAAAGGTCCTCTGTTTGAGGGATGAAAAGCCTAAGGGCTACCTTTACCACGACGCTTTTATCGCACCGGACATAGTATGTTTTGTTGCACGTGAGATATGTTCAATTGGGCATTCGAGGTCCTATATAGATGTTGGTCTTGGTCACATCTCTTTCCTTCTTGTTATTTACTTTTTTTGTATCGCATTGCTTCACGTATATTTTCAAGCATGATCGCCTCTTTAGTTATTTCTTTCAGGTTAAGAATTTAATTATCTCTCTTTAATATTTACGCTTAGACAATTATCATTTTTTTATATTTCCACATTTATCTACTTAATTTGTTCATGAGATTGTGTATTTGCCTTTATCTCACTTACTTCTATGCGTGCAAACTTAGATATAGGTTATATGTAAACTTAGATATAAGTTATTCTTGGATGTGTATGTTGCGTAGACTTGGTTATCATGAATCCATTCATTACAAGTGACATAAGTAAGGGACCATTCCGAACCCAACGGTTTGAGGTCTTCCCTTGCGAGGGGTGAGTGCGGCCTTAAACCATTTCCCAGTTCACGCTGGGTGGCGACTCTTTTATTCTCCGGTTTAGTCCCTTGTGGGCTACACTTTACTTCTGACTGGGCTGCGATCCTGGAACAGCGTCGCCAATTTCTGTGTCCTACACACGGATATAGTTAAACCGTGGTGGAAAATACTTGAGCAATGAGTTTCTTGATTACATGAAAGATTATGGTATTCTTTCACAGTGGACTCCTCCCAGAACACCTCAATTGAGTGGTGTGTCTGAACAGAGAAATCGAACTTTGTTAAACATGGTAAGGTCAATGATAAGTCACACTGACCTACCAATTTCCTTCATGGGATACGTATTGAACAATGCAATACTTATTTTGAATAAGGCTCCGTTAAAGTCTGTTGGATAGACTCTATATGAAATATGGACAGAAAAGAAATCGGGTTTCTGAATCTTGAAGATTTAGGAATGCTGGTCATATGTTAGGATGGTACAAAACTAGAACCCAAATCGGATAAGTTTTTACTTGTAATTGGTTATCCTAAGGAAACCAAATGATATTGTTTCCACAACCTATAAGAGAACAAAATATTTGTTGCTCTCTATGTGATTTTCCTTAGAGGAATTCCTAAATACAGTGAAAAGTGGGAGGAAAGTAGAACTCGAAGAAAATCAGAGTGATACTATTCCTGGCACTGATCCCCTCACTGAACACAAATAGTTCATCAGGGATGAGACTATTCCACAACCTTCTAATACACAAGAACCGCGTAGGTCGGAGAGAGTTAGGAAACAACCTTAGAGGTATGGGTTTCTGATCTCACCTCATGTAGATATTAATCTTGTTGAGGATTATAAACTGACTACGTAAGAGGAAGTGATACAAGATATCGAATCCGCTTTATGAAAATAGGTCATTAAGTCCGAAATGGATTCCATGTATACCAACCAAGTTTTGATACTGGTTGATGTACCAGAAGGCATTGTGCCTATTGGTATCAAATAAGTCTTCATGGTGAAAACAAACAAAGATGGCAATATACAAACATACAAAGCTAGGATTGTAGCGAAAGGGTATCGTCATCAATATGGTGTCGATTACGACAAAACCTTTTACCCATTGCAATGATTAAATCCATTCAGATAATGCTTGCTAATGTTGCATATTTCATTACGAAATATGGCAGATGGACGTCAAAACTGTTTTCCTTAACGAAAACCTTATGGAGGATGTTTATAAACAGCCTGACGGTTTTATCATGCCATAACATGCAAACAAGATTTGCAAGTTAAATCGATCCATTTATGGATTGAAGCAAGCATTACATTCTTGGAACTAACGTTTTGATGAGATCATATTTCCATATAGTGTCATTCAAAACGAATACGATTCTTGTGTATATAAGAAGGTTAGTGGGAGTGCATTGATAATGATTTTCTTATACATTGATGATGTATTACTTCTTAGCAATAACATTCCCATATTACATTCAGTGAAAGCTTGGCTTTCATTAAAATTCTCCATGAAAAACTTGGGAAATGCAACCTTTATTCTAGGAATAAGGATCTAATGAGATAGATCTAAAAGTTGTTGACATTCTCTGAGAACTCGTACATTGAAAGACATGTACGCGACCTGGTGTCTCATATGCTTTGAGCATGTGGAGTCACAATCAAACCGATCCAGGTGATAGTCACTAGATTGATATAAAGAACATCATTGAGTATCTTAGACAAACTAAGGATGCTTTCTTAATATATGGAGAATGAGAACTTGAGGTGACTGGGTTCACCGTTGGAAGTTTCAAAATCGATAAAGACGACTGTAAGTCACAATAAGGGTACATATTTTGTTTGAACAACGGAATAGTGAGATAGAAATCTTACAAGCAAGATACTGTTCCCGATTCAACAACAAAATCGGAATACATTGCTGAGGCAGTAAAAGAAGCATTTTGGATCTATAAATTCCTTATTAGATTAGGTATAATTCTGTTAGCAGCTGAGCTAGACTACAACGGAGGCTAAGGAATTATGGACTTATCAATGATCCAATTATTTACTTCGACGGTTTCATCTTATTCGTAAGATCACACAACGTGGCGATGTTAAGATCGAAAAGATCGTTTCAGATGAGAACCTTGTAGATCCGCTGACGAAAGCTATATCTTAGCATAAGCATGAGCAACCCGTACATAGTTCAAGTGTTGGACACTTGAGTGATTGGCTATAGGCCAAGTGGGAGATTGTTGGACAATTTTGACCCATAGCATCACTATTTGTAAAAGATATGGTGTTCTTTATACAAATTAACTATGTGACAAAGGAAATTGCTCTTTTATCATTTTGTAATTGGATTACTGGGATATATAAATGATAAAAGTCCATATGATCAGTACCAAATTAATAAGATATACAATATTAATCCACGAAAGGTTTGATCTTTAAATATCCCTAGTCGTAGTATTATCGAGACTGGACATCGATAATCTGAAATAGACTAGTATTGCACTTGTGCGTGTTATGGAAGCTTAACGACATAGTTCTCATTTATTTAAGTATTAGATACTTATGCAAATGTGATAGGAGGTTCTGTTAGCTGTTGGATCGGGAACAGCTTCGCTTTAGATAGACCCCTCAAAATCCTATTGGTAGTATGACTATGTGTCTATGGGAATCAGTATCAGGGTAGTGTATGTGGTCTTAACTTGAGACTTACATCGCTAATACTCAGTACGCTTTGGTTTTGGTCATCCGGGGATTTAATAGGTTATGTATATACGCCTCTTCTGTTTTTGAGAATCGTAGTGTATTGGGTGTGATGTCAAGATGGAAGTATCACTTCAGTCATATAGAGATGATAATCACGCAGGGATACAGAACTAATACTCTTAAATGTTGCAGCTATCGGGTTTGTATGACTAGGTTATGATTATCTGATTACATATACTAGTTGCTAGTGATCTGATATATGCTTCATACGGGACAGACACAATTCCAGCCCTAGGTCTAGCATGTGACATCCGATATTAGATCTCAATACACAATACTCAGTATACTACGCCTAATATAGATTATATATATTCCATGTTGAATATATTTCTGGAGAATTGGGTAGACATGGTGCTTTGCTAGAAGCCAACCATGTCTTGTAAATCGGTAAGAACGTGGTACCGAGTACGCACGTGTTCGAATATTCTGATAACCGTATTTACTGCCAACATATCCAGGGATCTCTTGGGTCACTTCCCAAGATTCACCGATGGCATTTGACTCGAACAGAATTAATCTATGATTAATTATGAGAGAGAAAATTAATATGGGATTAAATATCAGAGAGATAATTAATCTAGGATTAATTACGTCAGAAATTAATCTGGGACTAATTCATGAAGTAGAGAGCACGCGATTAATTTAGAATTAATCGGCAAAGTAAATTTGATAGTTAAATTGGATTTTACTATTTGATTTATTTAATTAGGCTAAAATAATATATCATATATATTGATTGATATTGGATTTTAATACGAAATTAAAATTAGATTTTAATTCAAGCGAATGAATTAATTTAAAATTAATTCCTAAGTGACTTCCGTAATAATTTTACTAGGTATTACTATTTAATTAAATTGGATTTAATTACGTGACTACGGAAAAATTCATTTAGTCGAATTAAACGAACCGGGCCCAAAGTGTGTTGTGTAAGCCAACTTGAATTTTGAATTTATTGGGTGGGACCCACAACTTACATCAAGTGTTTGACATGTGTTGGAAGTTGTTGGCAAATAGTTATTATATTTTTTAATACACACAACCACTACTTTTGCATTAAGTTTTTTGGAAAAGTAAAAATCACCATTCTCTCTTCTTCCTCACCAAAACCGTGACTTCCTTTCTCCCAATGAAAATTTGGTTGTAAAATTTCAAGCAAGCTAGCACTTCAAGAGTTAAAATAAGGTGATAGGGAAACTCATCCTTGAGTTTGGAATTCAAATCAAAGGCTTGGCGCTTCTACATCAATGAAATTTTTTGAAATTTCTTCAACCAACCATAGTAAATATTCCGTAACTTGTCTTTGATTATTCACACACAAATCATCTTAGTGATCTTGTGTAGGACACTAAAAGGGTATACCTTTGTATTCATGAATACTGGGTATTTTGTATATAAAGATGACATTTTGATATGTATAGTAGATGTTAATAATAGTCTTTATATTTTGAATATATAAATGAATCTCAAACATATAATATGACAAAGAAAAGGCTCAAACTGAATAAATCAGATAAGACTTATTTATGATATTATTGTTTCGGACACATTGACAAGACTCTTATATCCACACTTTCGAAGAGTGGATACCCTGACGGATTTGATCCTAATTCATATGATGTCTGCGAATCTTATTTATTAGGCAAAGTGCCTAAAACGCCTTTCAGCGGTAAATGTGTACGTGCCACCGAGCTGTTAGCCCTCGTTCATGGTGACGTATGTGGGCCCATGTCTAGCCAGGCTAGAGGTTGATTTCAATACTTCATAACCTTTACGGATGTTAAATCATGTTATGGTTATGTGTATCTTATGAAACACAAGTCGGAAACTTTTGAGAAATTTAAAGAGTTTCAACACGATGTAGAAAAACAAACCGCCAAAAGTATTAAAACATTACGGTTGGACCGTGGTGAAGAATACATGAGCAATGAGTTTCAAGATTACTTGAAAGAGTGTGGTATTCTTTTACAGTGGACTCCTCCCGGAACACTTCAATTAAATGGTGTGTCCGAACGGAGAAACCAAACTTTGTTGGACATGGTAAGGTCTATGATGAGTCACACTAAGCTATCAATTTCCTTATGGGGATATGCATTGAACAGTGCAATACATATTTTGAATAAGGTTCCGTCAAAGTCTGTTGGACAGACTCCATATGAAATATGGACAGGAAAGAAACTGGGTTTCACATTCCTGAAGATTTGGGATGCTGGGCATATATTAAACATTTGGATGGTACCAAACTAGAACCCAAATCGGATAAGTGCCTATTTGTAATTGGTTATCCTAGGGAAACCAAAGAATATTATTTACACAACCCATAAGAGAATAAAATATTTGTTGTTCTTCATGCGGTTTTCCTTAGAGGAATTCCTAAATGCAGTGGTAAGTGGGAGGAAAGTAAAACTCGACGAAAATTGGAGTAATACTACTCCTGGCACTGATCCCCTGACCGAACATGAACAGTTCATCAGGGATGAGATTGTTCCACAATCTTCTAATACACAAGAACCGCGTAGGTCAGAGAGAGTTAGAAAATAACCTTAGATGTATGGGTTTGTGATCTAACCAAATGTAGATATTAATCTTATTGAGGAAGATAAACCAGCTACGTATGAGAAAGCAATACAAGGTATCGACTCCGCTTTATGGCAAGATTCCATATATACCAACCAAGTTTGGACATTAGTTGATGCACTAGAAGGAGTTATGCCAATTGGTTGTAAATGGGTCTTCTAGAAGAAGACTAACATAGATGGCAACTTACAAATGTATAAAGCTAGGCTTGTGGTGAAAGGGTATCATCAACGACATCGTGTCGATTACGATGAAACTTTTTCACATGTTGCCATAATTAAATCCATTCAGATAATGCTTGCTATTGCTGCATATTTTGATTATGAAATATGACAGATGGACGTCAAAACCACTTTTTTTAATGGAAACCTTTTGGAGGATGTTTATATGCAACAGCCTGACGTTTTTGTCGTGGCAAAACATGCAAACAAGGTTTGAAAGTTAAATCGATCTATTTATGGATTGAAGCAAGTATCGCGTTCTTGGAACCAACATTTTGATGAGATCATAAAATAATATAATTTCATTCAAAACGAAGATAATTCTTGTATATATAAGAAGAGTAGTGGGAGCACACTAACATTCATTGTCCTATATGTTGATGATGTATTGCTTATTGGCAATGACATTCCCATGCGACAATCGGTGAAAGCTTGGCTTTCATTAAAATTCTCCATGAAAGATCTAGGAGAAGCAGCCTTTATTCTTAGAATAAGAATCTACCGAGATAGATCTAAATAGCTACTTGGACTCTCATAGAGCTCATATATTGACAAAGTGTTGAAGATATTCAACATGGATCAGTCTAAGATGGGACTGCTTCCAGTGTCACATGGCGTCTCTCTATCTAAGGACTTGTGTCCTAAAACCCAAGATGAGAGAGATACCATGAATTGGATCCCAGCTTCAACTGTGGATTGATCATGTATGCCATGATATATACGTGACCTTATCTCTCATATACTTTGAGCATGTGTAGTCGCTATCGGGCCGATCCCGGTGATAGTCATTGAATTGCTGTTAAGAACATCCTTAAGTATCTTAGACGAACTAAGGATGCTTTCTTATTTTATGGAGATGGAAAACTTGAGGAGACTGGGTTCACCGATGCAAGTTTCTAAACCGATAAAGATGACTTTAAGTTGCAATCTGGGTACATATTTTATTTGAACAACGGAACAGTAAGTGGAAATCTTCCAAGCAGGAGACTGTTGCCGATTCAACAACAGAAGCGAAATATATTGTTGCAGCTGAGGCAGCAAAAGAATCAGTTTGGATCCGTAAATTCCTAATTGGATTAGGAGTAGTTCCATTAGTAGTTGAGCCCATTCCTTTGTATTGTGACAATAATATGGCTATAGCGCAGGCTAAGGAACCGCGGTCTCATCAATGATCCAAGCATATACTTCGAAGTTTCCATCTGATTCGTGAGATCATACATCGTGGCGATATGAAGGTCGAAAAGATCACTTCAGATGACAACATTGCAGATCCTCTGACGAAAGCTATCTCTCCACAGATATTTGAGCGACATGTACATAGTGCAGGTGTTAGATACTTGAGTGATTGGTTATGAGCCAAGTGGGAGATTCTTAGACAATTATGACCCATAGCATCACTATTTGTAAAAGACATGGTGTTTTTGTATAAATTAATTACATGACAAAGGAAATTACTATTTTATCATTTCGTAATTGGATTACTTGGAAATATATAGATAATAAAAGTCCTTATGATTAGTTCTGGATTGATAAGATATGAGATAATATTAATCCATGAACGGTTTAATCATTAAATATCCCTAGTCGTAGTATTATCGAGACTGGACATCGATAATGCGAAATAGACTCGTATTACACTTGTGCATGTTATAGAAGCTTAACGGTATAGTTCTTATATATTTAAGTATTGAATACTTATGCAAGTGTGATATTAGGTTCTGTTAGCCGTTGGACCGGGAAAAGCTTCGCTCTGGATAGACCCCTCGAAATCCCATTGGTAGTATGAATATGTGTCTATGGGAATCCGAATCAGGGTAGGTGTATGTGGTCTTAACCTGAGACTTGCATTGCTAGTACTTCCGACAATCAGTATGCTTTAGTTTTGGTCGTTTGGAGCTTTAACAGGTCTATGTACGCCTATTCTGGGTTTATTATTTAATTAAATTAGATTTAATTACATCGCGACGGAAAATTTATTTAGTCGGATTAAACGAAACCGGGCCCAAAGTGTGTTGTGTAAGCCAACTTGAATTTTGAATTCAAAGTTATGGGACCCACTAACTTACATCAACTTGACACTTGAATTACATCAACTAGTCATAAGTGTAAGGAAGATGGTTGGCTTTATTAAATGTAATTCATTTAACACACACCTAACACAACTTTTGGAGACAAGTTTTTGGAAAACAAAACATTCACTATTCACTCACTTCCTATCTTCTCTCTTGGCCGAAACTAGTTCTTCTTGGAGAATCTTTTGTTTCAATTTTTTTCAAGCTAGCACTTACAGGAGTCAAAGAAAGGTGCTATGGAATCTCACCCAAGAGTTTGGAACTCAAAAGAGGGCTTGGAGCTTCTACATCCATGGAATTTATGAAATCCTAAAATCGATCAATGTAAGTTTTTTCCACAACTTATACTTGATAATTCACACACAAATCATGTCTTAGAGATCATTGGCATGTCTAGGACACTAACAATTTCATGTATAAACTCATGCATGGGACCATTACCCAGCTCAACATCATAAATACATAATACTTTTCAAACTAAATATTCAAATCCATTACACATCACAAATTTAGCAATGAACACTTATAACTCTTTATATGTGTATTCTTTACTGAACAAACTATATGATATATGACATTTTCTATCACTGAATGAACTGAGCTCTGACTCGACCTGGTGGACCAAACACCCTGTGACTACCATCTGTATCTATCTTTTCGAGCTCATCCTCCGGGAATACCTGAAAAACAAAGAAATTAAGAATATAGAGATTATACCGTTTGAACGATCTAAGTGAGTGGACGAATAAAACAAAATTGATGTGCTTTTATAAAAATCTTTTAGTTCTAAAATCAAAACTTTCACTAGAAAACCATCTCTTCTGAATATTCTTTTCTTATCTGAAAACACAACCTTTCTATAAAAACTTTTGTAAAAAATTTTCTGTTGGCAAACTCTGAGTCTTTTCTGTGAAATTATATTTTCTTTCTAAAATTCTTTTTATAAACTTTCGTTTCTAAGAAAAGCATCTTTGAAAACCTTTCTCTGAAAATTTGTCACTGAAAATCTTTCTCAGAAAAATACGATACATGGGGATGTAACGTATCGACGTCCCCCATACACCTAACTAGAGCTAGGAGTGCAAATCTATGAAATTGAGGCATTGCGTATTATAGTCCCCTAAGCCACTGAACTAGAACCAGAGATACGGATCTATGCTACCCTCCAGGCTTTGAATCTAGGATATATGGGGTATCTATCATCCCTAGTCCTGAACTGCATATGCATATGATCTCTAAATCCGTCAATTACATATCTGTGACAAGTTACATACTGAAGTGGATTTTTCCTCATACCACAAAAACATAAAACCATGCTTTTGAAAACATCATTTTCTAAAATATTTCTCGAAACATGCTTAATTAAAATATAATTCAAATCAAACTTGGCTAACACCCTAAACACGGAAAAATAAGTCTAATATTTAAAACAATCATAATGTGAATTCAACTTGTCCACTCACTGATTTGGAGTCCCGCTAGCCTTACTTCATTTTGCCGAAGAAATTTGTGGTTCCAGCGATGACCTTAAATGGACAACTTAATCAGAATACAAGTCACAAAATATGCTTGAAACTATTGTCATTGAATAATATACTATACTTGTGACATGACAAATTATGTGTAAAATAGTCAATACGAGACCCTAAGGATGGCCCCTAACGTCTTGAGTGGGAATTTAAAAGGATGAACTGATTCTGATATTGTGGCCTTGCATCGCGAAGCGGGCCCTTTGGCATTGCAATGCGTATTGTTCATTTCCAATGCAGAGCCTCTATTTTCTCCGCATCATGATGCTACGTCCTTAGTGTCGTGACGTCCCCCTATGTGAACTCGAGGCAGAAAGCCTCTGATCAACACACGTCACGACGCCGAAAGCATATCATTTAGGGTTTATTCACATATTTAATTACATAGCCACAAGGCAACCCAACTCCAACACTACAACACTATCAAATAAATAACTCCCTAATCTTCAACGTTGCTCAAAATTAAATCTCATCTTAACAACCAAACACAAACCATCATCTAGAATCATTAAATTCACAAGCATAATTTTCTTAATATATTCCTACAAATATAAACCTCATTCAATGCTAATATTATCATGACACTTCTCACATACATGCCAACAACTTATTAATGCCAAATCTAACAATTCTCATGACCAGGGTATGCTATATGCGAAATGGGGCTTTCCTTTCATAAGATTAAAACTGGAAAAAAAATGAGGAGAGGAAAAGAGAAAATGAAACTTACTAAGTTTGGAAACAAACTAGGATGGATCAAAATTCTTTTGAAATGAAGCTAAATGTGAGAAAATAAAATCCTTCCATCCTCCATTTACTCTTCAAATTTTTGGTGTGTGAGGGAGAGAGTGAATAATGTGCTATTTATAGAAAAAGTGCGGTTGATTTTGTAATGGAATGAGTGATTAGTATTGTGCCACCTCATATTTATCTAGACTATTCCTGAAATTAGTATAACAACCACAGAATTTGTAATTTTTGATCCATTTCGGGTTGAATTTGGAAAAAATATCCAATGTGAAAGTTGTATCTCTCAGTCTAAGATTTCCGACGATCTAAAATTATAAAACTCTGAGTTCGTATGAAAATGTTACGGCTCGATTACTAATAGTTGTTCGGGACTGGACGTAAGTTAAGTTCTGCGTCGGAATTTCAAGGGATTTACCGAATGTCCTACATACCATTTTATGAGCACGTACTTGCTCGAACATAATTTATATCAAGTATTATGCCTCTGAACTGTATTAGTCGTCAGGCTCTGGTAACGTACAAGTCATTGGGGTCATCGGATGTTACTGATTAGGCCTAAACTAGATTTGGAGAGGCAAAAGTTGTGTAATAGATATGTGTGGTCTATTTGAAGTGCTTGTTTTGTGTAAATAAAAATTTTGGATTATCATAGTTATAGAGGAAACTCTGTTGAAATTTCGGTAGAATAAATATTTATGTTGTATATATAGGTTAAAATGAGTAACTGTAGTTGAAAATGCATTTCTATAGTTAAAGATATTCTACGAAATGACTACTTCAAAATAATTTCAATCCCATTTTTTTGCAGTTGGAAGTTCTGAGGTTCCTAATAAATAAAGGGAGAGAAGAAATACCATCCACATCGTATGGAATCAATAAGATAGAATAATTCGAACGATTTTTTGAAGTTTACTTCAATTAAGCTTAGTTTATATATGTTTAATTAAACTACTGAATTGAAATTTGCATTATGATTGTGTTGATAAACTATTGTAATCTTATTAATGTTACAAGATAATTATTTTGATTAAAATTAATTTATGCATTCTTATTCTGATTATATTCTTACAGATATGGCTAGAGGTACCGACAAAGTTCTTCTCCATGGGAGTAGATCTACATATATTAGGTCTATTGGGACCTATGATAGTGAAGCCAGTCCCAGCTCAGAGTAGCCTCAAACTCAGGTACCAGGTCCTGATCAGACTCCGCCTGTAGAGGATCCGATGACATCACAGCACCATACTGAGATGGATGTCGCAGGAAATGTGAGCATTGTGGCATAAGCGACATTCAGTACTAGGTCATAGCAATGTCATCAGTTCACTCTACATGAGCCAAAATAAGTTTCATTCACTATGAAAATATTATTATTATTATTATTATTATTCATTTTTAGTGGGCAGATTGAGCAATCCAATATTTATACACTTAAGAAGAGTAAGAATTTTGAGGAATGAATAGTTCCGAATGGAGTCTATTGGAAGAATGTTCACTCAGAAACTAAGAAATTATATTTTGAAGAGTTTAATGTATTTAAAATTTTTAATTAATTACTTAATATAAAAGATTTATAGTTAAAATATGATATTTATAAGTTATTTCAATTATTTTGCAGAAATACTTTTGGTGGGAGGAGACAATTAATGTCATGATGCATACTGCATGAGATAAGAAGACAGTCGTTTCAAAGATATGTTGAACGAGATAAAGGAGAAATGGAAGAAACTATATTTCATAGACGATCTACTATGGAATAATTTGAAACAGTTCTAGGAATCTCCCGATTTTCTTGATGTTTAGAAGTGGCCTCCCGTAACTAATGATGTTTCACCATCAAAAGACTAGAAATTATCAGATATATGGGTGACATCAAATAGCATTACTGTAACATCCGGTGAACCTGATTACTTGTATGTTACCAGAGTCTGACAACTATTGTAATTTGGAAGTATAATACTTGATATAATTCATGTTCGACCAAGTACGTGCTTATAAAATGGAATTTGGGATATTCGGTAATTTCTTGAAATTCTAACTTGAAACCTAGCTTCCCTTATTAATCGATCCATAAATTTTCATACAATCTCTAATTTTTATGAATTTTATAATGTCGGAAATCTTAGACCGAGAGTTACAACTTTCACGTTGAATATTTTTCCAAATTTGGATCAGAAACTAGTTAAAAATCATAATTTACGCGGCTGCTATAATAATTTCAAGAATTAACTAGAATTAGGTGATGTGGCAAAGTGTGGACCATTCATTTGCAATAAAAAAAAATCAACTCTTGTACTCTAAATAGAGCACTATTCATTCATCTTCTTGAAGAATAGCCAAAAACGTGAAAGAATGATTGGGGAAACTTTCTCAATTTTTTTTCTCATGATACTTTTGGAATAATTGGTGATGCTTCGAAGTATATCCCATGACAAGTAAGCTTCTAACTCCCATTCTTTCTTTATTTATTAGTTTTGGACAAGGAAACTATAGCCCTAATTTGCACCCTAAAATTCCTAGAATTTGGAATTGTCAAATTGGCTTGAATTAGTTGTTTGCATACACTTTTGAGAGTATTTTGATAATATTAATTTGGATTGAAGTTCTTGCGAATGTATATGTTTCTTGTGTTTTGAGGTGGATGAATTGGTATATGGATGTTGGGTATTGGTTATTCTTTTAGTGTACTGATATAAAAGATTAGAGAGATACCTATAAGAATATGTTTAAGTGATGATATGAGGATTGTTTGAGTATGGCATTGAAAAGTGGAAAATTTGGCTTTGAGAATGGCTTGACGTCGCGACGAGTGCAAAATAAAAGCCTTATTTTGGCTCCGATCTGGTTCGGGTCACGACGTGAAGAGTTCGACATCATGACATGATACAAAGTATGTCCTCTGCCTGATTCGGTGTTCATGCGTGTCACGACGTGCCAGACTTGGAGTCGCGACGCAAGGCAGAAAAAATGTTATCTCGCTTCATTTTCAACTTTAAAAGTTAAGGACCACCTAAAGGGTTTAGTATCATATCGTATATACACATTATGACATGTTGTACGTATTATACATCATGAGATAATATAGAGTAGTTGAATTAAGAAACTTAATTTTAGTTCCAAAACATATCCCCAGAATCATAGTCTAACCAAGTTGTCGATTATACATCCTCGCAGGAACCGTAATTTTCTTCGATGAGCAGTATAGTACCAGCCAGATTCCAAATTAGTGAGTGGACCTCTCTTTTCAAAGTTCAGTTTATTTATATGTCTTGATATCATACTTATCTTTAAAGCACTTATGGCGTTATTAAGATATTGTCTCAGTTGTTTTAAAGAAAAGCATGTTTCAAAAAGACAATTTTATTATATGATGAGTTTTTGAAAGAATGATTTTAGAACTTGAGTTTTATGTTTTCGAGGCATGAGTAAAAAAAACCCACCTCAGTATGTAACTTGATTCAGATATGAAATTGACGGAGAGCGCATTTGCACATGTAGAAGACTATGAGGACGGTGATACGTAACCCCCCCAGATCCTAGTTCAGGACTAGGGATGACAAATGCCCTAGATCTTAGTTTTAGAGCTTGGAGGGTAGCACAGATTCGCACCCCCAGTTCTAGTTCAGTGGCTTGGGGGACGGTGATATGTAACTGCCCAAGACCACTAGTTTCAGGGACAAGAGTGGCATGCTTTTGGGGACACCGATATGTAACGCCTCAAAGTCATGGATTTGCACTCCTGGCTCTAGTTAGGCGTATGAGGGGACGACGATACTTAACGCCCACATAAGCCAGGTTTTCAGAAACATAGACCGATTTTCAGAAATAGTTTCAGAGATCATTTTTATAAATAATTTTCAGAAATAGATACTTCAGAAATAAGCTTTGAGAGCAGATATTTCATATACAGGTTTTCAGAGCCAAATTTTCAAAACAAACTTAGAAAAGTTTTTCCAGGAAGAAAGTTATTTTCAAGTAACATAAGAGATTTCAGAAAAGATAATTTAAGATAAAATTGGTTTTGGAACCGTGGATTTTCAAAAGCACTTTTAGTACTACTTTATAACTGTCCACTCACTTAGATCGTTCAAACGATCTAACCCCCCCTCTTAGTTTCTTTATTTTGCAGGCATTTCTAGAGGACGACCTCGAGGGAATGGATACTGATGGTAGTCACTAGAGGGTTTGGTCTACCAAGTCGAGTCAGAATTCAGTTCGGATAGTTTCAAAGAATGTCATGTAGCATATATATTGTTTAGTAAAGAATATGCATGTAAAGAGTGATAAGTGGTCTTTTCTAAAGTTTTAATGTATAGTGAATTTTGGTATTTAGTTGAAAAGCATTATGCATTTATAAGATTGAGTTGGGCATCAGTCTCGTGCATGAGTTTGTGCATCAGATGAGTTTAATATTGTTTGATAGTCAAAGGTATAAGGGGATATTACGGCCTATTCCCTGCCGGTAGCATCTTTTGGATTGGAGATGTTACAATTACGACTATGGTCTCCATTTTGTAAGTATATAAATTTCAATTAATAAATATTTTTTGAATTACTTATTAATTTTCTAAATTTAATTACTATTACATTCCAAACAACTTGGTTGTCAGCCCCGTGACTTTAAGCTCTTTATGCATACACACACGAAGAATCACGAGGGACACAAATTCGTCGATCAGCGATCTCAAGACGTGCATGTAAGGTTTTATATATGTTTAGGTTCAGTTGTATTTTTTTTAACTTAAATAACCTTAAAAAATTTATATAACAGTCTAATATGAATTACATTTCTCAGTGGATCACTATACAGTTGTCCAAGACTAGCTGTTGCAGATTAGGGAGCTGATACATGAGGACCGACTGTTTATTGAGATTTCCAGAGGGGAGAGAAAGCAGCATGTCTATGGTCTAGACTCCTAGTATGTACCTGAAGGTAATTCCTTATCTTTTACTGTCTCGGCTTCACAGACGATAATACATGAGGAGATCACTATGCTGAGACAACAGTGCACTGAGATGCCTAAGTAGATGTAGCAGTAGCAGTAGTGGATGCGGCAACAGCAAGAGCAATGCAACCGAAGGAGCAGATGCAACAGAAGATACATGAGCATGTCATACTAGCTCTTCAATTGAAGCAGCAGCAAATACAGTTGCATTATGGTGGTCCTTATCCCCATCCTCCTAGTGTGTAGTATAGCAGTTATATTTTATTTTATTTTGTTTAATGTATTTAGTACATTAATGTAATTTATTATTATATTACACATTTTTTATTAATTTTTTTAATTATTTATTTTATAATATTAAATTTTAATTGAAAAAGTATAATATAATATAATTGAAAAAAATAAAAATAATATATATGATATAATATAATTACCGACCGAAAAAATTCGGCTGGTAATTTTAATTACAACCTATAATATTTAACCGATCAAATTAGTTTTCTTTCTGTCGGTAATTCTAAGCTCCTTAGCGACCAAAAACCAGTCAGTAATATATACATTTACTGACCTAATAAGTCAGTCGGTAAAATGATGAGTTATTACCGCCACAAATTCATCTATTAACGACCGATTATTTTGTAATATATAGTCGGTAATCGACCGGTAATACACCGATAGAAATATATGTTGGTAATAATCTAGGTCCCAAGATCAAACAAACAATGAAAACAATGTGTGAATACATCAACGGAGGTAGCGGAATACTCACATCGATCGGTTCAGTCGATTTGGAGACAAATCAAGCCCAAAAGCTCACTGCCTTAGGCGCCAAACTGCAGCAGTCCACTATCCACCAAATCAAAATTTTGAGCTGAGAAACGGAGCTCTGAGCTTCGTTTGACGGATCCCGGCTCATGGGCGAACCTCCCTACCACCTTCGCAAGACTCGTAAGTGTGCTAGCACTTGAATTTTCACCATGAAAATCCACTCTTGCTTCCCTATTGTTCACGCCAAAATGGCTTCCAAAACAGTCCAAGAATTTCAATTTTGGGCGTGAGAGAAGAGAGCAAATGTGAGAGAAAGAAATGTGTAATGGTTGGTGAAGCTTTTCCAAAAGGCTTATATATTTTTCCATAAATATATATTAAAACATTTACCAATGAAAAAATCAAAAGTAAATATTTCCCTCCAAACACTATTACAACAACTTCAATCACTATTCACATGTCACTTTAATAAAGTGACTTGATGTAAGTCATTCATCAATCCATCTATCAATCATCAATCATCAATCAATCACTCAAAGTGACTTTTGATTTGACGCTTGATGGACGATTGATTTGACGCTTGATGTGACTTGCGTCGCCGCACTCGAATTCGAAATACGAATGCGCTCGCAATCACACTCGGGCTCGGGTTCGCTAATTCTAAATTAACGAACTTTCCGTCGCGTCGTAATTAAATGATTACGCCTAGCGAATTCACTATTCACGTCGCTAACGAATTAATTCTAAATTAATTCGTTCGCCCGAATTAAAATCTAATTTTAATTCCGCGTCGAAATCTAATTTCGTTTAATATATCGAATATATTAATTTACCGATTAATTCCAAATTAATCGTTATCTCTCTCTAGACGATATTTTATCCTAGATAAAATATCTCCGTAATTAATCCTAGATTAATTTTCTCTCTCTTCTATATAATCCCAGATTATTCAAGAGTGCGAGTTGTGCGTCATCGGTGGATTATCGGGAAGCGACCCATGAGATCCCCGGATAAGTTGGCTATAATACGGTCGTCGGTGTATCCGAATCACGTACGTACCAAGTACTACGTTCTACCGATTTACGAGACAAGGTCGACTCCTAGCAAAGCACCAAGTCTTCCCAATTCTCCGAACATATCCATTTAAGAATATTAAGATCTGTATCAAGCGTAGTATACGAATGTATTGTGCGTATCGGCCCAGTATCGGATAGTCACGTGCTAGGGCTGGGGCTGGATAAGTGTCTACCCCGTCCGAAGCACATATCGGATGTCTGGTAACATAGTCTCTATAATCGGATATTCATGACCTGGTCATAATATCCTTGGATGCATCACTCAAGAGCACTAGTACCGTATCCTGCGTGACATCATCTCCACTATGACTGAAGTGATACTTCCGTCTTGACATCACACCCCAATACACTACGACTCTCTGATAACCCAGAAGTGGTGTACGCAGAACCGGTTAAAGCCCTGTACCACCAAGACCAAAGTCTATCGATTATCGCAAGTATTAGCGATGTAAGTCTCAGGTTAAGACTATACACACCTACCTTGATTTCGGCCTCCCATAGACACATAGTCATAATACCAATGGGATTCCGAAGGGTCTATCCAGAGCGAAGCTGTTTCCCGTACCATCGGTGAAACACGACCTCCTATCGCACTTGCATAAGTATCCAACACTTATATATATGAGAACTATGTCCGTTGTGCCCTCACAACGCACACAAGTGCAATACTAGCCTATTCCGCATTATCGATGTCCAGTCTCGATAATACTCCGGCTAGGGATATTTAATGATTAATCCTTCGGGGACTGATACTGTCTCATATCATTCTCAGTCCAGGAACTAATCACATGGACCTCTCTTCATTTATATATCTATGGTGATCTAATCACAAATGATGAGAGTGCAATTCCTTGTCACATAGTTAATTTGCTACAACAACACAATGATCTGTGCAAATAGTGACGCTATGGGTCATTTTGTCCAACAATCTCCCACTTGGCACGTAGCGAGTCACTCAAGTGTCCCACACCCGAACTATGTACGGTTCGCTCAAATTGCTGAGGAAAGGTTTTCGTCAGCGGATTTGTTTGATTATCGTTTGACGCGATTTACATACGATCATCACATCGCCACGATGTATGATCCGAACGAATCAGATGATATAGAAGTATATATCTGGATCGTCGATGAGACCTTTAATTCCTTAGCTTGTGCTGACGCCTAGCTCAGCTGCTAACAAAACTATATCTAATCTAATTAGATTTATTTTCGATCCAAATGGCTTCTTTTGCTGCCTCAGCTGCAGCAATAATCCGCATTTGTTGTTTATTCGGCAACAGTTATCTTGCTTGGAATATTTCCAGCTCACTGTCCCGTTATTCAAACTTTATAGTACCGTAGTATTTAATTGTTTGGAAACTTGCAACGGTGATCCCAGTCACTTCAAGTTCTCCTTCTCCATAGTTTAAGACAACATCTTTAGTTCTCTAAGATACTAAAGATGTTCTTAATTTCAATTTAGTGACTATCACTTGGATTGACCCGATTGTGACTCCATATGCTCGAAGCGTATGAGACACCAATACAAGTACATTTTAAATGTACAATTTCCCAGAGAGTGTTAACAACTCCAAATCTATCCCAGTAGATCTTTATTCCTTGAATAAAGGTTGTTACTCTCCCCAGAATTCTACGGAGAATTTCTATTGAAAGCCAAGCTTTCATCAATTGCTTTATGGGAATTTCACTGTCAGTGCGCTCTCCCACTAACCTCCTTATATACACAAGAATTATTTCGTTTTGAGTCAAATCATAAACCATTATGATTATTTCAAAACGACAGTTCCAAGAACCTTATGCTTGCATTAATCCAAACATGGATCGAATAACCCGCAAACCTTGTTTGTTGGTTATACAAAATCGTCAGAATGTTATAAACATTCTAAAAAAGGTTTCCTTTTCAGGAAAGCGATTTTGATTTGTAACTGACACATTTCATAAATGAAATATACAGTTATCTTCAAGCATCTTCAAAATGGATTTACCATGGCAACAGGTAAAAGGTTGAACCGTTATTAACACAATGTTGATAACAATACCTTTCCGTCTAAAGCCTAGCTTTGTACGTTGGTATGTTGCCATCCATGTATGTCTTCCTTGAAGACGTTTAATGTACCAATAGCACACAATGCCTTGTGGTACAACAACAGTATCCAAAATAGTTGTTATACATGGAATCCATTTCGGACTTCATGGCACTTTGCCATAACAGGGAGTCGATACCTCGTATCACTTCCTCAAAACGTAGTCGGTGGTATACCTCCATAAGATTGACATCTTTATGGGTGAGATCAGAAACCCATACCCTAGGTTGTTTTCTGACTCTATCCGATCTACTAGTTTCTTGTGTATTTGAAGATTAATGGTATAGATTCATCATAGATGAACTATTTGTGTTCCATTAAGGACTTCGTGCCTTGAACAGTATTACTCCGATTTTCATCGAGTATCACTATCCTCCCACTGACCACTGCATATCGGTATTCCTCTCAGGAAAAAACCGCATGGTGAGCAACAATCACATTGTTCTCATGTGAGATTTACAAGTACTATACTTAAGGTTTCCCTAGGATAACCTATATTGGCACTAATCCAATTTGGGTCTTTTAGTTTGGTATCATCCAAACGTTATGCCTGGCATACCCAAATTATCAGGAATGAGAAACCCCGTTTCTTTCCTGTTCATCATATCCTATTAGATATCTGTCAAACAGATTTATGGAACCTTATTCTAAATAAGTTTTGCACTGTTAATACATATCCTATTGAAGGAAACAGTAGCTCAGAGCGACTCATGATAAACCTAATCATGTCCAACAAAATTTGGTTTTAGTTTGGACACACCTTCTAACTGACGTGTCTCGGGAGGAGTCCTCATATGAAAGAATACCGTACTCTTTCATGTACATATGAAACTTACTGCTTAAGTATTTTCCATTACGGTCTTACCGTGGCGGAATAATACTATAGCCGATCTGTTTATTTACTTCGTGTCGAAACTTCAAAAGTTTCTGATCTGTGTTCTTCAAAAGAAACACATAACCACAACGTGATGCCACATCCGTTAAGGTCACGAAATATTCATGTTCACATCTAGCCTAGCTAGATATGGGCCCACTTACTTCACCATGAATAGGGCTAACAGATCGGTGGCCCTTTTACTATTACCAAGTAAATAGTATTTTAGGTATTTTACCTAATAAACTAGATTCGCAGACCTTATTTGAATAGTCAAATCAGTCCTAGTACCCACTCTTCAAAAGTGTGGATATACGAGTCTTGTTTAATTGTGTCCTAGACAACAATGCCACAAATAAGTCTCTATTGATCAAATCAATTTGAGCTATTTATTTGTCATTTTATATGTTTGAGATTTTATTTATATTCAAAATATAAATTCTGTTATTTACATCTAATGTATTTATCTCAGTATCATCTTTATATAATGAAACACTTAGTGTTCTAGAATATAAAGGTTTTGTCCGCAGTGGATTAAACACTGATATAGAGATAATGTCTCTAGTCAAACTAGTTACATCATAACATTTCCTAATTTAAGTACATACCCAAAGGGTAGTTCCTAAACTTAGGTATCTACGGTCAAAACAGCGACTTTTGTCCCGTTTCCGATTCGCAGAGAAATCTCGGCTTGAAGTCAGTATCCAGCTCATAGCGGATTCTGAACATCAATACATATATATTATGTACCACACTAAGTATTTAAAATCTAATTTTAATACTAGTAGTGAACATAACTTTGACAAATATTTTTAAAGTTAGAGCCTCGCCCTTTCTTTAATTCCTTCGTGTCTTCCATATCCAAATGGTAGTCACTTTGGGATATGTCAATTATCTTTTCAATATTTCACAAACCTTTGGCCAAGCCTTGGGTTTTAGAATATCGAAATGATGTGCACCTTGTGCAACTTGCCCAATTTGCATACTTTGACATTAAATAGATTTATTGTCAAGTAATATTAAATTAAGCACTAAAGTCATCATCACATAAATCTTCCAAAGATTTTATGCTCTACTTATTTGCTTAATTATGGGCTAGATATAACAAGTTATTTTATCCAATAAAGTAACATTTATTAATTCCCAATGAAAATTAAATCATTTAAAACATTTAATCCAAGGATTATATATTTTAAAATTCAACTTTTCAATTCTTTCTTGATTTCAATAGTCCAACTATTTAATCAATTTATTAAGGTACTATTTATTATAATGATTACAATAATCCAATTATTTAATCAACTATAATCTTAATATTGATTACTATAATCCAATTATAAAATCAACTATCGTTTAATTCAATTATATTGATTACTATAATCCAATTATAAAATCAACTATAATCGAATGAGTTTGTATATAGTCCAACTATATATATTTTTAAAACAACATAAAATATTAGTCCAACTAATACTTTTGATTAATATGACGAGTAAAATATAGATGAGCGCGTTTAGCGAGTATTCGAACGAATGTTGCAAATTCAATACTTGCCTCCCACTATTTTTTCGTCGAGCCTCTAACCCTCTGTCGAGTACTCGGGAAACCGTGTTTCCTAGTGGGCTAGGATCCCGTTAAATATCACACAATCTTGACTTTGGCCAACAAATTGTATGATAATTAACTAGGTAGATCTCGAAGATCAATTGGATCCCATCCAACTCCTAGATCCAGTAGGTGGACATCCAAGTCCCAAACATATATCTAATATATGCCTATATATCGAATATATACCCTAACCTTTTTCCTCCTCTGAATCAACTAGGCCTTGGCTTTGGCACAACAAACCTAGTGATCCCAGTCAAGCGCGGACCCATTGACATGGAAGCTTCGTAATCAATGTCTATGGACAAGAAGTGGTCTTGACTTTGGCCAACAAACCACAACTTGGACACGACACCGATATGGAACAAAGCCTCGTGATTAAAGCACATCTCTTCGACGGACAAGGGCTTGACTTTGGCCAACAACCCCTGCCAATCTCGGATCTTGAGCAAGAATCACTCAATGGAAGGAAAATAAACGCTTGATATTAACGAGGGTTTTTCGCGTGCAAATTGGCTACCAATTTAATTATCTTTGTTAAGGTCTCATCATCATACACCCTTAAACATGCATTCTAAATACATAATAAAGCGAGTATGAAAATAAATAATAATGATATGCGGATGGATACTTTACACATTGATCCTAGATCAAATCTCTCCCTTTCTCACTCAAGCTAGCACTTGTATTACTTCTACCCGTTACACTACACTTCTAAAGAAACCTCATTACATGGAGGGGAATAGGTGAGAAGAGAATACAAAGAGAATGAAGGTGATAAGGCTGGACACGCAGGTCCAATTTAATAAATCGAATTTATTACAACAATTTCTAAAATTGCCCACCCATCTAATATCCATCCGATATACATTATTCATTCAACACAACCACGTATTCACACACATAAGCATGCTATCAATCAATCTAATCAAATTAATTAATCTGATAATTAAGTGATCATCCAATGTTCAAACAACGATTTGATTTTGTTCGAGTCAAACTCGTTTTTGCGAATAAGTACTTAAAGTACGAATTCATGAATTAAATTAAACTACATCATTAAATCAAATTTAACATGTATTTAATACTAATTCACTATTCAATTCCAAATTAAATATTACACTTTTATTTAATAAACCTTTTACGATTTAAATTCCAAATTAATCGTAACGCGTCTCAAAGACCGATTAACGTCCAACGTCAATTCAATTAAAGTCCAATGGGCTTTTAATTGATTTCTTAAGGCGTGGACTTTTGGTCAACTCGGGTCAAACCGATAACCAAAGTCCAATCCGGGATTTACCCCATAAGCCCATAAATCAATCTTGGCCCATTAGGCCCAATTGAACTTTAAAGGTTCATTAGTCGCATTTGGGCTTTATGGTTAAGGTTTTGGGCCCAATTGGATCCAATCCACTTGGCCTAAACCAACTTGATAAATCAAGCCCAATAGGCCCAAATAAAATTAGAAGCCCAACCAATTTAAAGCCTAAATAACTAAATTACATGAATCCAATTCCGCAATTTAATTACCTAAAGTGCATTACATGATTAATCAACTAAATCAACATTTCCAAAACACTAAATTAGTCCAATTAATCATACTCAATTCATTATTATATGTCCAACACAAAATTGAAAAATCAAACCCATTTACATGCTTCTTTAGTCTCGGCCAAGGAAGGATTTTGTGTCCGATTCGGTTTCAATCCAATCGAACCCACAATCGACATTAAATCAACATCCTAAATGATTTCATACACATCCAATGTCACAAAATCAAAAATTACCAAGACATTAGGGCATTAATCCATTCGGCCAAGGTGTAAATTTGGGGATTTATGTTCAATTCAAAATCCAATCCAATTCGATTCAAATTAACATCAACCTAATGATTGCTAACTCATCAAATGAATCAAAATCAAAAAATTCCAAGAATCCAAAATCCATACACATTCGGCCAAGATGAAATTTTTGGGAAAAATTGATCCAATCACATTTTGTTGAAATGGATCAAATCAATCTTCAATATAACATATATTAAGCATGCTCAAACATCCAATTTCGTTAAATCATGCTCAAATACAAAATACCCAATTTTAAGCCCTACATTTTTCATGCTTGAACCTAGGCTCTTGATGCCATTGTTGGTTAATATCTAGGTCCCAAGATCAAACAAACAATGAAAACAATGTGTGAATACATCAACGGAGGTAGCGGAATACTCACATCGATCGGTTGAGTCGATTTGGAGACGAATCAAGCCCAAAAGCTCACTGCCTTAGGTGCCAAACTGCAGCAGTCCACTGTCCACCAAATCAGAATTTTGAGCTGAGAAACGGAACTCCGAGCTTCGTCCGACGGATCCTGGCTCATGGGCGAACCTCCCTACCACCTTCGCAAGACTCGTAAGTGTGCTAGCACTTGAATTTTCACCATGAAAATCCACTATTGCTTCCCTATTGTTCACGCCAAAATGGCTTCCAAAACAGTCCAAGAATTTCAATTTTGGGCGTGAGAGAAGAGAGCAAAAATGAGAGAGAAAGAAATGTGTAATGGTTGGTGAAAAGCTTTTCCAAAAGGCTTTATATATTTTTCCATAAAATATATATTAAAACATTTACCAAATGAAAAAATCAAAAGTAAATATTTCCCTCCAAACACTATTACAACAACTCACATCACTATTCACATGTCACTTTAATAAAGTGACTTGATGTAAGTCATTCAATCAATCCATCTATCAATCAATCAATCAATCAATCAATCACTCAAAGTGACTTTTGATTTGACGCTTGATATGACGATTGATTTGACGCTTGATGTGACTTGCGTCGCCGCACTCGAATTCGAAACACGAATGCGCTCGCAATCACACTCGGGCTCAGGTTCGCTAATTCCAAATTAACGAACTTTCCGTCGAGTCGTAATTAAATGATTACGCCTAGCGAATTCACTATTCATGTCACTAACGAATTAATTCTAAATTAATTCGTTCACCCGAATTAAAATCTAATTTTAATTCCGCGTCGAAATCTAATTTCGTTTAATATATCGAATATATTAATTTACCGATTAATTCCAAATTAATCATTATCTCTCTCTCGACGATATTTTATCCTAGATAAAATATCTCCGTAATTAATCCTAGATTAATTTTCTCTCTCTTCTATATAATCCCAGATTATTCAAGAGTGCGAGTTGTGCGTCATCGGTGGATTATCGGGAAGCGACCCATGAGATCCCCGGATAAGTTGGCTATAAATACGGTCGTCGGTGTATCCGAATCACGTACGTACCAAGTACTACGTTCTACCGATTTACGAGACAAGGTCGACTCCTAGCAAAGAACCAAGTCTTCCCAATTCTCCGGACATATCCATTTAAGAATATTAAGATCTGTATCAAGCGTAGTATACGAATGTATTGTGCGTATCGGCCCAGTTTCGGATAGTCACGTGCTAGGGCTGGGGCTGGAAAAGTGTCTACCCCGTCCGAAGCACATATCGGATGTCTGGTAACATAGTCTCTATAATCGGATATTCATGACCTGGTCACAATATCCCGATTGGATGCGCATCACTCAAGAGCACTAGTACCATATCCTGCGTGACATCATCTCCACTATGACTGAAGTGATACTTCCGTCTCGACATCACACCCAATACACTACGACTCTCTGATAACCCAGAAGTGGTGTACGCAGAACCGGTTAAAGCCCTGTACCACCAAGACCAAAGTCTATCGATTATCGCAAGTATTAGCGATGTAAGTCTCAGGTTAAGACTATACACACCTACCTTGATTTCGGCCTCCCATAGACACATAGTCATAATACCAATGGGATTCCGAATGGTCTATCCAGAGCGAAGCTGTTTCCCGTACCATCGGTGAAACACGACCTCCTATCGCACTTGCATAAGTATCCAACACTTATATATATGAGAACTATGCCGTTGTGCCCTCACAACGCACACAAGTGCAATACTAGCCTATTCCGCATTATCGATGTCCAGTCTCGATAATACTTCGGCTAGGGATATTTAATGATTAATCCTTCGGGGACTGATACTGTCTCATATCATTCTCAGTCCAGGAACTAATCACAGGGACCTCTCTTCATTTATATATCTATGGTGATCTAATCACAAATGATGAGAGTGCAATTTCCTTGTCGCATAGTTAATTTGCTACAACAACACAATGTTCTGTGCAAATAGTGACGCTATGGGTCATTTTGTCCAACAATATATTAGGTCGGCAATATTACCGACAGAATATATTATAGTCAGTATTCATTTACCGATGAGCCAAATACCAACATCAAATTTCGATCGATTATCAATCGATAATATATTATATTGACCAAAATCTATTGTTCACCAACCGAATATTTGGTTGTTAATATTCTGTTTTCTTATAGTGTTATGTTAGGCTTTTCAAAAACCTAGTTAATTAGAGCTACAAATCGGCGAGTGCTTGTGATCGCGTAGATTCGACATTGAGCATTTGAACAGTCTTAAGAACACTACAAGAATGCTAAATCTTGGAATAGAACATTCGAACGTGTCTGACGAACGCATTACAAATGATGAACCCAATAGCAATCGAACGAGATTAAGAACGCTGGACAAACGCTGACTTTTTTACCGCTGTCCAAACAACAAAAACTTTCGAAAATTGTTACAGCTTGACAGAACAAATTTTGTTATGAAATTTGCCTAAGCCTTTATAAAACCTAACAATCCAATTGTTTTCCTTCAGATTTTAGAAACGTATTTTTTTAAACAGATGTCCGAGTCGTCGCTTTTATATCAACAGTTTATTAATTTTATAATTGTTAACCTTGGTAATTTCAACCTCTTGTTTTTTTTTCCTTATTTTGTCACCATAATTTATGTTAATTTTTAGTTTTTAATTTTTATATAGAACAATATAATTTTAGTTCCAACTGGGTGGAATTAATATCGACTTCAATTAGATTTCGCTTTCGTAATTTCTCTTATGACAATGATAAGATGATAGAGAGTCAGAACTTAAAAAAATCATCATTATATGACTATTATCATTTTACTATTTTAAAAAGATATTGAATTGTAATATTTTATTACTATATTTTTATAAAACCTTACATGTTATTATATTTCTATTAATAGGAAAAATATAATATAATATAATATGAAATCTCAATAATGAAATGTAAGATTTTATAAAAATATACTAGTAAAACATAATATTTTATAAGGATATGATAGTAAAATATTATATTCTAATATTTCATGTAGTTGCTTATTATTTCTCAATTTCAAAAATACTAAGTGATGAGCGGAAAATATATCAATATTTACCATCTCTTTTACTTAATATTTTGTATAGTTTCTCGAGTTTAATGAACGTTTTGATGTGTTTTAGTTTATTTTGTAGATAAAATAAAATCAGGACTAAATGGAATCAATCAGGACGAAATGTGGAACAAATAAGGGTAAAAATCGGACTTGACATTTGTTGGCCCCAAGGATCGAGTTTAAAGCAAGAAATACATGTGCGAATACAACGAGGGAGTTGCGGAATACTCACATCGATCAGTTGAGCGAAGCGCGAGGCAACAAAAATTTCTTTTCTGCCCACTAGACTGCTCGGCAGTGGCTGTTTTGGAGTCCCCATTTTCGGCTTCAATCTTCAAGAATCCAAGCTCCAAGCTTCGTCAAATGATTCCAAGCTCATGGGTGGACTTCCCTATCACCTTCGCATGTCTTCGTAGTGTGCTAGCACTCCCGATTTTGTCACAAAATCACGACTTTTAGCTTCCCTCATGCTCGGTTTTGCCCAGCAAAACAGAACCAGAAAAGTGCCCAAATGGGGGAGAGAGATGAGTGGAATTGGAGGAGAGAGAGAGATAAATGTGTAAAAATGACTTTTTTGGCAATTGATTTCTAAAATTATATACCAAATTTTGGCTTAAAAAAAGTCAAACAATCAAAGCCTTCAACCACTCCAACAACTCACATCACTCACATCACTCAAACAAGTGACAACTTGTCACATCACTCAAAGTGACATTTGATTTGACGCTTGATGTGACTTGCGTGCCACACTCGAATTCAAAATGCGAATGCGCTCGCAAACACTCGTGGGCTCGGGTTCGCTAATTCTAAATTAACGAATTTTTCATTGCGACGTAATTAAATGATTATGCATAGCGAAATCACTATTCACATCGCTAACGAATTAATTCTAAATTAACTCGTCCGCCCGAATTAAAATCCAATTTTAATTTCGCGTCGAAATCCAATTTCGTATAATATATCGAATATATTAATCTACTGATTAATTCCAAATTAATCGTTATCTCTCTTTAAATGATATTTTATCCTAGATAAAATATCTTCGTAATTAATCCCAGATTAATTTTCTCTCTCTACCAATTAATCCCAGATTAATTAAAGTGCGAGTCATACGTCATCGGTGAATCTTCGGGAAGCGACCCATGAGATCCCCCAATATATGGGAGTACATTCGGTCGTCGTACTATCCGAACACGTACGTACCAAGTACTACGTTTTACCAATTTACAGGACAAGGTTGGCCTCTAGCAAAGCGCCATGCCTGCCCAATTCTCCAGAAATATCCTTACAGGAATATAGAATCTGTATCAGGTGTAGTTTACGTAGTATTTCGTATTTCGATCCAGTATCGGATGATCACATGCGAGGCCTGGGGCTGGTACAATGTCTACCCCGTACGAAACATATATCGGATGACAAGCAACTAGTCTCTTTATTATCGGATAATCATGACCAAGTCATATTATCCCGATGGTTGCAACCTTTTTAGAGACCCAGTTCTATATCCCTGCACGATCATCATCTCCACTATGACTAGAGTGATACTTCCGTCTTGACATCACACCCAACACACTACGATTCTCGATATACCCAGAAGAGGCGTACACAGAAACCGGTTAAAGCCTTGGATGACCAGAACCAAAGTATATTGATTGTCGCAAGTATTAGTGGTGCAAGTCTCAGGTTAAGACCAAATACACCTACCCTGATTTCGGACTTCCATAGACATATAGTCATACTACCACTGGATTCCGATGGGGTCTATCCAGAGGGAAGATATTTCTCGTACCATCAGTGAAACAAAACCTCATATTACACTTGCATGAGTATCTTATACCCAAATATATAAGGACTATATCGTTATGCCCTCACAACGCGCACAAGTGTAATACTAGTCTTTTACTTATTTATCGATGTCCAATCTCGATAATACTCTGACTAGGGATACTTAATGATTTATCCTTCATGGGCTGATATTGTCTCATATCATTCTCAATCCAGGAACAAATCATAAGGACCTCCTATCATTTATACATCTAGGTGATCTAATCACAAATGATAATAGAGCAATCTCCTTTGTCACATAGTTAATTTGTACGACAACACCATGATCTATACAAATAGTGAAGCTATGGGTCATAATTGTCCAACAATCTCCCACTTAGCCTATAACCAGTCACTCGAGTGTCTAACACCCGAACTAAGTACGGTTGGCTCAAACTGCTGAGGAAAGGCTTTCATCAGCGGATTTGTATAATTATCATCTAATGAGATTTATACGATCATCACATCGCCACGATGTATGATCCGAACGAATCAGATGAATAGTCGAAGTATATATCTAGATCGTTGATGAGACCATTAATTCTTTAGCCTGTGCTGAAACCTAGCTCAGCTGCTAACAGAACTATATCTAATCTAATTAGATTTGTTATTGACCCAGATGGCTTCTATTGCTGCATCAGCTGCAGCAATTACCGGCATTTGTTGTTTATTCGGTAACAGTATCTTGCTTGGAAGATTTCCAGCTCACTTTTCCGTTATTCAAACTTTATAGTACCGTTTACGACTTTAAGTCATATTTATCAGTTTGGAAACTTGCAGCAGTGATCCCAGTCACTTCAAGTTCTCATTCTCCATAGTTTAAGACATCATCCTTAGTTCCTTAAGATACTAACGGATGTCCTTAACATCATTCCAGTGACTATCACTTGGATTGGCCTGTTTGTGAATACATATGCTCAAAGCGTATGAGACACCAGGTCACGTACCTTTTTCAATGTACGAGTTCTCGAAGAGTGTTAACAACTTTAAATCTATCTCAGTAGATCTTTATTCCTAGAATAAAGGTTATTTCTCCCAAGAATTTCTACGGAGAATTTTCTCGAAAGCCAAGCTTTCACCAATTATTTTATGGGAATATCATTTCCAAGAAATGATGTATTATCATTATTTATAGAACAACCACTGTCAGTGCGCTCCCACTAACCTCCTTATATACACAAGAATCATTTTCGTTTTGAATTAAATCATACACCATTATGATTACATCAAAACGATAATTTCATGAACCCAATGCTTGCTTCAATCCAAACATGGATCGAATAACCTGCAAACCTTGTTTGCTAGTTTTGATACGACAAAACCGTCAGGATGTTATAAACATCCTCCAAAAGGTTTCCATTTAAGGAAATCGATTTTCCCGTTCAGGTGCCATATTTCATAAATGAAACATGCAGCATCAGCAAGCATTATCCAAATGGATTTACTGTGGCAACATGTAAAAGGTTTCGTCGTAATCGACACTATATTGATAATGTTGGTTTCTATTAAGGTCCCAAGATCAATAATAAGCATGAAATAACATGTGAATACAATCAACGGAAGTTACGGAGTACTCACATCGATCGGTTGAGCGACGCTTTGACGAACAAAACTTTATTTTCTTCCCTCTAAGGTGTTCGATAGTGAAGCAGTGAGATGCTCCTCCATTTTCAATTTTGGATCATGATTTGAAGCTCCAAGCTTTGTCAAACGATTCTCGGCTCGTGGGTGGGTTTCCCTATCACCTTCGTGTTTGACAGTTATGACCCATAGCGTCACTGTTTGTAAAAGACATTTTGTTTTGTACAAAATTAACTGTGTAATAATGAAATTGTCTTTTACCGATCTGTGATTCATTTACTTTGATATATATAAATGGTAAAAGTCCATATGATTAGTTCCGGATTGAGATGATATGAGATAGTATCAATCCATAAAGGTTTAATCATTAAATATCCCTAGTCGTAGTATTATCGAGACTGGACATCGATAATGCGGAATAGACTAGTATTGCACTTGTGTGCGTTATGAGGGCATAACGGCACAGTTCTCATATGTTTAAGTGTATGATACTTATGCAAGTGCGATAGGAGGTTGTGTTTTACCGATGGTACGAAAAATAGCTTCGCTCTGGATAGACCCCGCGAAATCCCATTAGTAATATGTATATGTGTCTATGGGAGTCCGCTTCAGGGTAGGTGTATTTGGTCTTAACTTGAGACTTGCATCGCTAGTACTTGCGATAATCGGTAAACTTTGGTTTTGGTCGTCCAAGGCTTTAACAGGTTTTTTTGTACACCTCTGCTGGGTTTATTAGGAATCATAGTGTATTGGATGTGATGTCAAGACGGAAGTATCACTTCAGACATATGGAGATGATGATCACGCATGGATTCAGAACTGGTTCTCTATGGTGTTGCAACCATCGGGATAATATGACAAGGTCATGATTATCCGATTCAAAGAGACTAGTTGCTTGATATCCGATATGTGCTTCGTACGGGGCAGACACTATTCCAGCCCCAAGCCTTGCACTTGACATCCGATACTGGATCGCAATACGCAATACTACTGTATACTATGCCTGATAAAGATCGTATATTCTAGTAAGAATATTTCTGGAGAATTGGGTAGACATGGCGCTTTGCTAGAAGCCAACTTTGTCTCGTAAATTGGTTAAATTGTAGTACGAGGTACATGCGTGTTCGGATAGTCCAACGACCGTATTTACTGCCAACATATCCAGAGATCTCTTGGGTCGCTTCCCAAAGATTCACCAATGATGTTTGATTCGAACTTAATTAATCTGGGATTAATTACGGAGAGACTTTATCTTGGATAAAGTACTATTTGAAGAGAGAGAAAGATTAATTTGGAATTCATCATTAAAATAATATATTCGATATATTATTCGGAATTAGATTTCGACGTGAAATTAAAATTAGATTTTCATTCGGGCAAACGAGTTAATTTAGAATTAATTCGTTAGTGACGTGAATAGTAATTTTACTAGGCATAATTATTTAATTAAATTTGATTTAAAATAAAGTCGCGACGGAAGTTCATTAATTCGAAATTAGCGAACCCGAGCCTGGGATTGTTTGCGGGCCCACTCGCGTTCGGAATCGAGTGGGGCCCACATATCACATCAACCATCACATAACTTGTCACTTAATTCACTTTTGTGTGATGGGTTTTGGTGATAGAGTGTGCAACACTCAAAGGCAAGGAATGGTGATGGATTTCTATCATACCTACCAAAGGTTTGGTAAATGTTTGACAATTATTTTGACACAAATATAAATTGATTTTTGAAATCAAATCATCATCTCATCTCTCTTTCCTCTTGGCCGAAACTGCAGAGGGGTTTTTGGCTCTCAATTTTCTTCATTTTCTTGCAAAGTTTTGTGAAGAAAAGTGTGTTGTTTTTGAAGCAAATATTCACACAAGGCTAACACCTTCAAGGAATCACAAAGAGGTGATAGGGAAACCAACTCAAGGAGCTTGGATTCAAATAACAAAGCTTGGAGCTTCACTATTCACCTTGCCCGAAACTTGTAGTTCTTGGAGGAAGAATTTTTATTGCTCAACGGATCCACAAACTGATCGATGTAAGTGTGTTTCCGCCACTCTTCTTCGTTATTCATTCATGTTTCATGCTTATATGATCTTGGGACACCTTATAGAAACCCAACAATGGTATCATTGAGCTTAAATGAGCATGAAATTTATTTGGGTAAAATGAATACGAGCATGATTTGATGAAATTGATGGATTGAATATGCTTATATGTTGATATTATGAGGTATGATTGGATCAATTTCATGATATGCTGATTGGATCAAAATTTGCCCTACCATTAGGCTTGGCCAAATATGGATGTTACCCTAGGCTCATGGAAAATTTTGTTTTGATTATCATTGGATGACTTGAAACGAATGGAAATGTCGATTTGTAATTCGATTAGATTGAAAAACGAAATCAGACTAAAACTTCCTCCTTGGCCGAGAGCAATAAGGCATGATATAGAATTGATTTTTGATTAAATGATGTTAGACATGTGTTTATATCAAAAGTATGATTAATGGATTAAATTGTGTTTTGGAAATATTGATTTAAAAGGTTAATCATGACTTTACACTTAAGTTAATTGAATTTTAAAATTTGGAATATTAAAATTTGATTAATGGGCTTAATTGTGAATTGGGCTTGAAATTATTATTTTTGGGCATAATGGGCTTGTTGGGCCAAGTTGGTTTAGGTCAATTAGATTCGATCCAAATTGGGCCTAAATCATTCCATTAAGTCGAAATGTAATAAATGGGCTTTAAAAGTTTAATTGGGCCTTATGGGCTTGATATTGGTTTTATGGCAAATGAGGGTGATTCCTTACTTGGGCTTGGTAATTGGGTTTGACCCACATTGACCAAAGCCCATGCCTTTTAAAATCAATTGAAAGTCCATCGGACTTTAATTAAACGAACATTGGATGTTAGTTGGGCTTTGAGACCCGATATGATTAGATTTGGAATCTAAGTCGTTAAAGCACATTAAAAGTGTAAATATTTAATTTGGAATTAAATAATAGAATTCGTATTGAATACGACTTAAATTGGATTTAATAAGTAGTTCGATATAATTCATGAATTTGTACTTTAAGTACTTATTCACAAACGGTTGGACTCGTGCAAAATCAAGTCATTGTTTGAACATTGGATGGTCACATAATTAAAGACTAATTAATTGGATTAGATTGGTCATATAACATGCCTTGAATGAATATATGTGGATGCATTGAATGAATAGTGCATATCGGATGGATATTAGAAGGGAAAGGGTAATTTTAGAAATTATTGTAATTTTGGAATTTATAAATTGGACCTGCGTGTCCAGCCTTGTCGCTTATTATCTCTTTGTATTCTCTTCTCACCTAATTCCCCTCATTGCAATGAGGTTTCTATTATTGTATTATGTAATTGGGTAGAAGTAGAATAGTTCTAGCCGGGGAGAGGAAAGGGAGCGATTTGTTCTAGGAAAAATCTGTTTAAATATCCATCCGCATATCGCTATTAATTTACTTTACGCGCTTTATTATGTTTTAGAAGCATGCTTAAGGGTGTATGATGAGACCTTAACAAAGATATTAAATTGGTTGCCAATTTACGCGAAAAACCCTCAAAAATAACATTAAGCGATTTTTCCTTCCGTTGAGTGATTCTTACTCAAGATCTAAAATTGGCATTGGTTTGTTAGCCAAAGTCAAGGCCTTTGTCAATTGCGGATGTGTTTGAATCATGAGAGTTTTGTTCCATATCGGTGTCCTGTCCAAGTTGTGATTTGTTGGCCAAAGTCAAGATCATTTCTTGTCCATCGACATTGATTACGAAACTTTCCATGTCAATGGGTCCCGCTTAACTGGAATCATTAAGCTTGTTGTGCCAAAGCCAAGGCTTAGTTGATTCAGAGGAAAAAGGTTAGGAAAATGTATTGGATACATTGGCATATGTATTGTGTATATGTTTCGGACTTGGATGTCCACCTACCGGATCTAGAAATTGGATAAAATCTAATTGATCTTCAAGATCTACCTAGTTAAATATCATACAGCTTGTTGGCCAAAGTCAATGTTATATGTTATTTAACGGGATCCTAGCCTACTAGGAAACTGGATTTCTCGAGTACTCGACAGAGGGTTAGAGGCTCATCGAAAAATAGTGGGAGGCTAGTATTGAATTTGCAATTTCATTCAGATACTTAGCTTTACGCGCTTTCAAATTATTTCGACAAAATTACATTATTAGTTGGACTAATATAAGGTTATTTTTCTTGTAACAGTTAGACTGTACCCAAAATAATGTTGACTAGATAGTTGGACTATCGTAGTCAAGATGACTGGAAAGGGAAAAGTCTTAGACATTATCATGGGCGAAAATGTCTTTAAGGGCACGAACTTTGCAAATTAGGAGATGAATCTAGGATAGTCCTTGGAGCCGAGAGGCTGTTGTACACCATACATACACCTCTTGGGCCTAAACCCACATCTGATCAGACACTTGAGTTGGAGCTTTGGAAGACTCACAGCGACGATTGTGATACTACACAGTCTATTATGCTTGCTTCAATGACTCAGTATTTCCGTCGTCAAAATAGGGACTTAGATCCTTCTAACATGACGGTGAGGTTGCAAGATCTTCACCGATCTAACAATAGGTCGCAAAGATATGAGTTAGTTAAGAAGCTCTTCTGTTCACGCATGTCAGAAGGCATGTCTGTTGAGTCTCATGTGGCACAGATGATTGCTGACATAGATGAACTAGCTACTATGAGGATAGTCTTTGAGGCTGAGATTACCATAGACATGGTCTTCCAATCTCTCCCCGACTCCTGGAGACAGTTCATCATATACTATAATTTGATGAACACTGATGATACTCTTGAAGAGTTACTGTCTACTCTCAAGGAAGTTGAGAAGGAGCTTCTCAAAGGAAACAAGCGCGAGGCGTACTTTGCTTTGACATCTCAGACACTAAGGGCTGGGCCCAAGGCAACTGAAGGTGTGAAGAAAAAGATGCATAAAAGAAAGGGCAAGGCCAAATCGTCAAAGGCTTCTGGGAAGCCTAAGGACAAATCTCAGGATGTTTGTCTCCAGTGCGGTAAGCGGGGTCACTGGAAGCGTGACTGTCGTGAGTACAAGGCACTTCAGAAGGAGACAAAGACGGGCAAGGCACCGACCTCATGTATGTTTGTTATTGAAATAAACATGACTACTTCTAGTTTTAAAAATTGGATTTTTGATTCTGGTTGTGGTACTCATATATGTACTGATGTGTAGGATCTTCATATTAGCAGGAAACTGACTTCAGGGGAGATTGATCTGCGTGTTGGAAACGAGACACCTATTGGTGTTTTGGCCGTAGGCACTTTTGTTTTGGAACTGCCTTCAGGGCATGTACTTGAACTTAATGACTGTTATTATGTACCTAGTTTGACTAGGATATTATTTCTGTATCTATGTTAACCCAATGTGGGTATACTTTTGTGTTTAGAAACACTGGGTGTTATTTATATAAAAATGATGTAGAAATTTGCACTACTGTAGCAAATAATGGTCTTTATATTTTGAATATAAATTTATCTCCAACATATAAAATAACAAACAAAAGGCTCAAAATGAGTAACAAAGATGAAACCTATATGTGGCACTGTCGTCTGGGACACATAAACAAGACTTGCATAGCCACACTTTCGAAAAGTGGGTACTTGGACGGATTTGATCCAAATTCATATGACATTTGCGAATCTTGCTTATTAGGCAAAATGCATAAATCACCTTTTAACGGTAAAGGTGAACGCGCCACCGAACTGTTAGCCCTTGTTCATAGTGACGTTTGTGGGCCCATGTCTAGCCAGGCTGGAGGTGGATACGAATACTTCGTAACCTTACATAATGCATCTCGTTATGGTTATGTGTATCTCATGAGACACAAGTCGGAAACTTTTGAGAAATTCCAAGAGTTTCGACACGAAGTTGAAAAATAGACAGGTAAGAGTATTAAGACATTACGGTCAGACCGTGGTGGCGAATACTTGAGCAATGAGTTTCTAGATTACTTGAAAGAATATGGTATTCTTTCACAGTGGACTCCTCCTGGAACACCGCAATTAAACGGTGTGTCCGAACGGAGAAACCGTACTTTGTTGGACATGGTAAGGTCTATGATGAGTCGCACTGAGCTACCTATTTCCTTTTGGGGATATGCATTAAACAGTGAAATTCTTATTTTGAATACGGTTTCGTCAAAGTCTGTTCAACAGACTCCGTATGAGATATGGACAGGAAAGAAACCGGGTTTCTCATTCCTAAAGATTTGGGGATGCTGGGTATACGTCAAACGTTTGGAAGGTACCAAACTTGAACCCAAATCGGATAAATGCCTTTTCGTAGGATATCCTAGGGAAACCAAAGGATATTACTTCTATCACCCACTAGAGAAAAAGTATTTGTTGCTCTACATGCAATTTTCCTTGAGAAGGAATTCCTAAATACAGTGGTTAGTGGAAGGAAAGTAGAACTCGATGAAAATCGGAGTGCTACTATTCCTGGCATAAAATCCTCAACGGAACAAGAACAGTCCATCAGGGAAGACTGTACCACAATCTTCTATTACATAAGGACCGCGTAGGTCGGAGAGAGTTAGGAAACAACCTGAGAGGTATGGGTACCTGATCTCACCTCATGTAGATTATCAATCTCATTGAGGATAACGAACCGGCTATATGTGAGGAAGCGATACAAGATATCGATTCCGCTTTATGGTAAGAAGCCATGAAGTCCGAGATGGATTCCATGTACACCAACCAAGTTTGGACACTGGTTAATGCACCAGAAGGCGTAAAGCCTATTGGATGCAAATGGGTCTTCAAGAAGAAGACTGACAAGGATGGAAACGTACAAACATACAAAACTAGGCTTGTAGTGGGGGTATCATCAACGACATGGTGTCGATTACGACGAAACTTTCTCACTCGTTGCTATGATTAAATCAATTCGGATAATGCTTGCAATTACTGCATATTTCGATTACGAGATATGGCAGATGGACGTTAAAATCGCTTTCCTTAACGGAAACCTTTTGGAGGATGTTTATATGCAACAACCTGACGGTTTTATCGTGCCTAGACTTGCAAACATGGTTTGTAAGTTAAATTGGTCCATCTATGGACTGACGCAAGCATCGCGGTCATGGAACCAACGCTTTGATGAGATCATAAAAGAATATGATTTCATTTAAAACGAAGATGATCCTTGTGTATACAAGAAGGTTAGTGGGAGAGCACTAACATTTATTGTCCTTTATGTTGACGATGTATTGCTAATAGGCAATGACATTCCCATGTTAACGTCGGTGAAAGCTTGGCTTTCATTGAAATTCTCCATGAAAGATCTGGGAGAAGCAGCTTTTATTATGGGAATAAAGTTCTACCGGGATAGATCTAGAAAGCTGCTTGGACTTTCCCAGAGTACATATATTGACAAAGTGTTGAAGAGATTCAACATGGATCAGTCCAAGAGAGGACGGTTGCCAATGTCACATGGTGTCTATTTATCTAAGGACATGTGTCCTAAAACTCAAGATGAGAGAGACAACATGAGTCGGATATCGTTAGCCTCGGCAGTCGGATCGATCATGTATGCCATGATATGTACGCGACCCGATGTTTCCTATACTTTGAGCATGTGAAGTCGCTATCAGGCCGATCCAGGTGAAGGTCACTGGATGGCGGTTAAAAATATCCTAAAGTATCTTAGAAGAACTAAGGATGTTTTCTTAATCTATGGAGGTGGAGAACTTGAGGTAACTAGGTATACCGATGTAAGTTTCCAAACCGACAAAGAAGACTGTAAGTCGCAATCAGGGTACATATTTTATTTGAATAACGGAGCAGTGAGCTAGAAATGTTCAAAGCAAGAGACTGTTGCCGATTCAACAATAAAAGCGGAGTACATTGCTATAGCTGAAGCAGCAAATGAAGCTGTTTGGATCCAAAAATTCCTAATTGGATTAGGAGTAGTTCTGTTAGAAACTGAGCCCGTTCCATTGTATTGTGACAATAACGGGGCTATAGCACAGGCTAAGGAGCCGCGGTCTCATCAACGATCCAAGCATGTTCTTCGATATTTTCATCTGATTCATGAGATCATACATCGTGGCGATGTGAAGGTCGAGAAGGTCGCATCAGATGAAAACATGGCAGATCCCCTGACAAAAGTGATTCCTCAGCAAAAGTTTGAGCGACATGTACATAGTTCAGGTATTAGATGCTTGAGTTACTGGCTATAGGCCAAGTGGGAGAATGTTGGACAGTTATGACCCATAGCGTCACGACCCATAGCGTCACTGTTTGTAAAAGACATTGTGTTTTGTACAAAATTAACTGTGTAATAATGAAATTGCCTTTTACCGATTTGTGATTCATTTACTTTGATATATATAAATGGTAAAAGTCCATATGATTAGTTCCGGATTGAGATGATATGAGACAATATCAATCCATAAAGGTTTAATCATTAAAAATCCCTAGTCGTAGTATTATCGAGACTGGACATCGATAATACGGAATAGACTAGCATTGCACTTGTGCGCATTATGAGGGCATAACGGCATAGTTCTCATATGTTTAAGTATAGGATACTTATGCAAGTGCGATAGGAGGTTGTGTTTTACCGATGGTATGAAAAACAGCTTCGCTCTGGATTAACCCCGCAGAATCCCATTGGTAGTATGTATATGTGTCTATGGGAGTCCACATCAGGGTAGGTGTATTTGGTCTTAACCTGAGACTTGCATCGCTAGTACTTGCGACAATCGGTAAACTTTGGTTTTGGTCGTCCAGGGCTTTAACAGGTTCTGTGTATGCCTCTTTTGGGTTTATTGGGAATCGTAGTGTATTGGATGTGATGTCAAGACGGAAGTATCACTTAAGACATATGGAGATGATGATCACGCAGGGATTCAGAACTGGTTCTCTATAGTGTTGCAACCATCGGGATAATATGACAAGGTCATGATTATCCGATTCAAAGAGACTAGTTGCTTGATATCCGATATGTGCTTCATACGAGGCAGACACTATTCCAGCCCTAGGCCTTGCACGTGACATCCGATACTGGATCGTAATACGCGATACTACGGTATACTACGCCTGATAAAGATCGTATATTCCTGTAAGAATATTTCTGGAGAATTGGGTAGACATGGCGCTTTGCTAGAATCCAACCTTGTCTCGTAAATCGGTAAAAATATAGTACGAGGTACATACATGTTTAGATAGTCCGATGACCGTATTTACTGCCAATATATCCAGAGATCTCTTGGGTCGCTTCCCGAAGATTCACCAATGACGTTTGATTCGAACTTAATTAATCTGGGATTAATTACGGAGAGACTTTATATTGGATAAAGTACTATTTGAAGAGAGAGAAAGATTAATTTGGAATTAATCATTAAAATTATATATTCGATATATTATTCAGAATTAGATTTCGACGCGAAATTAAAATTATATTTTAATTTGGGCAAACTAGTTAATTTAGAATTAATTCATTAGCGACATGAATAGTAATTTTGCTAGACATAGTTATTTAATTAAATTTGATTAAAATAACGTCGCGACGGAAGTTCATTAATTAGGAATTAGCGAACTCGAGCCCGGGAATGTTTGCGGGCCCACTCACGTTCGGAATCGAGTGGGGCCCATATGTCACATCAACCATCACATCACTTGTCACTTAATTCACTTTTGTGTAATGGGTTTTTGTGATGGAGTGTGCAACACTCAAAGGCAAGGAATGGTGATGGATTTGTATCATATACCTACCAAAGATTTGATATATGTTTGAAAATTATTTTGACACAAATATAAATTGATTTTTGAAATCAAATCATCATCTCCTCTCTCTTTTCTATTGGCCGAAACTGCAGTGGGGTTTTTGGCTCTCCATTTTCTTCATTTTCTTGCAAAGTTTTTTGAAGAAAAGTGTGTTGTTTTTGAAGCAAATATTCACACAAGGCTAGCACCTTCAAGGAATCACAAAGAGGTGATAGGGAAACCAACTCAAGGAGCTTGGATTCAAAGAACAAAGCTTGGAGCTTCTCTATTCACCTTGGCCGAAACTTGTAGTTCTTGGAGGAGGAATTTTTGTTACTCAACGGATCCACAAACCTATCGATGTAAGTGTTTTTCCGCCACTCTTCTTCGTTATTCATTCATGTTTCATTCTTATATGATCTTGGGACACCTTATAGAAACCCACACTTCGTATGTCTCTTTGAGTGCTAGCTCTTCTTGATTTTGCCACAAAAACAAGCTATTTCCCTCTATAATTCACGCCCAAACTCTTGGAGCGTTATTATCAACTCTCAAGGAGGCTGAGAAGGAGCTTCAAAAGGGCAATAAGCGCGAGGCACACTTTGCATCGACATCTCAGGCACCTAGGGTTGGGCCCAAGGCAACTGGAGGTGTGAAGAAGAAGAAGAAGCATAACAGAAAGGGCAAGGCCAAATCGTCAAAGGCTTATGGGAAGCCAAATGACAAATCTCAGGATGTTTGCCTACAGTGCGGCAAGCGGGGTCACTGGAAGCGTGACTGCCGCGAGTACAAGGCACTCCAGAAGAAGATAAAAGCGGGCAAGGCACCGGCTTCAGGTATGTTTGTTATTGAAATAAACATGACTACTTCTAGTTTTAAAAATTGGATTTTTGATTCTGGATGTGGTACTCAAATATGTACTGATGTGCAGGATCTGCAGATTAGCAGGAGAATGGCTTCAGGGGAGATTGATCTACGCGTCAGAAATGGGGCACCAGTCGCCGTTTTGGCCGTTGGCACTTTTGTTTTAGAACTGCCCTCGGGGCATGTACTTGAACTTCATGACTGTTATTATGTACCTAGTTTGACTAGGAATATTATTTCTGTATCTATGTTAACCCAATGTGGGTATACTTTTGTATTCAGGAACACTGGGTGTTTTGTTTATAAAAATTATGTAGAAACTTGCAATGCAATTGAAAATAATGGTCTTTATATTTTGAATATAAATCTATCTCCAACATATAACAGAACAAACAAAAGGCTCAAAATGAGTAACAAAGAAGAAACTTACATGTGGCACTGTCGTCTGGGACATAAAAACAAGACTCGCATATCCACACTTTCGAAGTGTGGGTACTTGGATGGATTTGATCCTAATTCATATGACGTCTGCGAATCTTGCTTATTAGGCAAAATGCCTAAATCACCTTTTAGCGGTAAGGGTGAACGCGCCACCGAACTGTTAGCCCTCGTTCATAGTGACGTATGTGGGCCCATGTCTAGCCAGGCTAGAGGTGGATATAAATACTTCGTCACCTTTACGGATGATGCATCGCGTTATGGTTATGTGTATCTTATGAGACACAAGTCGGAAACTTTTGAGAAATTCAAAGAGCTTCGACACAAAGTCGAAAAACAAACAGGCAAGAGTATTAAGACATTACGGTCGGACCGTGGTGGCGAATACTTGAGCAACGAGTTTCTTGATAACCTAAAAGAATATGGTATTCTTTCACAGTGGACTCCTCCTTGAACACCGCAATTAAACGGTGTGTCCGAACGGAGAAACCGAACCTTGTTGGACATGGTTAGGTCTATGATGAGTCGTACTGAGCTACCTATTTCCTTTTGGGGATATGCATTAAGTAGTGCAATTCTTTTTTTGAATAAGGTTCCATCAAAGTCTGTACAACATACACCATATGAGATATGGACAGGAAAGAAACCAGGTTTCTTATTTCTGAAGATTTGGGGGTACTGGGCATACATCAAACGTTTGGAAGGTACTAAACTTGAGCCCAAATCGGATAAATGCCTATTCGTAGGATATCCTAGGGAAACCAGAGGATATTACTTCTATCACCCACGAAAGAATAAAGTATTTGTTGCTCTACATGCGGTTTTCCTTGAGAAGGAATTCCTAAATACAGTGATTAGTGGGAGAAAATAGAACTCGATGAAAATCGGAGTGATACTATTCCTGGCATAGAATCCTCAACGGAACAAGAACAGTCCATCCGGGATAAGACTGTACCACAATCTTCTATTACATAAGGACCGCGTAGGTCGGAGAGAGTCAGGAAACTACCTGAGAGGTATGGTTTTCTGATCTCACCTCATGTAGATATTAATCTCATTGAGGATAACGAACCGGTTATGTATAAGGAAGCGATACAAGATATCGATTCCGCTTTATGACAAGAGGCCATGAAGTCCGAAATGGATTCCATGTACACCAACCAAGTTTGGACACTGGTTGAAGCACTAGAAGGCGTAAAGCCTATTGGATGCAAATGGATATTCAAGAAGAAGACCGACATGGAAGGCAACGTGCAAATGTACAAAGCTAGGCTTGTAGCGAAAGGGTATCGTCAGCGACATGGTGTCGATTATGACGAAACTTTCTCATCCGTTGCCATGATTAAATCCATTCGGATAATGCTGCATTTTCGATTACGAGATATGGCAGATGGACGTTAAAACCGCTTTCCTTAATAGAAACCTTTTGGAGGATGTTTATATGCAACAGCCTGACAGTTTTATCGTGCCTAGACTTACAAACAAGGTTTGTAAGTTAAATCGGTCCATCTATAGACTAAAGCAAGCATCGCTGTTATGGAACAAATATTTTTATGAGATCATAAAAGAATATGATTTCATACAAAATGAAGATGATCCTTGTGTATACAAGAAGTTTAGTGGGAGAGCACTGACTTTTATTGTCCTTTATGTTGACGATGTATTGCTAATAGGCAATGACATTCCCATGCCAACATCGGTGAAAGCTTGGCTTTCATTGAAATTCTCCATGAAAGATCTGGGAGAAGCAGCTTTTTTTCTGGGAATAAAGATCTACCGGGATAGATCTAGAAAGCTGCTTACACTTTCCCAGAGCACATGGATCAGTCCAAGAGAGGACTGTTGCCAATGTCACATGGCGTCTATCTATCTAAGGACATGTGTCATAATACTCAAGATGAGAGAGACAACATGAGTGGGATACCGTTCGCCTCGGCAGTCGGATCGATCATGTATGTCATGATCTGTAGACGACCTGATGTCCCCTATGCTTTGAGCATATGTAGTCGCTATCAAGCCGATCCAGGTGAAGGTCACTGGATGGTGGTTAAGAATATCCTAAAGTATCTTAGCAAACTAAGGATGCTTTCTTAATCTATGGAGATAGAGAACTTGAGGTAACTGGGTATACCGATGCAAGTTTCCAAACCGACAAAGACGACTATAAGTCGCAATCAGGGTACATTTTTTGTTTGAATAACGGAGCAGTGAGCTGGAAATCTTCCAAGCAAGATACTGTTGCCGATTCAACAACAGAAGCGGAGTACATTGCTGTAGCAGAAGCAGCGAAGGAGGTAGTTTGGATCCAAAAATTCCTAATTGGATTAGGAGTAGTTCCGTTAGCAGCTGAGCCCGTTCCATTGTATTGTAAAAATAACGGGGCTATAGTGCGGGCTAAGGAACCACGGTCTCATCAACGATCCAAACACGTTCTTCGACGTTTTCATCTGATACGTGAGATCATACATCGTGGCGATGTAAGGGTCGAGAAGGTCGCATCGGATGACAACATGGCAGATCCGCTGACGAAAGCAATTCCTCAGCATAAGTTTGAGAGACATGTACATAGTTCAGGTATTAGATGCCTGAGTGACTGGCTATAGGGCCAAGTGGGAGATTATTGGATAGTTATGACCCATAGCGTCACTGCTTGTAAAAGACATTGTGTTTTTGTACAAAATTAACTATGTATTAATGAAATTGCCTTTTACCGTTTTATAAATTTATTTTCTTTTATATAAATGGTAGAAGTCCATATGATTAGTACCAGATTGAGATGATATGAGACAGTAGTATTGCACTTGTGCACGTTGTGAGGGTATAACGGCATAGTTCTCATATATTTAAGTTTTGGATACTTATGCAAGTGCGATAGGAGGTCGTGTTTTACCGATGGTACGGAAAATAGCTTTGCTCTGGATAGACCCCGCGGAATCCCATTGGTAGTATGTATATGTGTCTATGGAGTCTGCTTCAGGGTAGGTGTATTTGGTCTTAACCTGAGACTTCATCGCTAGTACTTGTGACAATTGATAAATTTTGGTTTTGGTCGTCCAGGGCTTTAACAGGTTCTGTGTACGCCTCTTCTGAGTTTATTGAGAATCGTAGTGTATTGGATGTGATGTCAAGACGGAAGTATCACTTCAGACATATGGAGATGATGATCACGCAGAGATTCAGATTAGTTCTCTATATTGTTGCAACCATCGGGACAATATGACCAGGTCATGATTATCCGATTCAAAGAGACTAGTTGCATGATATCTGATATGTGTTTTGTACATGGCAGACACTATTTCAGCCCCAGGCCTTGCACGTGACATCTGATACTGGATCGCTATACACGATACTACGGTATACTACGCCTGATATAGATCTTCTATTCCAGTAAGAATATTTCTGGAGAATTGCGTAGGACCTTGTCTCATAAATCGGTAAAATGTAGTATGAGGTACCTACGTGTTCGAATAGTCCGACGACCGTATTTACTGCCAATATATCCGGAGATCTCTTGGGTCACTTCCCGAGAATTCCCCGATGACGTTTGATTCAAACTTAATCTGGGATTAAAATGGAGAAACTTTATCTAGGATAAAGTACTATTAGAGGAGAGAGAAAGATTAATTTGGAATTAATCGATAAAATAATATATTCGATATATTAAACGAAATTGGATTTTGATTCGGAATTAAAATTAGATTTTAATTCGGGCACTCGAATTAATTTAGAATTAATTCTCGACCGACGTGAATAGTAAATTGGATTTGTTTATGAGGCATCAGAAAAATCATTAATTTAGAATTATCGAAACCGAGCCCGGAATGTGTTTGTGAAGTTGTGCCGATTTTGAATCGTGTGCGGCCGCAAGTCACATCATAAATCACATCGCGAGTCATATCACATGTCATTGATGTGTGATGGAAGTCAAATCACTTTATGAAAAGTGACTTTGACTTTTTGACTTTTGACCTTTTGACTTTTGGAGGGAAAATTGGGGGGGAAAAGAGTTTTAACTTTTTGGAAAGGTTAAAAGCTTTTCTTTTTCACTTTTTCACTTTTTCACTAGGGTTTTGTATTAGATACAACAAAAACACTCTCTCTCCCTTATGCACTCTCTTGGCCGAAACTTAAGAGTAAATACCTAGGGTTTTTCTTTTCATTTTTCAAAGGCTATTTTTGCTAGCACACTTTGGTGGATCAAACAAAGGTGATAGGGAATAGATTGAAGAGCTTGGATCTCATTCTTGGAGCTTGGAGCTTGGAGATTTTCTTCAACAAAACCACCCTCTTGGCCGAATACAAATGAAGGATTTTGGTTGGAGCTTTCATCACATCTGTTCATTGTAATTGTTGTTTCGCCACTCTTTCAATTATTCATTCTTATTTCATGCTTTGTGATGATCTTAGGACTTTATTAGAAACCCAACGGCCAATATTGTTAGTGGTATTGGGATGCATCCTAGGGTCAAGGGCCTTGTTGTCGGTTGTAGTTCTAGAATGCGTCCCAGGGTATAGGTCCCACTGCATCATAAGTTGTAGTTCCGGGATGCGTCCCCGGGAGGAGGATCGACTACATCATTACTTTTAGGATGTGTTCCAAGGTCGAGGGCCCACACATCAGTTGTAGTTCCGGGATACGTCCCAAGGTCGAGGGCCCACTACATCATCATTTGTAGTTTCGGGATATGTCACAGGGTCAAGGACCCACTATATTATCAGTTTGAGGGCGAGGCCCATATTATAAGTGGTATTGGGATGTATCCCAAGGTCGAGGGCCCCCGTTGTCGGTTGCAGTTCTGGGATACGTCCCAGGGTCGAAGGCCCACTACATCATCAGTTGTAATTCTGGGATGTGTTCCAAGGTCGATGATCCACTACATCATTACTTTTAGGATGTGTTCCAGGGTCGAGGGCCCACACATCAGTTGCAGTTTCGGGATGCATCCCAGGGTCGACGGCCAACTGCATCATCAACACAGTTTAGGAATAAAGCCCACATTCGGCGGTACAGGAACGAAGCCCAATGGTCGAGGCACCTCACCACCATATCAACTCAGTTCGAAGTAGCAGGCAAGTCAGGTGGCAGTTAGCGAGCCAGGTAAGTAGAAATGCATTGCATAACTTTGATAGGATTGTCACTGTTGCACACTGCACAAGTCCCATCAAAATGGGGGTGACTGTAGGCATTGTATTTTTGAATATAAGTCCGGATGATGAGTCTCGTACGGAGGCATTACCTTTTTAGTTGTGGAACTTGCGGGAAAAGTCAAGAATCACTATTTTTGTTGGATTTAATTCATTTGCCTAGCTTCGGTTTGCTTGTTGGACCTCTGTTTTAAAGTTTATCCTCGGCCCAAAACCCCATAAGCCACTCACCAAGCCATACACCAAGCCCAAGAATCCAAGCCCATCAAAAACCCTAGCCCACACACCTAAGACCTAGCCACACGCCCATAGCCTTCCAAATTAACCAAAACACACATTAAACACATGCATAAATCAAGCCAAATCCCCTTCCTAAATTAAAGAAATTCCATAGATCCATTTCCTAATCAAAACCAATCACATCCCTAAATTAAAGAGATTCTTTCCTTGTGAGACACTAATTAGGAGATAGACCCATCATTAGGATATTCTTTCCTATTCCAACAAGGATAGCTCTCATCCCTTTGCCAATAAAAAGAACCCTTCACCACACCTTTCAAACCTTATCACGTTCATGCCAATCACAAGGAATTCTGCCCAGCATATTCACGCATAACACCAAAAGAATAGCCCCTGCAACTGCCGCATATCCACCCTCTGTCCAGCCATTGAAATTGTCGCATATCCACCCCTCCTGCAAATAGCCCTTCACTGTACGTAAATCTCCTTGCACTACACGCCCTTAACTACCTAAAACCATCGCATATTCCCCTGGAAATCACTCTGTAAATTGCCGCATATTGCCCCTTCCCTGCATGCGCAAACTGCCTCATTGCACTTCCTGAAACCACCGCGTTAATGCCCACACCCCTGCACGTAGAAACCCCTCAAATCCTATCTAAAACCCCCGCATAAAACCTCGAAACTGCAGTCCGTTTTCATCATATAAATTCCCTGAACAGCAGCCTTTTTCTACCGCAAAATTGCACTGCAATTACCGTAAATTGCACTGCTCAATTATCGAAAAATAGTGACCAAAAACTGCAGCCCCACACACCTTAAACAGTGGCCTAAACTACCGCAAATAGTTACCCAAAAATATTACACTACAATAACCGCAAAACAGTGAGTAAACAGTAGCGAAACAGAGGAAACAGTGATCCAAAACAGCGGGGTAACGAAGGAATTCAACAAACAGTGAACTGGAGGAGTTACGGAACATCAATCCTTCAGACGGTCGTGTAACTTCCGTAAAATGACATAAAAGGTTAGACATGAGGGCACCCTTTTTTATTCTTTAATTTTATTTATTTTTCTTACTTTATTTCGCATGAGTATTGTGGATTGGTGCATGATGTGATTTCTGGGTGAACGAAATATGTGTTCTCTCTTATGGTATATCGAATGGAAACCCGGACGTAAATTCTGTAGCCGAATCTGAACGGACGGTAGTGCGGTTTGCACTCCGAATACAATGCCACGTACCACTTGAGAGACATTCGTATTTCGTTTCATCCAATCTTATGTTCGAGCATAATTTAGTCTAGCATGTTATTTATTTTTTAAGCATGATTTAGCCATTAGTACGTTGTTTCTTTACGCATGATTTAGTTATTTGCTTTCGCATTAGTAATTTAATTTGCGTTTATGTTTAAGTTGTTATTTATTTATACTGTCGTGTTTATTGATTTTATGCGTTTATATACTTGCCTGCTTGCCATTATAATGACTTACTTTTATATACTAGCGTTAATGCGAACCAGATTTTGGGTCATCCTTGAACATGTAGGTTGCGTAGACTCGGTTATTTTTTTGAATAAATTATTTCATTACAAGTGGCATAAGTAAGGGACCATTCTGAACCCAATGGTTTGAGGTCTTCCCTTGCGAGGGGTGAGTGCGTCCTTAAATCTTTATCCCAATTAACACTGGGTGGCGACTCTATTTTGTTCTCTGATTTATTCTTTCATAGGCTATTCCATACTCCCGACTAGGCCGCGAGACTAGAACAGCGTCGCCAATTTCTGTGTCCTACAGCTACCTTTACCACGAATTTTTCCCGCGTCGGACGAAGTATACTTGGTTGAATGTGAAATACATTTAATCGGGCATACGAGGTCCCATATAGATGTTGGCCTTAGCCACATCTATTCTATTATTCCGTTATTTACTTTCCGCATGTTATTGCTTTATTTATTCATGCATTATTATCTAGTGCGCATGGGCTAATCATGTGGGTCAAAGATCCTCTATTCGTGGGAAACCCCTAAAGGGTACCTTTACCGTGATGTTTTACCAAACCCCTTTTTTATTATTCTGTTATTTACTTTTTGTGTGTTATTGCTTTGTTAATTCATACATTGTTAATCTAGTGCGCATGGTCTAATCATGTGGGCTAAAGTTCCCATATTCGAGGGAAATGCCTAAAGGCTACCTTTACCACGATGTTTTGTCGCGCCGGATAAAGTATGCTTGAATGAATGTGAAATACGTTCAATCGGGCATATAAAGTCCCATATAGATGTCGGCCTTGGTCGTATCTCTTTCATTATTTCGTTATTTACTTTTTGAGTATTATGCTTTGTTTATTCATGCATTATTGCCTAATGCACATGTGCTAATCATGTGGGTTAAAGGTACTATATTCGAGCGAAATGCCTAAAGGTTGCCTTTACCACAATATTTTACCACGTTTTTTTATTATTCCATTATTTACTTCTTTTTTCCATGTTATTGCTTTGTTTATTCATGCATTATTATCTCATGCGCATGGGCTAATCAGATTGGATTAAAGGTCCTATATTCGAGGGAAATGCCTAAAGGCTACCTTTACCACAGTTTACCGAGCCCTTCTTCAATTGATTTTGCTATTCATCTTTTTTGGTTTTCATTCTTCATTTTTCATTTTCGCATTCATTCTGTGTTAATGCTTGAGTGTTGCCTCTCGCGGTATATCGGATGGAAACCCAGACATAAATTTCGTAGCCGAATCCGAATGGACAGTAGTGCGGTCTGTACTTGGAATACAACTCCACGTACCTCTGGAGAAACATTCACGCATGTGTTTATGTCATTTTAGATACCACTTTGGAAATCTCATTCGAACGCGTTCTCAAACGCTACTCGAACGTATGCATTCGACCTTATCCCGTTCGAACGTGTTTCCAAATGTTAATCGAACGCATGCATTCTGTTTACCGTTTGAACATGTTTTCGAACACTACACGAACGTGTATGCAGTGAATCGACTTCTTTTCCTCATATCTCATGCATGTTTGCTTCTTTGGTCATTTCTTTTGCATTACGTACTTAATCATCTCACTTTATTATTGATGCTTTTTATCGTTATTATTTATTTATATTTTTGTATTTCTTTATTTGATATGTTTATGGAATTATGTGATTATTTTTATTTTATTTACTTTTATGGGTGTGCAAACTTGGATGTTGATTAAATTATCTTGCATATGTTTCATAAGACTTCGTTGTACTATTGCATAAATCCTTTCATTACAATTGGCATAAGCAAGGGATAATTCCGAACCTAACTGTTTGAGGTCTTCCCTTATGAGGGGTGAGTGCGGCCTTAAATCATTTCCCAGTTCACACTTGGTAGCGAGTCTTTTATTCTCTGGTTTGTCCCCCGTAAGCTATTTCGTACTCTCGATAAGGGCTGCGAGCCCGGACAGCGTCATACACCTCTGTGGCCATGTCTACAGTCTGGCAACTCCATTGGGAATAGAGAATTTTCCCTGAAATAATATCTTATAATGTTTGTGATTTTTTTTAGTTGACTTTGTTTCATATATTTTGAATGCCTCTTTTTACCTTGATGGCATCTTGTATCGTGAAGTCGCTTTCGCTCGAAGTGGCGGATCGTTATATGGTGTCATCACTCGTTGGCACGTACCTTAGGTTATAAAATAGATACGCTCACTTGGTCATTCAAACCTTTGAGTTGGGAGACCTAATTGTGGGAAACTCTTCACCGGTATGAGCCTTTATCAATACTCCCATAAAACTGCATAAGAACCATAGTTATATGACATATAGAAGCTACCCTTTACGCTTGTTTTTGAGACCATCATCATTTGGAGTCATTTGGACTTCTTGTCATGAGATATGAACTTGTTGGGCCATTTAAACTGGGACAAGTTTGTGTCTTATGATCATAGGGCCAAAAGCTTCTAAAATACCGATAGGCCACTTTATGTTTAAGGTCCCTATCATTTGAAGTTGTTTAGCCACGTTATTGCAAAAGTGTAAACCTGTTGGGCCTTTTTCAAATGGGACAAGTTTGTACCTCACAGTAATATGATTGAATGCTTTGAAATGATAATGGGCCAACTTGTATGAAAACCTTAATGGGTTTAGAAAGTCCAAACATGAACCGAATATGCTAGAAGCATGAGTTCGATATTTGCACTGGCTTTCATCCAAAAAGGATACGCCTTGTTACGACATATTTGTATACTTTTGGCCGCTTCTAAGTTCATCCCCATGAGCACAGTTGCTGAAAGCCTAACTCATTGTTTCTAGACAATGGTATGATCCCATAATCGGATTAGTCCATGTTGTAAATGGGTGGTCTTTATCTTTTACCGATGGAAAAGGGACAGAAGCAGCCAATGTGGTATCTAAAATGACATAAACACATGGGTGAAAAGAAGAAGGAAGACTCGTCAAAAAACAGTTAGGGAACATGGGTGAGTTAGATAACGAGGGTTCTGACATGGATCAGCTGGAGACTAATCTCACTAAGATTACCGAACAGTTGCATGCTTTGACCACCGCTATGGCCAGTATGGCATTGCCCCGTGTAGGAGGGGGAGGAAACTCTTAGAATGTCAGGTGTGAAGAGCCTCCGAACAAGATGAGTGATGAGATTACCATTTTTTAGGACGACATGGCTGATTATGTCAGGGGAAGGGTAGCAGGGTCTCAAGCAGAATTGCAGAAACTTAGGGATCAGTTAGAGTCAGTTACCCGTAAGACGGGGGGTAAACATGAGGATTTGCTAGACAACGAGACGATGAATTTTTAAGAGCAGTTACATTCTCAGTTCAAGATGCCCGACATAGCCAATTTCAATAGGAATGGGGATCCGAGGGTCTATCTTTGACAGTATGTTTCTGTGAAGAGTTCGGTGGGTCTGTCAAAGCATCAGGTTCAGAAGATGTTTAAGATGTCACTTGATGGGGCACCCGTGATGTGGTATCACGGCTTGAAGAGAAAGGTCAAGGATGATTGGAGGGCATTGACAGAGGCCTTTCTGAATCAGTATGTCACGAATTTGGAGATCGACTTATCACTTCGCGACATGGAGAATACCAAGCAAAAGCCAGATGAGAGCTTCAAGGATTATGTAGATCGCTAGAGGAGCCAGCTTTTGAAGATGTAAAATCGACCCTCAGAGAAGGACCAGATCAAGATGATCATCAAGGGCACCAAGCCCTCTATTTATGGCAAGCTAAGGAGGATGACCTCTATGATTAGCAATTTTTGACAGTTGAGGGAGACTGTTATGGATATTGAAGAGGAAGAAGCTGAGAATAGGAAGTTTTATGGTCTGAATAGAAGGACCATTGGGGGACTTCATGAGCTAAGCCCGCTTCTGCTGAAGTTACCGCCATCAGGAACAGATGATTTTCTAACCTGGGCGAACCTTTGTCTAAAGTGCTTGAGAAGTTGAAGAGACAGTGACTCCTAAAACCCCTAGAAGCTAAACCACTTCCACACCCTCCACCACCACACCTCAACCTGAACCTTTATTACCATTACCACCAGTAAAAAATCCATGACATCGACAACTACGCCCTCCTCAGGCATGAAATCCAAGACTTCATCGACTCCCATAAAATACCCGACCTAGATAAAAATAACCCAACACACAGAGAAATCCCCTACCCAACTATCACTCTGTTCCATCACCCACCTACATGATTAGCTCCGGCTTACTCGAAAGGCTTGTCCTCCAAACCCTTGACCGCCAAGCCTTTTGCCTAGGGATATGGGATAGCAGTAGTGAGGAGGAAACAGAGCAGTGGAAGAATTTCTGGGAGAACTTCTTAAGCAGTGATGAAAATGAGGTGAAGGGGATGACACGCAGTGGGCGTTTTTACGGTGATGTAGTTAAGAAAGGCAATGAAGTGTTGGCAGAAGGTAGGGAGGTGGCAGAGAATGCGGGTAATACTGAGGGAGATGTAGTGCTGCATCAGTTGAAGAAAAAGCGGGCACATGTGAGCATTTAGGAGTTATTATGTGCATCTCAGAAGAACAAGCGCGCCATGGTGGAGGCTTTGAGTAAGATAGTGGTACCAGAGGATGCCAACCCCACAATATTCGTAGGGTCGGTACAGAAAGAAGCTTTGCAGGTGATAACATTCTCTGAGGAGGAACTTCCGTTGAAGGAAGAGATCACAATATGCCACTATTTATAAGAGCGGAAGTGAAGGGAAATAGGACATCTAATGTGATGGTTATGATGGCTAATCTATCTATGAGTGCCCTTTGAAGATTCTGTCGAGGTTGGGTATAAAGGTGATAGATTTGAGTCCCTCCAACATGATTATCAAGGCGTATGATGATAGTAAGCGAGGCGTAGAGGGCACTTTTACTTCGGTTGTCAAAGTGGGCCCAATTGATGAGGTTGAATTTACGGTGCTTGATATCCCGGCCACTTTCGCTTTGTTATGGAGGAGGCCATGGTTTCACAAGCTTGGGGGTGTGCCCTCTACTTTGCACCAGGTCATTAAGTTTCCGTACGATGGAGAGATCATCACCATCAGAGCTGAGGTGGATAATTGTAGGCACTGCATTTTTGCATATAAGTCCCGATGATGAGCCTCGTACGGAGGCACTACTCTTTAAGTTTTGGAAGTCGCGGGAAATGGACATCCGAAGGAAAAAGTCAGAAATCAATACCTCGTTGGATTTAATTTGTTTGCTTAGCTTCAGGTTTGCTCGTTGGACCTCTGTTTTAAAATTTATCCTCTGCCCAAACCCCCGCAAGCCCACACACCACCAAGACACACACCAAGCCCACCAAATATTGAGCACTTTCTCAGTGAAGACATTGTTTCCAGATCCAGAGGGACCTGCTACCCAAACTAAGATTATGCCATCATTCTTCTGAGCCAACAATTGGCATGCACGAATTACTATGAAAAACCCTTTCTCAAATGACAATGGATCTTCTATAGGATTAATCTCATAGCGATCAGAATCCTTTTTCTTAACCAACTGAACATGATCTCGCAAGAGACCGAGTCGTTTTCGAGGTGAATTAGCACCTGAAGAAGTGTCCTGATCTATTTTAGTGCCAGAATATATATTCCCTCCCATGCTACAGGAATAATGAACGTTACACATTACATTTTAAAAAAAGTGAAATTATTAAACAAGGCATAGAGCATCATGAGCCCATACTTAAGTTAGTAAGAGTAAGAAAGGTTTCACACACTGTAGAAATATATGATCGTCGCAGTTGCTATTTAAAGCGTGGTTCGGTTTTATTTTGCTTACTTTTTTTTTGCTTTAGTTGACCTTGTTTCATATATTTTGCATACCTATTTTTACCTTGATGGCATCTTGTATCGTGAAGTCGCTTTCGCTCGAAGCGGTGGATCGTTATATGGTGTCATCACTCATTGGCACGTAACTTAGGGATAAAAAAGGTACGCTCACTTGGTCATTCAAACCCTTGAGTGGGGAGACCTAGTTGTGGGCAACCCTTCGCCAGTGGGAGCCTTTATCAATACTCCCATAAAACTGCATAAGAACTATAGTTAGATGACTTATAGAAGCTACCATTTATGATTGTGTTTGAGACCATCATCATTTGGATTCATTTGGACTTCTTGTCATGAGATGTGAACTTGTTGGGCCATTTAAACTGGGACGCGTTTATGTATTATAATGATAGGGCCAAAAGCTTTTAAAATACCGATGGACCATTTTATGTTTAGGCTCCCTATCAATTATATTTTTTAGCCACATTATTGCAAAAGTGTAAACTTGTTGGGCCTTTTTCAACTGGGACAAGTTTGCACCACGTAGTAATATGATTGAATGCTTTGAAATGATAATGGGCCAACTTGTATGAAAACCTTAATGGGTTTAGAAAGTCTAAACATGATCCAAATATACTAGAAGCATGAGTTTGATATTTGCACTGGCTTTCATCCAGAAATGATACACCTTGTTACGACATATTTGTATACTTTTGGCCACTTCTAAGTTCATCCATATGACCACAGTTGCTGAAAGCCTAACTCATCATTTCTAGACAATGGTATGATCCCATAATCGGCTTAGTCCATGTTGTAAATGGGTGGTCTTTATCTTTTACCGATGGAAAAGGGACAGAAGCAGCCAAGGTTCATCCCGTAGCATAGGAGATAGCGATTTTATGTGTTAGATAATTATGACCCATAGCGTCACTGTTTGTAAAAGACATTGTGTTTTTGTACAAAATTGACTATGTAGTATTGAAATTGCCTTTTATCATTTCGTAATTTATTTACTTTGATATGTAAATGGTAAAAGTGAATATGATTAGTTCCGGATTGAGATGATATGAGACAGTATCAATTCATAAAGGTTTAATCATTAAATATCCCTAGTCGTATTATTATCGAGACTGGACATCGATAATACGGAATAGACTAGTATTGCACTTGTGCGCGTTGTGAGGGCATAACGGCATAGTTCTCATATGTTTAACTATAGGATACTTATGCAAGTGCGATAGGAGGTTGTGTTTTACCGATGGTACGGAAAACAGCTTCGCTCTGGATAGACCCCGCGGAATCCCATTGGTAGTATGTATATGTGTCTATGGGAGTCCGCGTCAGGGTAGATGTATTTGGTCTTAACCTGAGACTTACATCGCTAATACTTGCGACAATCGGTAAACTTTGGTTTTGGTCGTCCAGGGGTTTAACAGGTTCTGTGTACGCCTCTATTGGGTTTATCGAGAATCATAGTGTATTGGATGTGATGTCAAGACGGAAGTATCACTCCAGACATATGGAGATGATGATCACACAGGGATTCATAACTCATTCTCTATTGTGTTACAACCATCGGGATAATATGACAAGGTCATGATTATCCGATTCAAATAGACTAGTTGTTTGATATCCGATATGTGCTTCGTACGGGGCAGACACTATTCTAGCCCCAGGCCTAGCACGTGACATCTGATACTGGATCGCAATACGAGATACTAGGTATTATACGCCTTACATAGATTATATATTCCAATAAGAATATTTCTGGAGAATTGGGTAGGCACGGTACTTTGCTAGAAGCCAACCATGTCTTGTAAATCGGTAAGCACATGGTACGAGGTACTCACTTTATCGGATAGTCTGATAACCAGATTTACTGCCAACATATCCAGAGATCTCTTGGGTCGCTTCCTAAAGATTCACCGATGACAGTTGACTTAAATTTGAATTAATCTGGGATTAATTTAGAGAGAGAAAATTAATCTGGGATTAATAAGGGCTTTATTTAATCTGGGATTAAATGTGTTCAGTAGAGAAAGAACGCGATTAATTTGGAATTAATCGGTAAAATAAATTTAATAGTTAAATTTGATTTTTCTATTTAATTTATTCAAATGGGCTAAAATTAATATATCGGATATATTAAAATAAATTGGATTTCATTACGAGATTAAAGTCGGACTTTAATATGAACGAACGAATTAATTTAGAATTGGTTCGTGAACGACGTTCGTAATATATTTGCGAGGTATCGTTATTTAATTAAATTAGATTTAATTATTTCACTACGAAGGTTTATTTAATCGGATTAAACGGAATCGAGCCGCGACAAATGTTCGTAGAGATATTTGAATTTTGAATTCAAATATTTGGAGCCCTTGTGTGGTAGGTGTTCCCACCACACAACTACCTTGTTTTACTTTTTGAAAACCATTTACCCATATCTACCTACTTTAGGGTAAAAGGTGAAATGGTTTCACCAAAAGGTGAATAACAAAAAGGCATCTCTACACTTTTGTAACACTTAACAAAATTGAAAAACACAAACCTAGAAGCTCTAAGCTTGGCCGAAATTCACATCCTTTCTCTTGGATTTTTTTTCAAATCAACAAAAAAAAAAAAAGCTAGCACTTTGGAAGTTAACAAATGTGATAGGGAAACTACTCAATAGCTTGGAATCATCAAAATGTTGGATCTTGGAGATCTTGCTCTCAAAATTTTTAAAGCTCTATCCACTCATTGTAAGTTTATTCCGCACCTTATAATGATCATATCAATTGTTTTTCATGCTTATTAGATCCTATGAATTTTCTAGGAACACTAACAATGGTATCAGAGCCTAATTTAAGCATGAAAATTTCTAGGGTTTTTGAACCTAAAAATTTGGGGCTTTTTTATTTTGAGCATGATTTTTTGAAATTGATGCTTTGAGTATGTTTACAACATGATAACTTAGAGTTATGCATTATTAGATTTGAAATAAATCAAAAGAATCAAAAAATAAAAAATGCATCCTTGGCCGAATACTCACTGTCCATGCACTGCAGTTTTTTATTTTTTGTAACATGAAATAATGTGTTTAGATGCATGTTTAAATGAAGATAGTTGGTTTAATTTGATTAGAATCAATGTCTATAATGTTCATGTTAAAATCAAAGTGTATGTTGAGCGTGAAATGATGTTATTAGGCTTCAATATGTCTAAAGCATGCAATGATGTGTTTTGGCTTGATTTTATGTTAAGCATGAATTATTGGCTCAAGCATGATTAATTAAGTTAATTGATATTTTGGAAATATTGAGTTTAATTAATTAATTATGGCTAATACACTTTAATTAAAATAATTGTGAGATTCGGAATATTATAATTATGATAATATGCCTTTAAAATGAATGGGCTAAAAGTGTGTATTTGGGCCTAATGGGCTTGGTCTTGGTTTGACCAAGTTTTGTTTTGGACTTTTGGATTGGATCCAATTGGGCCCAAAACCAATTCCATGAAGTCCAAATACATCACTTCGCCCTTTAAAGAATTTGATTGGGCCTAATGGGCCTAAATTGATTTGATGGCAATAGGGTGATTCCTATTGGCCTTGGCATTTTGGGTTTGATCCATTATGGCCAAAGCCCATGCCTTAAGAATCAATTAAAAGCCCATTGGACTTTAATTAAAATGACATTGGATGTTATTGGGCCTTTGAGACCCATCAAGATTGGATTTGGAATCCAAGTCATTAAGGCAACTATATAAGTGTAAATATTTAATTTGGAATTAAATTAGAATTAGTATTGAATACAAATAAATTGGATTTAAGTTGTAGTTCGATATAATTCAAGAATACGTACTCAAAGTATTTATTCTTAAACGAGTTGGACTCGCTCAAATCAAATCATTGTTTGAACATTGGATGGTCATTAATCAAAGATTAATTAATTGGATTAGATTGGTTGAATAACATGTTTTGATTCTATACATAAATGTGATGTATGAATAATGTATATCGGATGGATATTAGAAGGGCAAGGGCAATTTTGGAAATTGTAATAAGTTTAGAATTTATTAAATTGGGCCTGCGTGTCCAGCCTTTAATCTCTTTACTCCTTGTAATTCTCTTCTCACCTATTCCCCTCAATGCAAATGAGGTTTCTTTATTGTATTTTGTAATTGGGTAGGAGTTAGAATAGTTCTAGTTGGGGAGAGGAAAGAGAGCGATTTGTTCTACGAACAATCTGTTTAAATATCCATCTGCATATCGTTATTAATTTACTTTTGCGCATTATGATGTTTTAGAAGCATGTTTAATGGTGTATGATGAGACCTAATCAAAGATAATAAATTGGATGCCAATTTACGTGAAAAACCCTCAAAAACATATTAACCATTTTTCCTTCCGTTGAGTGATTCTTACTCAAGATCCAAAGTTGGCATTGGTTTGTTGGCCAAAGTCAAGACCTTTGTCAATTGCGGATGTGTTTGAATCATGAATGTTTTGTTCTATCGGTGTCTTGTCCAAGTTGTGATTTGTTGGCCAAAGTCAAGATCACTTCTTGTCCATCGACATTGATTACGAAGCTTTCCATGTCAATGGGTCCCGCTTAACTGGAATCATTAAGCTTGTTGTGCCAAAGCCAAGGCTTAGTTGATTCAGAGGAAAAGGTTAGGAAAATATATTGGATATATTGGCATATATACTGTATATATGTTTCGGACTTGGAAGTCCACCTACCGGATCTAGGAATTGGATGAGATCCAATTGATCTTCGAGATCTACCTAGTTAAGTTTGATACAGCTTGTTGGCCAAAGTCAAGATTGTATGTTATTTAACGGGATCCTAGCCCACTAGGAAACTATTTCCCGAGTACTTGACAGAGTGTTAGAGGCTCGCCGAAAAATAGTGGGAGGCTATTATTGAATTTGCAATTTCATTTAGATACTTAGCTTTACGCGCTTTCAAATAATTTCGTCAAAATTACTTTATTAGTTGGACTAATATATTGTTATTTTTCTATGTAACAGTTAGACTGTACCCATTATCGTTGACTAGATAGTTGGACTATCGTAGTCAAGATGACAGAAAAGGAAATGTCCGCGACATTATCATGGGAGAAAATGTCTTCGAGGGCACGATTTTGCAGATTGGGAAATGAACCTTAGGATTGTCCTAGGTTCAGAGAGGCTGTTGTATACTTTACAAAGACCTCTTAGGCCTAAGCCCGGACCGAATGAGACACTTGAGCTGGAGCTTTGGAAGACTCACAGCGATGATTGTGACACAACTCAGTCCATTATGCTTGCTTCGATGACTCAGCACTTTCATAGACAAAATAGGGACTTGGATCCTTATAATATGTTAGCAAGGTTGCAAGATCTGCATCGCTTTAACAAGAGGATGCCGAGGTACGAGTTAGTGAAGAAGCTCTTTCGCTCACGCATGACAGAAGGCATATCTGTTGAGTCCCACGTGGCACAGATGATTGCTGACATCGTTGAGCTGGCCAACATGAGGATAGTCTTCGAGGCAGAGATTACTGTGGATATGATCCTGCAATCTCTCCCCGATTCCTGTAGACAGTTCATCATAAATTATAATTTGATGAACAACAGTGATACTCTTGGAGAGTTACTGTCAACTCTCAAGGAGGCTGAAAATGAGCTTCATAAAGGCAACAAGCGCGAGGCGCACTTTGCATCGACATCTCATGGACATAGGGCTGGGCCCAAGGCAACTGGAGGTGTGCAAAAGAAGAAGCATATTAAAATGGGCAAGGCCAAAACGTCAAAGGCTTCTAGGTAGCCAAATGACAATCTCAGGATGTTTTCCTACAGTGCGGCAAGCGGGGTCACTGGAAGCGTGACTGACGCGAGTACAAGGCGCTTCAGAAGGAGATAAAGGCGGGCAAGGCACCAGCCTCAGGTATGTTTGTTATTGAAATAAACATGGCTACTTCTAGTTTTAAAAATTGGATTTTTGATTCTGGTTGTGGTACTCACACATGTACTGATGTGCAGGATCTGCGGATTAGAAGGAGACTTGCTTCAGGAGAGATTGATCTGCGTGTGGAAACGGGACACATGTTGCTGTTTTGGCCGTGGGCACTTTTGTTTTAGAACTGCCTTCGGGGCATGTACTTAAACTTTCAGACTGTTATTAGTACCTAGTTTGACTAGGAATATTATCTCTGTATCTTGTTTGACCCAATGCGGGTACACTTTTGTATTCCGAAACACTGGGTGTTTTGTTTATAAAGATGATTTTGAGATATGTTCAGCTGATGCTAATAATGGTCTTTATATTTTGAATATAAATCAATCTCAAACATATAATTTAACAAACAAAAGGCTCAAACTAAGTAACAAAGATGAAACTTACATGTGGAACTATCGTCTTGGACACATTAACAAGACTCGCATATCCACACTTTCGAAGAGTGGGTACTTGGACGGATTTGATCCAAATTCATATGACGTCTGTGAATCTTGGTTTTTAGGCAAAATGCCTAAATCACCTTTTAGCGGTAAAGGTGTACGCGCCATCGAATTGTTAGCCCTCGTTCATAGTGACATTTGTGGGCCCATGTCTAGCCAGGCTAGAGGTGGATTCGAATACTTCGTAACCTTTACGATGATGCATCGCGTTATGGTTATGTGTGTATCTTATGAGACACAAGTCGGAAAATTTTGAGAAATTCAAAAGTTTTTCGACACGAAGTTGAAAAAACAGACCGGCAAGAGTATAAAGACAATACGGTCGGACCGTGGTGGCGAATACTTGAGCAATGAGTTTCTAGATTACTTGAAAGAATATGGTATTCTTTCACAGTGGACTCCTCCTAGAACACCGCAATTAAACGGTGTATCCGAACGGAGAAACCGAACTCTGTTGGACATGGTAAGGTCTATGATGAGTCGCACTGAGCTACCTATTTCCTTCTGGGGATATGCATTAAACAGTGCAGTTCTTATTTTGAATAAGGTTCCGTCAAAGTCTGTACAACAGACACCATATGAGATATGGACAGGAAAGAAACCGAGTTTCTCATTCCTAAAGATTTGGGGATGTTGGGCATACGTCAAACGTTTGGAAGGTACCAAACTTGAGCACAAATCGGATAAATGCCTATTCGTAGGATATCCTAGGGAAACCAAAGGATATTACTTCTATCACCCACGAGAGAACAAAGTATTTGTTGCTCTACATGCGGTTTTCCTTGAGAAGGAATTCCTAAATACAGTGGTAAGTGGGAGGAAAGTAGAACTCGATGAAAATCGGAGTGATACTGTTCCTGGCATAGAATCCTCAACGGAACAAGAACAGTCCATCCGGGATGAGACTGTACCATAATCTTCTATTACACAAGGACCGCGTAGGTCGGAGAGAGTCAAGAACCAACCTGAGAGGTATGGGTTTCTGATCTCACCTCATGTAGTTATTAATCTCATTGAGGATGACGAACCGGCTACGTATGAGGAAGCGATACAAAATATCGATTCTGCTTTATGGCAAGAAGCCATGAAGTCCGAAATGGATTACATGTACACCAACCAAGTTTGGACACTGGTTGATGCACCTGAAGGCGTAAAGCCTATTGGATGCAAATGGATCTTCAATAAGAAGACCGACATGGAAGGCAACGTGCAAACGTCCAAAGCTAGGCTTATAACGAAGGGGTATCGTCAATGACATGGTGCGATTATGATGAAACTTTCTCACCCTTTGCCATGATTAAATCCATTCGGATAATGCTTGCTATTGCTGCATATTGCGATTACGAGATATGGCAAATGGACGTTAAAACCGCTTTCCTTAACGGAAACCTTTTGGAGGATAATTATATGCAACAGCTTGATGGTTTTATCGTGCCTAGACTTGCAAACAAGGTTTGTAAGTTAAATTGGTCCATTTATGAACTGAAATAAGCATTACGGTCATGGAACCAACGTTTTGATGAGATCATAAAAGAATATGATTTCATTCAAAACGAGGATGATCCTTTTGTATATAAGAAGGTTAGTGGGAGCAAACTGACAGTCATTGTCCTTTATGTTGACGATGTATTGCTTATGGGCAATGACATTCCCATGTTAACATCGGTGAAAGCTTGGCTTTCATTAAAATTCTCCATGAAAGATCTGGGAGAAGCAGCCTTTATTCTAGGAATAAAGATCTACAGGGATAGATCTAGAAAGCTGCTTGGACTCTCCTAGAGTATGTACATTGACAAAGTGTTGAAAATATTCAACATGGATCAGTCCAAAAGGGGACTGTTACCAGTGTCACATGGCATCTCTCTATCTAAGGACATGTGTCCTAAAACTCAAGATGAGAGAAACAACATGAGTCGGATACCTTTTGCCTCGGCAGTCGGATCGATCATGTATGTCATGATATGTACACGACCTGATGTCTCGTATGCTTTGAGCATGTGTAGTCGCTATCAGGCCGATCCAGGTGATGGTCACTGGATGGCGGTTAAGAACATCCTTAAGTATCTTAGACAAACTAAGGATGCTTTCTTAATTTATGGAGATGGAGAACTTGAGGTAACTGGGTATACCGATGCAAGTTTCCAAACTGATAAAGACGACTCTAAGTCGCAATCCGGGTACATATTTTGCTTGAACAACGGAGCAGTAAGCTGGAAATCTTCCAAGCAAGAGACTGTTGCCGATTCAACAACAGAAGCGGAGTATATTGCTGCAGCTGAAGCAGTAAAAGAGGCAGTTTGGATCCGTAAATTCCTAATTGGATTAGGAGTTATTCCGTTAGCAGCTGAGCCCGTTCCATTATTTTGTGACAATAACGGGGCTATAGCGCAGGCTAAGGAACCACGGTCTCATCAACGATCCAAGCATGTTCTTCGACTTTTCCATCTGATTCGTGAGATCATACATCGTGGCGATGTGAAGATCGAGAAGGTCGCATCAGATGACAATATTGCAGACCCGTTGACGAAAGCTATTTCACACACAAAGTTTGAGAAAGTTTGAAAGCTACATAGTTCAGGTGTTAGATGCTTCAGTGACTGGCTATAGGCCAAGTGGGAGATTGTTAGAAAATTATGACCCATAGCGTCACTGTTTGTAAAAGACATTGTGTTTTTGTACAAAATTGACTATGTAGTATTGAAATTGCCTTTTATCATTTCGTAATTTATTTACTTTGATATGTAAATGGTAAAAGTCCATATGATTAGTTCCGGATTGAGTTGATATGAGACAGTATCAATCCATAAAGGTTTAATCATTAAATATCTCTAGTCGTAGTATTATCGAGACTGGACATCGATAATACGGAATAGACTAGTATTGCACTTGTGCTCGTTGTGAGGGCATAACTACATAGTTCTCATATGTTTAAGTATAGGATACTTATGCAAGTGCGATAGGAGGTTGTGTTTTTCCGATGGTACGAAAAACAGCTTCGCTCTGGATAGACCCGCGGAATCCCATTGGTAGTATGTATATGTGTCTATGGGAGTCCGCGTCAGGGTAGATGTATTTGGTCTTAACCTGAGACTTACATCGCTAATACTTGCGACAATCGATAAACTTTGGTTTTGGTCGTCCAGGGCTTTAACAGGTTCTGTGTATGCTTTATTGGGTTTATCGAGAATCGTAGTGTATTGGATGTGATGTCAAGACGAAAGTATCACTCCAGAAATATGGAGATGATGATCACGCAGGGATTCATAACTCGTTCTCTATTGTGTTGCAACCATCGGGATATTGTGACAAGGTCATGATTATCCAATTCAAAGAGACTAGTTGTTTGATATCCGATATGTGCTTCGTACAGGGCAGACACTATTCCAGCCCCAGGCCTAGCATGTGACATCTGATACTGGATCGTAATACGAGATACTAGGTATTCTACGCCTGACATAGATTATATATTCCGAAATGGATTACATGTACACCAGCCAAGTTTGGACACTGGTTGATGCACCCGAAGGCGTAAAGCCTATTGGATGCAAATGGATCTTCAAGAAGAAGACCGACATGGAAGGCAACGTGCAAACGTATAAAGCTAGCTTGTAGCGAAGGGGTATCGTCAGCGACATGGTGTCGATTACGACGAAAATTTCTCACCCGTTGCCATGATTAAATCCATTCGGATAATGCTTGCTATTGCTGCATATTTCGATTGAAAAACATGCTAAGAAATAATAATAAAAATAAGAAAAAGAACATGAATAGATAAAAGGGTGCCCTCAAGTCTAACCTCTTAAGTCGTCTCTTGGAAGTGCGTTACGCGGTTGTTGGAAGGATTGATGCTCCACAACTTTTCTGATTTACTAGTTCATTGTTTTCCTTCATTGCTTCGCTGTTTTAGGCTGCTGGTTTCTCTATTTTTGGTTGTGGTTTTTGCTATTATTTTTGCTATTTTTATTGTAGTTTTTGGTGATTTTGGGACTGTTTTAGAGTGCGGTGTTGATGAAGGGCTATTTTAAAGTGCTGGTTTTTTGTGGTTTAAGGGATGTTTTAAAGTGCAGTTTTTTGCGATTTAAGGGTACAATTTATGGACTGTTTTGTGTCGAATAAGGGCAGTTTTGTGGCTGTTTATGCAGTGAATAGGAGCTTTTTGGGGCTTGTTTTGGCGTGAATTGGGTCTGATCTGGGGGTGTTTTATATGGCAAAGGATGGTTGTAGTGGGGTTGTTTTGTGCGGCAAAAGATGGCTGTATGGGGGCTGTTTTGTGCATGAATTGAGGGAGATTTTAGAGTGTGTTGGTTGCGGCAGTGGAAGTGGTTTAGCTTCTAGGGTTTTAAGAGTCCCTGTTTCTTCAACTTCTCAAGCACTTTAGACAAAGGTTTGCCCAGGTTAGAAAATCACCTGTTCTTGATGGCGGTAACTTCAGCAGAAACGGGCTTAGCTCCTGAAGTCCCCCCAATAGTCCTTCTATTCAGTCCAAAAACTTCATATTCTCAGCTTCTTCCTCATCAATGTCCATAACAGTCTCCCTCAACTGTCAAAAATTGCTAATCATAGAGGTCATCCTCCTCATCTTGCCATAAATAGAGGGCTTGGTGCCCTTGATGATCATTTTGATCTGGTCCTTCTCCGAGGGTTGATTTTACATCTTCAAAAGCTGAGTGATCTACATAATTCTTGAAGCTCTCATATGGCTTCTGCTTGGTATTTTCCACGTCGCGAAGTGATAAGTCGATATCCAAATCCGTGACATATTGATTCAGAAAGGCCTCCGCCAATGCCCACCAATCATTTTTGATCTTTCTCTCTAGGCTGTGATACCACACCACGGGTGCCCCCTCAAGTGACATCTTAAACATCTTCTTAACCTGACGCTTTGACAGACCCACCGAACTCATCACAGAAACATACTGTCGAAGATAGACCTTCGGATCCCCATTCCTGTTGAACTTGGCTATGTCAGACATCTTGAACTGAGAAGGCAACTGCTCTTCAAAAGTCATCGTCTCGTAGTCTAGCAAATCAGCATGTTTACCCCCATCTTGCGGGTAACTGACTCCACTCGATCCTTGAGTTTCTGCAATTCTACTTGAGACCCTACTACCCTTCCCGTGGCATACTCAGTCATGTCGTCATAAAAATGGTGATCTCATCACTCATCCTGTTCGGAGGCTCTTCACACTTGACATTCTTAGAGCTTCCTGCCCTCCGGCACGGGGCACTGCCATACTGGCCATAGTGGTGGTCAAAGCTTGCAACTACTCGGTAATCTTAGTGAGATTAGTCTCCAGCTGATCCATGTTAGAACCATCGTTATCTAACTCAGTCATATTCGCTAACTGTTTTTTGACTATTCTTCCTTCCTCTCTAACCCAACGGGTATCTATGCCCCTTTAAAACTACAAGTTAGCATGGTACATGTATGTGTACGATGCATGAAATATATAAAATGAATGAGTTGATCAAATAGAATATATCCTTCCGTCCTTATTTCTCCCACACTTGTGGTAAGTCTATTTTTGGTTCTAGATATGGCTTATTCTATGCACCGATGCAAGGAACATAATGTTAGTGTCGTAGAACATTCATAGGATCTAATAAGCATGAAAAAAAATTGATATGATCATTATAAGGTGCGGAATAAACTTACAATGAGTGGATAGAGCTTTAAAAATTTTGAGAGCAAGATCTCCAAGATCCAACCTTTTGATGATTCCAAGCTATTGAGTAGTTTCCTTATCACCTTTGTTAACTTCCAAAGTGCTAGCTTTTTTTTTTTTTTGAGAGAGAAGAGGATGTGAATTTCGGCCAAGCTTAGAGCTTCTAGGGTTGTGTTTTTCAATTTTGTTAAGTGTTACAAAGTGTAGAGATGCGTTTTTGTTATTCACCTTTTGGTGATGAAACCATTCACCTTTTACCCTAAACTAGATAGATATGGGTAAATGGTTTTCAAAAAGTAAAACAAGGTAGTTGTGTGGTGGGTACACCTACCACACATGGGCTCCAAATATTTGAAAAATAAGAAAAAGAGTTATGCATGATTAGATTTCAAATAAATCAAAAGCAACAAAAAAATAAAAAATGCTTAGTGTGGCCGAAAGTTACTGTCCTGTGTGCAGTTGCAGTTTTTTGTTTTTTGTAACATGAAATAATGTGTTTGGATGCATGTTAAATGATGATAGTTGGTTTAATATGATTAGAATCAATGTCTATAATGTTCATGTTAAAATCAAAGTGCATGTTGAGCATGAAATGATGATCTTAGGCTTCAATATGTCTCAAACATGCAATGATGTGTTTTTGGCTTGATTTTATGTTAAGCATGAATTATTAGTTTAAGCATGATTAATTAATTTAATTAATATTTTGGAAATATTGATTTTAATTAATTAATTATGGCTAATACACTTTAATTAAAATAATTGTGATATTTGGAATATTATAATTATGTAAATATGCCTTTAAAATTGAATTGGGCTAAAAGTGTGTATTTGGGCCTAATGGGCTTGGTTTGACCAAGTTTGGTTTTGGACTTTTGGATTGGATCCATTGGGCCCAAAACAATTCCATGAAGTCCAAATACATGACTTGACCCTTTAAAGTATTTGATTGGGCCTAATGGGCCTAAATTGATTTGATGGCAATAGGGTGATTCCTATTGGGCCTTGGCATTTTGGGTTTGATCCATTATGGCCAAAGCCCATGCCTTAAGAATCAATTAAAAGCCCATTGGACTTTAATTAAAAAGACATTGGATGTTATTGGGCCTTTGAGACCCATCAAGATTGGATTTGGAATCCAAGTCTTTAAGGCAACTATGTAAGTGTAAATATTTAATTGGGAATTAAATAAGAATTAGTATTGAATACAAATAAATTGGATTTAAATTGTAGTTCGATATAATTCAAGAATACGTACTCAAAAGTATTTATTCTTAAACGAGTTGGACTCGCGCAAATCAAATCATTGTTTGAACATTGGATGGTCATTAATCAAAGATTAATTAATTGGATTAGATTGATTGTAATAAACATGTTTTGATTGAATACATAAATGTGATGTATGAATAACGTATATCGGATGGATATTAGAAGGGCAAGGGCAATTTTGGAAATTGTAATAAGTTTAGAATTTATTAAATTGGACCTGCGTGTCCAGCCTTTAATCTCATTACTCCTTGTAATTCTCTTCTCACATTCCCCTCAATGTATATGAGGTTTCTTTATTGTATTTTGTAAAAGGGTAGGAGTTAGAATAGTTCTAGTCGGGGAGAGGAAAGGGAGTGATTTGTTCTAGGAATAATCTGTTTAAATATCCATCCGCATATCGTTATTAATTTACTTTTGCACCTTATGATGTTTTAGAAGCATGCTTAAGGGTGTATGATGAGACCTAATCAAAGATAATAAATTGGATGCCAATTTACGCGAAAAACCCTCAAAAATATATTAAGCGTTTTTCCTTCCGTTGAGTGATTCTTACTCAAGATCCAAAGTTGGCATTGGCTTGTTGGCCAAAGTCAAGGCCTTTGTCAATTGAGGATGTGTTTGAATCATATGAAGGTTTTGTTGCATATCGGTGTCTTGTCCAAGTTGTGATTTGTTGGCCAAAGTCAAGATCACTTCTTGTCCATCGACATTGATTACGAAACTTTCCATGTCAATGGGTCCCGCTTAACTGGAATCATTAAGCTTGTGTGCCAAAGCCAAGGCTAAGTTGATTCAGAGGAAAAAGTTAGGAAAATATGTTTGACATATGACATATATAAGTATATGTGTTTCGGACTTGGATGTCCACCTACCTGTAGGCATTGCATTTTTCATATCAGCCCGATGATGAGTCTCGTATTGAGGCAACTACTTCTTTAGTCATGAAAGTCGCGGGAAACAGATGTTGGAAGGGTAAAGTTGGAAATTAGAATTTTGTTGGATTTTATCTGAGTTGTTTAGCTTCGGTTGCTTGTTGGATTTCCGTTTTAAAGCTTACCTAGGGCCCAAAACCCAAACCAAACCCAAACCAAACCCAAAACACCCAAGTCAACCCAAGTCAACCCAAGTCAAACCAAGCCCATGCCCATTAGAAGCAATTCACGCCCATTCCCTCTTTTATTTAGGTATATACACATTAATCACATGTTTAAATCAAATAAAATCCTTACCTAAATAAAAGAAATCAAATAAAATCATTACCAAATCAAATCCAATCCCAAATCCTAATTAGGAGATGCATTCCTTATTAGAAAGATGTCACCATCAATAGAAATCCTTCTCCTAGTCGTATAAGGGAAACCTCCTCTCCTTTGCCTATAAAAAGAGGCCTTCACCCCCATTCACAACCCTAGCTCACATACCTCTCTCACACGCCTAAAGCACTCTCCTAAGCCTCCATCACACGCCCAAGCATCCTCCAAAAGCCTCCATTGCCGCATCCCTGAAGAAAGAATCCACCCAATTGCCGCATCCCCCTTCCTCACCAACACCCTTTCACGCCCAAGCCTGAAACACACCCCTCCTTAGCCGACTTTTAACCACCATTCACAGCCCTAAAACACCCTAAAATAAACCTTATTTCCAGCCCTTAAGTGCCGCAAAAAGATCCCCCAAAGCAGCTCCAAATCAGCGCCAAAACAGCCCCTGAAAACGGCTTCACTGCACTAGTGAACTGCCACGTTCAAGCTTCTGTTCTGGTCAGTTTCTTTGCGTCCTTAGCCCATCAAAACAGTCCTAAAACCATCTTAAAACCATCCCAGAAATCCCCAAAAAGATCCCCAAAAAACCTTTACAAACGCACCTCCCGAGACCACCAAAATCACCCAAAACAGTCCAAAAACGCCCAAAACAGTGACCTGAAATGCAGCGACCAAACGGTGGTGAAACGGACTTAAAACAGCAGCCCGAGCATCAAAACAACGAGGAAAAAACAGTGAGCAAACCAATCGGAAAAGTATCGGATCATTCGCCCTTCCAACGGACGTGTAACGCCCTTTCTTGAGACGACAAAAGAGGTTAGACCTGAGGGCACCCTTTTACTTATCTCTTTTTGTTTTTTATTTATTTTTTATATATAATTGCATGAGAGTCGTTTGAGGCATGATTTGATTGTTGGATGAGCGGGACCTGTGTTCCCTTTTGTGGTATATCGGATGGAAACCCGGACGTAAATTCCATAGCCGATTCCGAATGGACGGTAGTATGGTCTGCACTCGGGATACAATGCCACGTACCACTTAAGATACATGTATCTCGTCTCATCCAAATTTGTATTCGAGAGCATGATGGAATTCTAGGTTCTTTATTTATTATTTTAAGCATGCCTTAACTTAGTTTCGTTATGTTTATGTTTCATTTTTATTTTGCGCGATATTTAATCTAGTTTTATTTATGTTCAAATCATTATTTGTTTGCATTGGTTTGATGGCTTATGACATGTTCAATGTGTGATATTGCGTGTTTATTATTTAAAGATATACTTTCAAGTATGCAAACTTAGATTAGGATTTAGTTAGCGGAACCATATTAGACCTAAGTGACCTTTGAACATTATTCTTGAGTAGATGCGGGTCGATTTATTGCATGAATTATATCATCACAATGACATAAGTAAGAGGACCATTCCGAACCCAACGGTTTGAGGTCTTCCCTTGCGAGGGGTGAGTGCGGCCTTAAACCTTTGTCCCGGTTCACACCGGGTGGCGACTCCATTATTCTCCGGTTTAGTCCCCTGCGGACTATTCCGTACTCTCAACTAGGCCGCGAGCCTAGAACAGCATGCGTCGCCCAAGTTCTGTTGTCTACACTACCGGATCTAGGAATTGGATGAGATCCAATTGATCTTCGAGATCTACCTAGTTAAGTTTCATACAGCTTGTTGGCCAAAGTCAAGGTTGTATGTTATTTAACGGGATCCTAGCCCACTAGGAAACTAGGTTTCCCGAGTACTCGACAGAGGGTTAGAGGCTCGCCGAAAAAAATAGTGGGAGGCTAGTATTGAATTGCAATTTCATTCAGATACTTAGCTTTACGTGCTTTCAAATAATTTCGTCAATATTACTTTATTAGTTGGACTAATATATTGTTATTTTTCTATGTAACAGTTAGACTGTACCCATTATCGTTGACTAGATAGTTAGACTATCGTAGATCAAGATGACTGGCAAAAGAAATGTCCGTGATATATCATGGGAGATAATGTCTTCAAGGGCACAAATTTTGCTGATTGGAAATGAACCTTAGGATTGTCCTAGGTTCAGAGAGGTTGTTGTATACTGTACAAAGACCTCTTGGGCCAAAACCCGGACCGACTGAGACACTTGAGCTGGAGCTTTGGAAGACTCACAGCGATGATTGTGACACAACTCAGTCATTATGCTTGCTTCGATGACTCAGCACTTTCGCAGACAAAATAGGGACTTGGATCCTTATAATATGTTGGCAAGGTTGCAAGATCTGCATCGCTCTAACAAGAGGATGCAGAGGTATGAGTTAGTCAAGAAGCTCTTTCGCTCACGCATGACAGATGGCATGTCTGTTGAGTCCCACGTGGCTCAGATGGTCGCCGACATCGATGAGCTGGCCAACATGGGGATAGTCTTTGAGGCAGAGATTACTGTGGACATGGTCCTGCAATCTCTCCCCGATACTTGGAGACAGTTCATCATAAATTATAATTTGATGAACACCAGTGATACTCTTGGAGAGTTACTGTCAACTCTCAAGGAGGCTGAAAAGGAGTTTCAAAAGGGCAACAAGCGCGAGGCGCACTTTGCATCGACATCTCATGGACCTAGGGCTGGGCCCAAGGCAACTGGAGGTGTGCGAAAGAAGAAGCATATGCAAAAGGGCAAGGCCAAAAAGTCAAAGGCTTCTGGGAAGCCAAAGGACAAATCTCAGATGTTTGCCTACAGTGCGGCAAGCGGGGTCACTGGAAGCGTGACTGCCGCGAGTACAAGGCGCTTCAGAAGGAGATAAAGGCGGGCAAGGCACCGGCCTCAGGTATGTTTGTTATTGAGATAAACATGGCTACTTCTAGCTTTAAAAATTGGATTTTTGATTCTGGTTGTGGTACTCATATATGTACTGATGTGCAGGATCTGCAGATTAGCAGGAGACTGGCTTCAGGAGAGATTGATCTGCGTGTTGGAAACGGGACACCTGTTGCTGTTTTGGCCGTGGGCACTTTTGTTTTAGAACTGCCTTCGGGACATGTACTTAAACTATCAGACTGTTATTATGTACCTAGTTTGACTAGGAATATTATCTCTGTATCTTGTTTGACCCAATGCGGGTACACTTTTGTATTCCGAAACACTGGGTGTTTTGTTTATAAGATGATTTTGAGATATGTTCAGCTGATGCTAATAATGGTCTTTATATTTTGAATATAAATCAATCTCAAACATATAATGTAACAAACAAAAGGCTCAAACTAAGTAACAAAGATGAGACTTACATGTGGCATTGTCGTCTGGGACACATTAACAAGACTCGCATATCCACACTTTCGAAGAGTGGGTACTTGGACGGATTTGATCCAAATTCATATGACGTCTGCGAATCTTGCTTATTAGGCAAAATGCCTAAATCACCTTTTAGCGGTAAAGGTGTACGCGCCACCGAACTGTTAGCCCTCGTTCATAGTGACGTTTGTGGGCCCATGTCTAGCCAGGCTAGAGGTGGATTCGAATACTTCGTAACCTTTACGGATGATGCATCGCGTTATGGTTATGTGTATCTTATGAGACACAAGTCGGAAACTTTTGAGAAATTCAAAGAGTTTCGACACGAAGTTGAAAAACAGACCGGCAAGAGTATAAAGACATTACGGTCGGACCGTGGTGGCGAGTACTTGAGCAATGAGTTTCTAGATTACTTGAAAGAATATGGTATTCTTTCACAGTGGACTCCTCCTGGAACACCGCAATTAAACGGTGTATCCGAACGGAGAAACCGAACTCTGTTGGACATGGTAAGGTCTATGATGAGTCGCACTGAGCTACCTATTTCCTTCTGGGGATATGCATTAAACAGTGCAGTTCTTATTTTGAATAAGGTTCCGTCAAAGTCTGTACAACAGACACCATATGAGATATGGACAGGAAAGAAACCGGGTTTCTCATTCCTAAAGATTTGGGGATGCTGGGCATACGTCAAACGTTTGGAAGGTACCAAACTTGAACCCAAATCGGATAAATGCCTATTCGTAGGATATCCTAGGGAAACCAAAGGATATTACTTCTATCACCCACGAGAGAACAAAGTATTTGTTGCTCTACATGCGGTTTTCCTTGAGAAGGAATTCCTAAATACAGTGGTAAGTGGGAGGAAAGTAGAACTCGATGAAAATCGGAGTGATACTGTTCCTGGCATAGAATCCTCAACGGAACAAGAACAGTCCATCCGGGATGAGACTGTACCACAATCTTCTATTACACAAGGACCGCGTAGGTCGGAGAGAGTCAGGAACCAACCTGAGAGGTATGGGTTTCTGATCTCACCTCATGTAGATATTAATCTCATTGAGGAAGACGAACCGGCTACGTATGAGGAAGCGATACAAGATATCGATTCCACTTTATGGCAAGAGGCCATGAAGTCCGAAATGGATTCCATGTACACCAACCAAGTTTGGACACTGGTTGATGCACCAGAAGGCGTAAAGCCTATTGGATGCAAATGGATCTTCAAGAAGAAGACCGACATGGAAGGCAACGTACAAACGTACAAAGCTAGGCTTGTAGCGAAGGGGTATCGTCAACGACATGGTGTCGATTACGACGAAACTTTCTCACCCGTTGCCATGATTAAATCCATTCGGATAATGCTTGCTATTGCTGCATATTTCGATTACGAGATATGGCAGATGGACGTTAAAACGCTTTCCTTAACGGAAACCTTTTGGAGGATGTTTATATGCAACAGCCTGACGGTTTTATCGTGCCTAAACTTGCAAACAAGGTTTGTAAGTTAAATCGGTCCATTTATGGACTGAAGCAAGCATCGCGGTCATGGAACCAACGTTTTGATGAGATCATAAAAGAATATGATTTCATTCAAAACGAGGATGATCCTTGTGTATATAAGAAGGTTAGTGGGAGCGCACTGACATTCATTGTCCTTTATGTTGACGATGTATTGCTTATGGGCAATGACATTCCCATGTTAACATCGGTGAAAGCTTGGCTTTCATTAAAATTCTCCATGAAAGATCTGGGAGAAGCAGCCTTTATTCTAGGAATAAAGATCTACAGGGATAGATCTAGAAAGCTGCTTGGACTCTCTCAGAGTACGTACATTGACAAAGTGTTGAAAAGATTCAACATGGATCAGTCCAAGAGGGGACTGTTGCCAGTGTCACATGGCATCTCTCTATCTAAGGACATGTGTCCTAAAACTCAAGATGAGAGAAATAGCATGAGTCGGATACCGTTCGCCTCGGCAGTCGGATCGATCATGTATGCCATGATATGTACTCGACCTGATGTCTCGTATGCTTTGAGCATGTGTAGTCGCTATCAGGCCGATCCAGGTGATGGTCACTGGATGGCAGTTAAGAACATCCTTAAGTATCTTAGACGAACTAAGGATGCTTTCTTGATTTATGGAGATGGAGAACTTGAGGTAACTGGGTATACCGATGCAAGTTTCCAAACCGATAAAGACGACTCTAAGTCGCAATCCGGGTACATATTTTGTTTGAACAACGGAGCAGTAAGCTGGAAATCTTCCAAGCAAGAGACTGTTGCCGATTCAACAACAGAAGCGGAGTATATTGCTGCATCTGAAGCAGCAAAAGAGGCAGTTTGGATCCGTAAATTCCTAATTGGATTAGGAGTAGTTCCGTTAGCAGCTGAGCCCGTTCCATTATTGTGTGACAATAACGGGGCTATAGCGCAGGCTAAGGAACCACGGTCTCATCAACGATCCAAGCATGTTCTTCGACGTTTCCATCTGATTCGTGAGATCATACATCGTGGCGATGTGAAGATCGAGAAGGTCGCATCAGATGACAACATTGCAGACCCGCTGACGAAAGCTATTTCACAGCAAAAGTTTGAGAAGCACATACATAGTTCAGGTGTTAGATGCTTGAGTGACTGGCTATAGGCCAAGTGGGAGATTGTTAGACAATTATGACCCATAGCGTCACTGTTTGTAAAAGACATTGTGTTTTGTACAAAATTGACTATGTAATATTGAAATTGCCTTTTATCATTTCGTAATTTATTTACTTGATATATAAATGGTAAAAGTCCATATGATTAGTTCCGGATTGAGATGATATGAGACAGTATCAATCCATAAAGGTTTAATCATTAAATATCCCTAGTCGTAGTATTATCGAGACTGGACATCGATAATGCGGAATAGACTAGTATTGCACTTGTGCGCGTTGTGAGGCATAACGGCACAGTTCTCATATGTTTAAGTATAGGATACTTATGCAAGTGCGATAGGAGGTTGTGTTTTACCGATGGTACGGAAAACAGCTTCGCTCTGGATAGACCCCGCGGAATCCCATTGGTAGTATGTATATGTGTCTATGGGAGTCCGCGTCAGGGTAGATGTATTTGGTCTTAACCTGAGACTTACATCGCTAATACTTGCGACAATCGGTAAACTTTGGTTTTGGTCGTCCAGGGCTTTAACAGGTTCTGTGTACGCCTCTATTGGGTTTATCGAGAATCGTAGTGTATTGGATGTGATGTCAAGACGGAAGTATCACTCCAGACATATGGAGATGATGATCACGCAGGGATTCATAACTCGTTCTCTATTGTGTTGCAACCATCGGGATAATGTGACAAGGTCATGATTATCCGATTCAAAGAGACTAGTTGTTTGATATCCGATATGTGCTTCGTACGGGGCAGACACTATTCCAGCCCCAGGCCTAGCACGTGACATCTGATACTGGATCGAAATACGAGATACTAGGTATTCTACGTCTGACATAGATTATATATTCCAGTAAGAATATTTCTGGAGAATTGGGTAGGCACGGTGCTTTGCTAGAAGCCAACCATGTCTTGTAAATCGGTAAGCACGTAGTACGAGGTACTCGCTTTATCGGATAGTCCGATAACCGGATTTACTGCCAACATATCCAGAGATCTCTTGGGTCGCTTCCCAAGGATTCACCGATGACAGTTGACTTAAATTGGAATTAATCTGGGATTAATTAAGAGAGAGAAAATTAATCTGGGATTAATATGGGCTTTATTTAATCTGGGATTAAAAGTGTAAGTGGCGAAAGAACGCGATTAATTTGGAATTAATCGGTAAAATAAATTTAATAGTTAAATTTGATTTTTCTATTTAATTTATTCAAACGGGCTAAAAATAATATATCGGATATATTGAAATGGATTGGATTTCATTACGAGATTAAAGTCGGACTTTAATGCGAACGAACGAATTAATTTAGAATTAATTCATGAACGACGTTCGATATATATTTGCGAGGCATCGTTATTTAATTAAATTGGATTTAATTATTAACGACGAAGGATCGTTTATTGGATTAAACGGAACCGAGCCGCGGCAAATACCCGTAGAGATATTTGAATTTCGGATTCAAATATTGGAGCCAAAAGTGTGGTAGGTGTTCCCACCACACAACCACCTTGTTTTGCCTTTATGTAACCACTTACCAATCTCTACCTTGTATTGGGTAAAAGGTGAAATGGTTTCACCTTTTGGTAAATAACAAAAAGGGATTTTCATTGTTGGTAACACTTGACACAAACCAAAACACAAAAACCAAGAACTAAGCTTGGCCGAATTCCTCTCCTCTCCTCTCTTTGATTTGATTTTCAAATCATCAAAAGCTAGCACTTTGGAAGTGAACAAAGGTGATAGGGAAACTCCTCAATAGCTTGGAATCATCTTAAAAAGCTTGGAATCATCCTAACTTGGATCTTGGAGATCTTGGATCTCAAAATTTTTTAAAGCTCTACACTCATTGTAAGTATATTCCGCACCTTATAATGATCAACTCTTTTATTATGCATGCTTATTAGATCCTTATATTGTTCTTGGAACACTAACAGTTTCCCTATCACCTTTGTTAACTTCCAAGTGCTAGCTTTTAGTTGATTTTGAAAACAAATCCAAGAGAGAAATGGAAGCAAGTTTCGGCCACCTTAGGGAGTTCTCTAGGGTTTTCTAATTTTCTCTAATTAAAAAGAATGAGTTACAAATGTTGAAAGGCTTTTTTGTTTTCACCTTTTGGTAAAACCATTTCACTTTTACCCTAAACTTGGTAGGTGTGGGAAATGGTTTTTCAAAAAGCAAAACAAGGTATTGGGTGGTAGGTACACCTACCACACATGGGCTCCACATATTTGAATTCAAATTTCAAATATCTCTACGAACATTTGCCGCGGCTCGGTTCTGTTTAATCCGATTAAACGAACCTTCATCACTAAATAATTAAATCTAATTTAATTAAATAATGATGCCTCGCAAATATATTACGAACGTCGTTCACGAACTAATTCTAAATTAATTCGTTCGTTCATATTAAAGTCCGACTTTAATCTCGTAATGAAATCCAATTCATTTTAATATATCCGATATATTAATTTTAGCCCATTTGAATAAATTAAATAGAAAAATCAAATTTAACTATTAAATTTATTTTATCGATTAATTCCAAATTAATCGCGTTCTTTCTCTACTGAACACATTTAATCCCAAATTAAATAAAGCCCATATTAATCCCAGATTAATTTTTTCTCTCTAAATTAATCCCAGATTAATTCTAATTTAAGTCAACTGTCATCGGTGAATCTTTGTGAAGCGACCCAAGAGATCTCTGGATATGTTAGTAGTAAATCCGGTTATCGGACTATCCGATAAAGTGAGTACCTCGTACCACGTGCTTACCGATTTACAAGACATGGTTGGTTCTAGCAAAGCACCGTGCCTACCCAATTCTCCAGAAATATTCTTACTGGAATATATAATCTATGTCAGGCGTAGAATACCTAGTATCTCGTATTGCGATCCAGTATCAGATGTCACGTGCTAGGCCTGGGGCTGGAATAGTGTCTGCCCCGTACGAAGCACATATCGGATATCAAACAACTAGTCTCTTTGAAACGGATAATCATGACCTTGTCACATTATCCCGATGGTTGCAACACAATAGAGAACTAGTTATGAATCCCTGCGTGATCATCATCTCTATATGTCTGAAGTGATACTTCCATATTGACATCACATCCAATACACTACGATTCTCGATAAACCCAATAGAGGCGTACACAGAACCTGTTAAAGCCCTGGACGACCAAAACCAAAGTTTACCGGTTGTCGCAAGTATTAGCGATGTAAGTCTCAGGTTAAGACCAAATACATCTACCCTGACGCGGACTCCCATAGACACATATACATACTACCAATGGGATTCTACGGGGTCTATCCAGAGCGAAGCTATTTTCCATACCATCGGTAAAACACAACCTCCTATCACACTTGCATAAGTATCCTATACTTAAACATATGAGAACTATGTCGTTATGCCCTCACAACGCGCACAAGTGCAATACTAGTCTATTTCGTATTATCGATGTCCAGTCTCGATAATACTACGACTAGGGATATTTAATGATTAAACCTTTATGGATTGATACTGTCTCATATCATCTCAATCCAGAACTAATCATATGGACTTTTACCATTTATATATCAAAGTAAAAAAATTACGAAATGATAAAAGGCAATTTCAATACTACATAGTCAATTTTGTACAAAAAACACAATGTCTTTTACAAACAGTGACGCTATGGGTCATAATTGTCTAACATTGACAAGATCAAAGAATACCTAGTGAAACCTCCTATCTTGAAACCTTGAAGATCGGGCAAGCCCTTAGTGCTGTACTTGGCCATAGAACCCGAAGCACTGGGGGCGATGATGGTACAAGCAGATAAGACAGGGGTGGAACATGCAGACTACTACCTCAGTAAGAAAATGCTTCCGTATGAAGCCTGCTATCAAGAAGTAGAAAAGATCTGTTTGGCAGTAGTGTGGGCTTCCAGAAAGTTACGTCATTACTTCCAATCCTACAAGATCCAAGTGGTAGCAAAAGAGAATCCCTTGAAGTATCTGCACCCAGTACCTTCGCTACTAGGGAAGTTAGGCAGATGGTTAGTATGGTGACGGAGTTTTATATTGGATATCTCACTTCTAAAGTAATCAAAAGGCGAGCAGTAGCGGAGTTCTTGGCATTACAACCAATAGAATGAGATCAATACAAGTTAAATTCCCAGAAGAGGAAATCAGGCTATAACGGTCCAAGGATGGAGGATGTATTTCGACGGAGTGGTGAATTATAACGGAGCTAGAATATGAATTGTGATAGTAACCCCCGAAGGAGAAACCTTACCTATGGCCAAGAGGCTGACGTTTGGATTGACCAATAACATGGACGAATATGAAGCATGCGCCTTTGGATTGACAGCGCTAATAACCTTAAGATCTAAGAGTGTAGAGGTCTACGAAGACTCGATGTTGGTAGTCCTACAGATGCAAGGAGAATGGGAATTGAAGGAAGAACGGTTGAGACCCTACCTATTCCACCTCAGGAAGTTGGCACAAGCTATTCCTGATTGTAAATTCCAGCACTTGCTGCGAGAAGAGAAGCAAATGGCAGACGCATTAGCCATCCTAGCCGTAACTTGGGAGAATCCAGAGAAGTTGGTGATGAGACCTCTAGTGTTGATGACAGCAAGCAAGCCCAATTACGAGATAGAAAGGATCTTAGAAGTAAAAGTCGACGATGGAAAACCTTGGTACTACGTTATTCAACGATACCTAGAACGTGGGGAATTCTCAGAAAAAGCCAGAAGGAAGGAAAAAATAGCCATTCAGAAGTTGGCTTCCCAATATGTGAGTTTGAAGGGAGAACTATACAAGAGACTGTTGGACAATTATGACCCATAGCATCACTGTTTGTACATAACATGGTGTTGTTGAACAAATTAACTATATGACAAAGGAAATTGCTCTTTTATCATTTGTAATTGGATTATCGGGATATATAAATGATAAAAGTCAATATGATTAATTCTGGATTAATAAGATATGAGACAATATTAGTCCACTAAGATTTAATCATTAAATATCCATAATCATAGTATTATCGAGATTGGACATCGATAATGCGGAATAGACTAGTATTGTACTTGTGTGTGTTATGGGAGCATAACGGCATAGTTCTCATATATTTGGGTATTGGATACTCATGCAATTGTAATAGGAGGTTGTGTTTACCGATTATACGGAAAAAACTTCGCTTTGGATAGACCCCTCGGAATTCCATTTGTAGTTTGACTGTGTGTCTATGGGAGTCCGAATTAGGGTAGGTGTATTTGGTCTTAACCTGAGACTTGCATCGCTAATACTGGCGACAATCAATATACTTTGGTTTTTGTCATCCAGAGCTTTAACCGGTTCTATGTACGCCTCTTCTGGGTATATTGAGAATCGTAGTGTATTGGGTGTGATGTCAAGATGGAAGTATCACTCCAGTCATAGTGGAGATGATGATCACATAGGATACGGAACTAGTACTCTTATATGCTGCAGCTATTGGGATAATATGACAAGGTCATAGTTATCCGATTATATAGACTAGTTACCAGAGATCCGATATGTGCTTCGTACGGGGCAGACACAATTCCAGCCTCAGGCCTAGTATGTGACATCAGATACTGGATCGCAATACGCTATACGACATATACTACTCCTGATACATATTATATATTCCTTTAAGAATATTTCTGGAGAATTAGGTAGGCACGGTGCTTTGCTAGAAGCCAACCATGTCTTGTAAATCGGTAAAACGTAGTACTAGGTACGTACGTGTTCGGATAGTCCGATAATCGAATTTTCGACCAACATATCCGGGGATCTCATAGGTCGCTTCCCGAAGATTCACCGATGATGTATGACTCGCACATTATTAATCTGGGATTAATTAATAGAGAGAGAAAATAATCTAGGATTAATTACGGAGATATTTTATCTGGGATAAAATATTATTTAAAGAGAGAGAACGATTAATTTGGAATTTATCGATAAAATAATATATTCGATATATTATACGAAATTAGATTTCGATGCGGAATTAAAATTAGATTTTAATTCGGACGAACGAGTTAATTTAGAATTGATTCGTTAGCGACGTGAATAGTAATTTTGCTATGCATAATTATTTAATTAAATTTGATTTAATTACGTCGCAACGGAAAATTCATTAATTTGGAATTAGCGAACCCGAGCCCGGGAGTGTTTGCGGGCCCACTCATATTTTGAATTTAAGTGCAGCCCACAAGTCACATCACGCGTCACATTATTTGTCATTCAAGTGATGGATGTCTTGTCACTTTGAGTGATGTGATGTCTAGTCACTTCTGAGTGATGTGAATAGTTGAAAGGCTATTAAACCCTTGTACCTTTTTGGAAAATGGTAATTTACTTTTGCTATTTGATTTTTGAAATCAAAAACTAAATATACAACTAACTCATCACTTCTCTCTTCTCTCCCTTCTATATTCGGCCTTGGGCCATTTTTTCCTCTCAAAATTTCTTCAATGTCGTGAGCAAGAAGAAGATCAAAAGGAAGATTTGTGGCAATTTTTTCCTAGTGCTAGCACACTAAAAGAGTCATCCAAAGGTGATAGGGAAACAAACCATTGAGCATGGAATCACACTTTAAGCTTGGATCTTGAAGATCATTTCCATAGAGGTTAACCGAAAGACAAGGAGCACAAATTTGGGCTTGGCCGAGAGCTTCAACAAGCAAGGAAAATGTTGTGTTCTTCGCATCGCAAATCTGTTCATTGTAAGTATGATTCTGTCATACTTCTTTATTGTATTCACATTATTTTCATTGCTTGAATGATCTTGGGACTATAGTAGAAACCCAACAATGGTATCAGAGCCTTGTTTAAGCATGAAATTTGATTTAGGGTAAAATTTGGATAAAATTGATTTGAGCATGTTTGGATGTAATTAATTGCTTGAATATGCTTGAATGATGATAACATAGTGTTATGTATGATCAATTTGATGAAAATTGAATTGAATGAATTTTTCCCCAAATTTTGAGGCTTGGCCGAAAGTTTAAGTACCCTAAAGTCATGGTGATTTTTGTTTTTTGAATCATTGGATGAGTTTAAAAGACTTGGGAAATGTTGATTTAGGATTTAATTGGATTAAAATCGAAATCGGACAAAAACCCCAAATTACCATGACATGTATAGCATGAAATGAGTTGATTTTTTGATTCAATAATGTTGGACATATGTTGATGATGATAAGCATAATTAATTGTGTAAATTGGTGTTTTGTAAATATTAATTTGACTAATTAATTATGACTATACACTTTAAATTAATTAAATTGTGATATTGGAATACTGTGATTTAATTAGTTGGGCTAAATTTGGAATTGGGCTTTTAAAGTTGTATTTAGGCTTAATGGGCTTGGTTGGGCCAAGTTTGGTTTAGGTTAATTGGTTGGATCCAATTGGGCCCAAAACCATATCCATAAAGTCCAAATATAATAAAATGCACCTTTAAATTTTAATTGGGCCTAATGGGCCTAAATTGGTTTCTTGGTAAATAAGGGTGATTCCTTAAATGGGCTTTGGTATTTGGGTTTGACCCATATTGACCAAAGTCCATGCCTTAAGAAATTAATTGAAAGCCCATTGGACTTTAATTAAAAGACATTGGATGTTAATTTGGGCTTTGAGACCCCGTAAAGATTAGATTTGGAATCTAAGTCGTAAAGGCAGATTAAAAAGTGTAATTATTTAATTTAGAATTAAATAAGGAATTAGTATTAAATATAAATTAAATTGGATTTAATATTGTAGTTTAATATAATTCAAGAATTCGTACTTTGAGTACTTATTCTAAAACGAGTCGGACTCGTGCAAATCAAATCGTTGTTTGAACATTGGATGATCATTAATTTCAGATTAATTAATTGGATTAGATTAATTGATAACATGCTTTAAGTGAATACATGGATGTGATGTATCAATAATATATATCGGATGGATATTAGATGGATGAGGGCAATTTTGGAAATTGTTGTAATCAATTTAGAATTTATTAAATTGGTCATGCGTGTCCAGCCTATTACCTCTTGACTCTTTGTATTTCTCTTCTCACCTATTCCCCTCAATGTAAATGAGGTTTCTTTAGAAGTGTTATGCAATTGGGTAGAAGTATGAATAATGCTAGCAAGAGATAGGAAAATGAGAGATTTGTCTAAGAATAAAATGTTTTAAATATCCATCCGCATATCATAATTAATTTATTTACCGCGCCTTATTATGCTTTTAGAATGCATGCTTAAGGGTGTATGATGAGACCTAATCAAAGACAATTAATTGGTTGCCAATTACGCGAAAAACCCTCACAAATATTAAGCGTTTTCCTTCCATTGAATGATTCATTCTCAAGATCCAAGATTGGCACTGGTTTGTTGGCAAAGTCAAGACCTTTGTCCCGCGGATGTGTTTGAATCATGAAGGCTTTGTTCCATATCGTATATCTTGTCCAAGTTGTGATTTGTTGGCCAATGTCAAGATCACTTCTTGTCCATCGACATCGATTACAAAGCTTTCCAAAGTCAATGGGTCACGTTTAACTAGAATCATTAAGCTTGTTATGCCAAAGCCAAGGCTTAGTTGATTTAGAGGAAAAATGTTAGTAAAATATATTGGATATATTGGCATATATATTGTATACATATTTCAGACTTGGATGTCCACCTTCTGGATTTAGGAATTGGATGAGATCCAATTGATCTTAGAGATCTACCTAGTTAAATATCATACAACTTGTTGGCCAAAGTCAAGGTTGTGTGTTATTTAACGGGATCCTAGCCCACTAGCAAACTAGGTTTCCCGAGTACTCAACAGAGGGTTAAGGCTCACCGAAAAATAATGGGAGGCCAATTATTAAATTTGTAATTTTTTAGATACTTGCCAACGCACGCTCATTTCATTTTTCGTCGTAATTTATTTATAAAAATATATTAGTTGGACTAATATTTAAATGTTGTTTTAATTCAACAGTTGGACAGTATTCAAACTACTTCAATTTATAGCTGATTATATAATTGGATTGTAGTAATTAATATATTTGAATTTTACCAATCAAATTATAGTTGATTATATAGTTAGACTATAGTAATCATTATATTCGAATGTACCCGAAATCATTGATTGAATAATTAAACTATTGGAATCCACATAACTGAAAGATTGGCGTTTAAAACATAATCTTGGGTGAAAATATTCTTTAAGCAACTTTAATTTTCAGACTGGGAAAAGATCCTCAGGATAGTCCTAGGAACCGAGAAGTTTACTTATTTGATAAAAGTGACATCTCAGGCCTAAGCCCGGAGTTAAGCAAATAGTAGAGCATGATCTTTGGAAGATTCATGTGATGATAACTTTAATGCTTAATCTATTATGCTTGCTGCAATGATTCCTTAATTTCGTCGTCATAACTAAGGATTGGATACTTAAACCATGATGTTGAAATTGAAGGATCTTCATAGATCTATACTTAGATCTTAGAAGCATTGATTGCAAATGATAACTCTTGGAGAGTTAATGGCTATGCTCAATGAGTCAAAACTAGTATTTGCAAAAGTGGCAAGAAGCGCAAGGCGCATCTTACTTCAACATCCCATAAAGCCAAGGCTTAGCCAAACGCTTTTGCATATGTGAAGAAAAAGGGCAAAGGCAAAATCATCACAGTCTTCTAGGAAAACAAAGGACATATCCTAAGATATCTGCCTAAACTGTGGCAAACGGGGTCACTAAAGCATGATGTCTGGACTAAGGAAGAGGCAGTGAAGGAAGGAAGGAAGAAGTAGGGCAAGGCTCTGACTTCAAGAATGTTTGTCATAAAAATATACACTACTAGTTTCAAAGTTGGATCTTTCGATACTAGAAGTGGTACATAAAAATATGTACTGATGTGCAGAATCTGCTAATTGGCAGGATACTGACTTCAGATGAGATCGACCTACTAGTCAGAAATGGGACGAGAGTCGCTGTTTCAACTGTAGAAACCTAAATTTAAGAACTACCATTTGGGTGTGTACTTAAATTAGGAAACTATTATAATGTATCTAGTTTGACTAGAAACATTATCTCCATATCTAAGTTTAACCCGTCGCTGGTATACCTTTATATTCTAGAACACTAAAGTGTTTTATTTTATAAAGATGAAATTGAGATAAACACATTAGATGTGAATAACAGTATTTGTATTTTGAATATAAACGAATCTCAAACATATAACATGACAAACAAATAGCTCAAACTGATTTAATCAAAAGAGACTTATTTATGGCATTGTTGTATGGGACACATTAACGAGACTCGTATATCCACACTTTTGAAGAGTGGGTACGAGGACGGATTTGATTATAATTCAAATGATGTCTACGAATCTAGTTTATTAGGAAAAGTGCCTAAAATAATTTTTACTTGATAAAAGTGTAATTGCCACCGATCTATTAGTCCTCGTTTATCATGACGTTAGTGGCCCATGTCTAGCTAGGCTAGAGGTGGATATGAATACTTCATAACCTTTACGGATGTGGCATCTCGTTACGGTTATGTGTTTCTTTTGAAACATAAATCGGAAACTTTTGATATATTCAAAAATTTTCGTCACGGAGTAGATAGACAAACTGGCTAAAGTATTAAACCGTCACGGTTAGACCGGGATGGAAAATACTTAAGCAATACATTTCTCGACTAATTGAAAGAGTATAGTATTCTTTCATAGTGGACTCTTCGCGGAACACCTCAATCCTGATGGTATATCCGAACAGAGAAACCAAATTTTATTGGGCATGATAAGGTTAATCATGAGTCGTTCTAAGCTACCATTTTCCTTCAAGGGATACGCATTAAACAGTGCAATACTTATTTTGAATAAGGATCCATAAAAATCTGTTAGACAGAATTCATATTAGATATGAACAGGAAAGAAACCGGGCTTTCTCATTCTTGAAGATTTGGGAATGCTAAGCATATGTTTGGATGAAACCAAACTAAAACCAAAATCGGATAAGTGCCTAATTTGTAGGTTATCCTACGGTAACCAAAGTATATTACTTATACACCTCACAAGAGAACAATGTAATTGTTGTTCACCATGCAGTTTTCCTAAGAGAAATACATATATGCAGTGGTAAGTGGGAGGAAAGTAAAACTCGATGAAAATCGGAGTAATACTGTTCCAAGCACCGAATCCTCACGGAACACAAACAGTTCATCAGAGATGAAACTGTATCATAATCTTCGAATACACAAGAATTGCCTAGTTGGAGAGAGTCAGAAGGCAACCTAGGAGGTATGGGTTTCTTATCTCGCCTCATAAAGATGTCAATCTTATTGAGGAATACGAACTGATTACGTATGAAGAAGTGATACAAGGTATTGACTCCCTATTTATGGCAAAGTGCCATAAAGTCCGAAATGGATTCCATGTATACCAACCATGTTTGGACACTGGTTGATGTACCAGAAGACATTATGCCTATTGGTACTAAAAAGACTTCAAGGAAGACATATATGGATGACAACATACAAATGTGCAAAGCTAGACTTGTAGCGAAAGGGTATCGTTATCAATATAGTGTCGATTAGGACGAAACCTTTTAACTGTTGCCATGAATAAATCAATTCAGATAATGCTTGCTAATGCTACATGTTTCATTTATGAAATATGGCAGTGGAACGTCAAAATCGCTTTCCTTAAACGGAAACCTTTTGGAGGATGTTTAACAACATCCTAACGGTTTTGTCGTACCAAAACAAGCAAACCAGGATTGCAAGTTAATTCGATCCATTTATGGATGAAGCAAGCATTATGTTCTTGGATCTGATGTTTTGATATAATCATAATGGTGTATGATTTAATTCAAAACAGAAATGATTCTTGTGTATATAAGGAGGTTAGTGGGAGCGCACTAACGATGATTGTCTTAAATAATGATATATCATTTCTTGGAAATGACATTCCCATAATACAATCGGTGAAAGTTTGGCTTTCATGAAAGATTCTCCATAGAATACTTGGAAGAGACAATTTTTTTCTAGGAATAAGGATCTACTATGATAGATCTAAAAGTTGTTGGCACTCTCCGAGAACTCATACATTGAAAGAAATGTACGCGACCTGATGTCTTATATGCTTTGAGCAAATGGAGTCACAATCAGGCCAATCCAAGTGATAATCATTGGATTGATGTTAAGAACATCCTTAAGTATCTTAGATGAACTAAGGATGCTTTCTTAAGCTGTGGAGAATGAAAACTTGAAGTGACTGGGATCACTGCTCTAAGTTTCCAAACCAATAATAATGACTGTAAGTTGAAATAAGGGTACAATATAGTTTGAATAACGGAACAGTGAGCTATAAATCTTCCAAGTAAGAAACGGTTGCCGTATAAACAACAAAAGCGCAATATTGCTGCAGCTGAAGCAGCAATAGAAGCGATTTGGATCTATAATAATTCTAATTAGATTAGAAATAGTTCTGTTAGTAGCTGAGCTAGGCTACAGCACAGGCTAAAGAATTAATGGTCTTATCAAAGATCTGATATGTACTTTAACTATTTTCATCTGATTCGTCGGATCATACATCATGGCGATGTGGTGATCGAATAAACCGCATCAGATGATAACCTTTTAAATCCGCTGACGAAAGTTGTTTCTCAGCAGAAGTTTGAGTCACCCGTACATAGTTCAAGTGTAAGACACCTGAGTGATTGGCTATAGGCCAAGTGGGAGATTGTTGGGCAATTATGACCCATAGCATCACTGTTTGTACAGAACATGGTGTTGTTATACAAATTAACTATGTGACAAAGAAAATTGCTCTTTTATCATTTGTAATTGGATTACCGGGATATATAAATGATAAAAGTCCATATGATTAGTTCTGAATTAATAAGATATGAGACATTATTAATCCGCTAAGGTTTAATCATTAATTATCCATAGTCGTAGTATTATCGAGATTGGACATCGATAATGCGGAATAGACTAGTATTGCACTTGTGCGTACAATGAGAGCATAACAACATAGTTCTCATTTATTTGGGTATTGGATACTCATGCAAGTGTAATAGGAGATTGTGTTTATCGATGGTACAGAAACAGCTTCGCTCTGGATAGACCCCCTCGGAATTCCATTGGTAGTATGACTGTGTGTCTATGGGAGTCCGAATCAGGGTAGGTGTATTTGGTCTTAACCTGAGACTTGCATTGCTAATACTTGCGAAAATCAATATACTTTGGTTTTGGTCGTCCAGGGCTTTAACCGGTTCTCTATACGCCTCTTCTGGGTATATTGAGAATCGTAGTGTATTGGGTGTGATGTAAAGATGGAAGTATCACTCCAGTCATAGTGGAGATGATGATCACATAGGATACGGAACTAGTACTCTTATATGCTACAGCTATCGGGATTATATGACAAGGTCATAGTTATCCGATTATAGAGACTAGTTACCAAAGATCCGATATGTGCTTCGTACGGGGCAGACATAATTCCAGCCTCAGGCCTAGCATGTGACATCAAATACTAGATCACAATACGATATACGACGTATACTACGACTGATACAGATTATATATTCCTTTAAGAATATTTTTGGAGGATTGGGTAGGCACGGTGCTTTGCTAGAAGCCAACCATGTCTTGTAAATCAGTAAAAATCAGTACTAGGTACGTACGTGTCCGGATAGTCCGACAATCGGATTTACTGCCAACATATCCGGGGATCTCATGGGTCGCTTCTCGAAGATTCACCGATGATGTATGACTCGCACATTATTAATCTGTGATTAATTAATAGAGAGAGAAAATTATTCTATTATTAATTGCAGAGATATTTTATCTGCGATAAAATATTATTTAAAGAGAGAGAACGATTAATTTAGAATTTATCGATAAAATAAGATATTCGATATATTATATGAAATTAGATTTCAACGCGGGATTAAAATTAGATTTTAATTCAGGCAAACGAGTTATTTTATAATTGATTCGTTAGTGACGTGAATAGTAATTTTACTAGGCATAATTATTTAATTAAATTTGATTTGATTACATTGCAACAGAAAATTCATTAATTCGGAATTAGTGAACCCGGGCCCGTGAGTGTTTGCGGCCCACCCGCATTTCGAATTTAAGTGCGGCCCATAAGTCACATCACGCGTCACATTATTTGTCATTCAAGTGACGGAAGTCTTGTCACTTTTAGTGATGTATCGTCTAGTCACTTTTGAGTGATGTGAATAGTTGAAAGGCTTTTAAAGCCTTGTACCTTTTTGGGAAATGGTAATTGACTTTTTGTATTTGATTTTTGAAATCAAAAACTAAATATACAACTAACTCATCACTTCTCTCTTCTCTCCCTTCTACATTCGGCCTTGGGCTATTTTTCCTCTCAAAATTTCTTCAATGCCGTGAGCAAGAAGAAGACCAAAAGGAATATTTATGGCAATTTTTTCCTAGTGCTAGCACACTAAAAGAGTCATCTAAAGGTGATAGGAAAACAAACCCTTGAGCATGGAATCACACTTAAAGCGTGGAGCTTGAAGATCATTTCCATGGAGGTTAACCGAAAGACAAGGAGCACAAATCTGGGCTTGGCCGAGAGCTTCAACAAGCAAGGAAAATTTTATGTTCTTCGCTTCACAAATTCGTTCATTGTAAGTATGATTCTGCCATACTTCTTTATTGTATTCACATTATTTTCATTGCTTGAATGATCTTGGGACTATAGTAGAAACCCAACGGAGACAAGCCATTGGCATCCAACTAAAGTGTTTAAGAAATGAAAAGGCTCAGAAAGTGATGGAAGAAGTACACATCGGAGTATGTGGACTGCACATGAACGGATTGATCTTGTCCCACAAGATAGTAAGACAAGCCTTCTACTAGTCGACCATGGAAGCTGACTACGCGAAGCTAGTGAAGAATTATCACGATTGTCAAGCGTACGGTAACTTGAACCATTTGCAACACATGGAGTTGCACGGATTGTCTGAGCCGTGGCCTTTTTTAGCATTGGGAGTTGACATAATCGGAAAAATTCGACCACACACGTCAAATGAACATCATTTCATAGTACTGACAATAGACTACTTTCGAAATGGGTAGAAGCCGAGTTGTTTCGCAACGTTACAACAAAGCAGATGCCGAAGTTCATAGCCCGGAATGTCATATATCGATACGAAATGTCGCATCACGTGGTAACAGACAACGGAGTCCAGTTTCAGGGAGAAAAAAAGTTGATGCTACAGAAGTACGGAATAGGACATCACAAGTCGTCATCTTACAGACCACAAGTAAATCGGTTAGTCGAAGTAGCCAATAAGATGATAAAGAAGATACTAGCCAAGATGATGGAAAGTTACAGAGATTGGTCGGACAAACTGCCATACGCCCCTTGGGGGTACAAAACCTCTGTGAGAACGACAACGGGAGCCACGCCTTATTCTTTGGTCTACGGAATGGAAGCAGTATTACCGGTGGAAATAGAGATCCAGTCAATACGGGTAATAGCGGAGGCAGAGTTACCTGAACAAGAATGGGCCTCACATAGATTCGAGCAATTAGCATTACTAGATGAGAAGAGAATGGAGTCCTTACACCATATGCAGTTGTATCAAAAGAGATTAGCCCGAGCATTCAACAAGAAGGTGCGGCCTACCAAGATTATAGAAGGTGATCTAGTACTCAAATAGTCAAAGCCATCGACGATGGACATAAGAGGAAAGTTCAGACCCAACTGGGAAGGACACTACAAAGTCAAGAAAGTGATGGGGAACGGGGCAATGAGATTGTCAGATTTAGAAGGGAACGAGTTCACCGAGCCAATCAACTTTGACAAGTTGAAGCAATATTTTACCTGAGGAAGAGAAAGCCAAGCGATTACCAGGAGAACTGGCGGAAAACCTAACCCTGTGGAACAAAAAACACATCCATACATGCATGCATACACGTAACATACTTGCAATTTTTTGTTCTGTGTTTGCAGGTTTCGAAGAAAAAAAGGAAAAGTGACGAATACAAGCAAGTCAGGAGCAGTAACACAGTATCAGGAGTTTCAGGAATGAATCCCAAGGTTGAAGCCCACACTATCATCAGTTTCGGGAATGAATCCCAGGGTCGAGGCCCACATTACCAGCAGTTTTCGGGAATGAATCCCAGGGTCGAGGTCCATACTATCAGTAGTTGAAAGGAAGAATTCCAGTGGAGTTGGAAAAAAAAGAGAGAGAAGTCTTCAACGGTTAGGCATTGGGTGAAACCTTAGAAATGATAAGTGTGAGATTTACTATCATCCGACATTTTGAGTGGTTGATCTCGACTAGACTCGCGAGCACTTAATTATAAGATCTTAGCAGTGAAAGCCTGAGTAGTCGGCAAGGTGACTAGTTGAAGAGAGTACGGATCGATGAATGACCATTCCCATTGATGTCCATCCTGAATTACTTATGTTACGATATGTGGTATGGTTGGAAACAAAAGAAAAACAAACCCTAAACAATTCCAAACCCAAGAGCTATCTTTTCCTTGGACATTCATGGCAACCATTCACAAAAAAATACCAAAAAAAAAAACAAACCATAAATCTCTCTCATATCTTTCCTCTCTTTCGGTCACAATAAAAAAGAGAAGAAACCCTAATTCCCATCTCCCTATTCACGCACTCACAGTCTTCTTCCCTGGACACTCTCGGTAGAAGCAGAAAATAAAAACACAAACCCTAAAACACTCTTCAGCTCACGACAGCCCTTCATCACAAAATAAAAAATAAACCATAGCCTTCTATCTCCCGTCCTTCTATTCTCTCCACACAAACAAAACCTAAACACACACCACTCACAGCCACCTCACACCTCTTCTTCTCGCTAGACTCACATGGCAGAGATGAAAATACACAGCTCTCTCTCTCTCTCTTTTCATTTTTACTCAGAAATAAACACACAGCTCTTGGTCTCCTCCCTCTTGAACACACACAGAGCTCTCAACATGAAAGACACTCAAAGCCGTTAACTCTCTCATGCACTTGGCCATCACAAACAGAAAAAACAAACCGACCAAACCATCATCAAATTAGACACTACAACAGCCCTTTTACCGAGCTAACAAAATACCATCACTAACCGATACAGCCCACCCCAACTGACACAACAACAAGCCTTTCAACCAACAAGCCATAACCGAACAACCAGCACCCCAAATAGTCCAAAAATAGTGAATGAAACAGCTTAAAAAATAGCAGTCCTTATCACTAAATAACAGCCCAAATCAGTGTAAAAAATAGTGAGTAAAACACCCCGAAATAGTCCCTAAAATACCTTAAAATAGTACGCCAAAACTGTAGAAAAACAGCGAGCGGAAACAGCGAAACGCACTTCTAAGAAGCGATTTAAAAGGTAAGACCTGAGGGCATCCTTTACTATTATTTATTTATCTTTTCGGTTGTTTATTATTATCCCCTCACATTCATCATTATATTTCTTGTCTATTTTTATTTACATTGGATTAATGATCGTGTGCTATCTCTTGCGGTATATCGGATGGAAACCTAGACATAAATTCCATAGCCGAATCCGAATGGACGTTAGTGCGGTCTGTACTTAGGATACAACTCCACGTACCGCTTGAGAAAATTTCATGCACGTGTTTTACTTTTGTCATTTAATCTTTGTATTCATTCATTGTTTGAGTTTATTATCCCGTTGTTTACTTTATGTGTATTATTTCTTTATTTACTTATGCATCGTTAATTAGTGTGCATTGGCTAATCATGGTGGATTAAAGGTCCTCTATTCGAGGGAAATGCCTAAAGGCTACCTTTACCACGACGTTTTGCTACGCCGGATGAAATATACTTGGTTGAATGAGAAATACGTTCAATCGGGCATACAAGGTCCCATATAGATGTTGGCATTGGTCGTATCTCTTTTATTATTATGTTATTTACTTTCCGCATGTTATTGTTTTAATTATTTATGTATTGTTAATTTAGTGCGCATGGGCTAATCATGATGGATTAAAGGTCCTCTATTCGAGGGAAATGCTTAAAGGCTACCTTTACACGACGTTTTGCCGCACTATATGAAGTATACTTGGTTGAATATGAAATACGTTCAATCGGGCATACGAGGTCCCATATAGATGTGGGCCTTGGCCGCATCTCTTCTATTATTTCGTTATTTACTTTCCGCATGTTATTGCTTTATTTATTCATGCATTGTTATCTAGTGCGCATGGGCTAATCATGTGGGTCAAAGGTCCTCTATTCGAGGGAAACGCCTATAGGCTACCTTTATCGTGATGTTTTACTGCGCCCCTTTTTTATTATTCCTTTATTTGCTTTTGTGTATTATTGATTTATTAATTCATGCATTGTTAATCTAGTGCGCATGGGCTAATCATGCCGGCTAAAGATCCTCTATTCGAGGGAAATGTCTAAAGGCTACCTTTACCACGATGTTTTGCCGCGCCGGATGAAGTACGATTGATTGAATGTGAAATACGTTCAATCGGGCATACGGAGTCCCATATAGATGTCGGACTTGGTCGTATCTCTTTAATTATTTCGTTATTTACTTTTTACGTATTATTGCTTTGTTTATTCATGCATTGTTGCCTAATACGTATGGGCTAATCATGTGGGTTAAAGGTCATCTATTCGAGGGAAATGCCTAAAGGCTACCTTTACCACGATGTTTTGTCACGCCTTTTTATTATTCCGTTATTTACTTTTTTTGATGTTATTACTTTATTTATTCATGCATTATTATCTCATGCGCATGGGCTAATCAGGTTGGATTAAAGGTCCTCTATTCGAGGGAAATGCTTAACGGCTACCTTTACCACAGTTTACCGTGCCCTTCTTCTATTGATTTTGCTATTCATCTTTTTTGGTTGTCATTCTTCATTTTTCATTTTCGCATTCATGCCGTGTTAATGCTTGAGTGTTGCCTCTCGCGGTATATCGAATGAAAACTCGGACATAAATTCCGTAGTCGAATCCGAATGGACGGTAGTGCGGTCTGCCTTTGGGATACAACTCCACGTACTGTTTGAGAAATATTCACGCATGTGTTTGTGTCATTTTAGATACCACTTTGGTAATTTCATTCGAACATTCTCAAACACTACTCGAACGCATGCATTCGGCCTTATCCCATTCAAACGTGTTTCCCAATGCTACTCGAACGTATGTATTCTGTTTACCGTTCGAACGTATTTCTGAATGCTATACAAACGTGCATGCAGTGAATCAACTTCTTTCCTTATATCTCATGCATGTTTGCTTTTTTGGTAATTTCTTTTGCATTACATACTTAATCATCTCACTTTATTATTGACGCTTTTTACCATTATTATTTATTTATATTTTCGTATTTCTTTATTTGATATATTTATGGAATTATGTGCTCGTTTTTATTTTATTTACTTTTATGGTGTGCAAACTTGGATGTTGATTAAATTATCTTGCATGTGTTTCATACGACTTGGTTGCACTATTGCATAAATCCTTTCATTACAATTGGCATAAGTAAGGGACCATTCTAAACCCAATGGTTTGAGGTCTTCCCTTACGAGAGGTGAGTGCGGCCTTAAATCATTTCCTAGTTCACACTGGGTGGTGACTCCTTTATTCCTCGATTTAGTCCCCCACGGGCTATTCCGTACTCCCGATCGGGCTACGAGCCCGGACAGCATCGCACACCTCTGTGGCCATGTCTACAGAAAGCAGCAAAGCCAAACCGCAGATGGAGCTTCCCCCAAAGTTGAACGATACTGGCAGTTGCACTATCCCTTGCATCATAGGAGAACATAACTTCGGTAAGACTCTATGTGATTTAGGTGCCAGTGTTAACTTGATGCCTTTTTCCATTTACATGAAACTGTAAATTGGAGAAGTAATGCCCACCTCAGTCTCTCTGCAACTTGCGGATAGATTGCTCACATTTTGAGAGGTTTAGTTGAAGATGTGCTGGTCAAAGTCGACAAACTCATTCTCCCAGCAGACTTTATTTTCCTTGACATGGAGGAAGAAGATGATGTGTCCATCATCCACGGTAGACCATTCTTGGCTACCGATTGAACCATTTTTGATGTACAAAAAGGTGAACTAACCATGAGTGTACAGGACCAAGAAGTAAAATTTAATGTTTTCAAAGCCATGGAATTCCCGAATGATGAAAAGAATAAGGAATGTTTCAGACTTGATGTGAGAGATAGTATCATCCAGAACCCAAATGAAAAGCAAAGTTCAACCGACAAACTTAAAATATGTCAAATGTCTGAAGATAAAGCGTATTGCACATTGAACAAGTTAAATATTGAACTATAAGTAACTAAAGAGAAAAGACTCCACCAACTCAACGAATTAGATGAATTCCACATACAGCCTTTCGAGAATGCCAAACTATACACAAAAAAGGCCAAGAAGAGACATGATGAGAAGTTAGTGCGCATACAACTGGAACTGGGGCAGCGGGTATTGTTCAGCAAATCAAAGTTGAAATTTTTCCCTGGAAGGTTAAATTCACGGTGGTCAAGTCCATTCTTAATCACTCAAGTTTTAACAGATAAAATCGTTGAGTTACATGATCCCAATTCTATTGAAACATTCAAGGTTAAAAGTAAGTATGTCAAGCACTACTGGGGAGAATCATTGGAGTGACAAAAAGAAAGTGTCACACTTTCAGATCTAGCCTAACGTTCGGCAGTCATGTCTAGCTGACGACGTTAAACTTAGTGCTAGTAGGGAGGCAACCTATGAAAATTGTGTATATATTCAGATTTGGTGTGTTTTATTTTTTATGTGTTTGATTTTTGTAGGTAAAGTAACATTTCATGATGGAAGATGTTCTCGCAAATCTTCACAAGAAATTTCCTTCTCTCCCTCAAAACTCTCTGATGAAAGTCTACAAAGCTCGCTTGGAATGAATGAAACTTCTGATTATCAAAGGTATTCCTAATGACATTCGTTGGATTATTGAAGCACGGGTCCGATTGGAAGGTGAGTCCTCTGACTCTTTTATTTCATATCTATCTGGTTTAGTAAAAAGCACCTATGCTAAGAAAAGAAGAGCTAAAAGACTAGATGTTTGCTATAAATGTGCACACATGACATGTAATAGTCGTTGTCGTTCTTTAGAATGGTGTCTGATAACTGTGAAGATAAAATTAAATTCATTAGGGATGGCTTGAGTAAGGAGTCTTTGGATGACATATCATTCACTCTTGAGACACATCCTAGTAGATATGTGCATCACATAATTCACATGTTACATGTACAATTCCAAAAAGAAAGACAACATCTAAGTCTCGGGAATCTGACTCTCAAAGACCCTATTTGCCAATTTATAAGAAAATTGGATGAGATGTTTGTCCCTGACGCATAAACGTCATTCAAGCCGTTACTTCTTGTAAATAATATTATATCTTTGTATTTATCTAATAATTATGATTTATTTTGTTATTTTCTTTTATTTTCTCCGACAGGATCTAGACTTTTTGACTTTCACTGTATATTTTACTATTTAGCTAATAATTGTCATTTGGCAGGTACTAATGCTATTATTACTCACCATTTTTCAGGTTCTATAAATTCAACTCATCATTACACTCATGAAGGCATCCAAACTTGAGAAAAAAAATACAAAAAAAAAAAATGGAAGCAACTTCAAGAAGACAAGTTGTAAACATTTGTGTGTTTTGCAGTACTAGTGCTGGTTCTAAACCAGAATTCGTAGGGCAGCACAATGGAGAAGAACTTATCGTGTCAGGTATGTTCGAATGACTTGTGGAAATAATTAACCATGCTGATGCTTTTATTGCTTTGTCAGGTGGCTTAGGTATGATGGAGGAAATTTTTACAGTACTATCTTGGGCGAACTAGAACATACACCAGAATTGATTGGACTGTTTAATGCTGATGTATTTTATGAGTTTCTTTGTGTGTGTTCTTGATGATGCCCGGAGAAATAGGTTCGTATCAAAACCTGTAAAAGAATTCCTCTTTATTGCCAGAAATGCCAATGATTTAATTGACCAAATTTTAGTCTTTGAACCACAAATTGACCCTATCATTTCCAAGATAAACTGGTCTGATAATGATTGTGGTAAGAAGCGTCGGATAAATCTGGATCTTAACCTTTAATTTTCTTTTTTGATGCAGAATTTCAACTAACCAGGTACTGTTTCTAAACTCTTTTTCTACTTTTGAGATATTGGGGAAAATGTCTCATTTAAGTATGGGGGAGGGGAATAGTTGACTAGTATCTTGTTATTATCTTTCGATTTTTAGTCAAAAATTTTCAATAAATTAAAAAAAAATTAAAAAAAAAAGTTTAGAAAAAAATTAAAAATATTTTGTATTTTTGTGTTTTTAACTTCACTAATCAGGTGAAATTGGTGTGAGATAGCTGTGTAAGGAATTTTCACTCCTGAGACGTATCTAAACCTATTTCGTAACAAGTTGATTTTTTTTATTTCATTTTGAATTATTTAATTTGTGAATTCTCTATAATACTGACTAAATTGGATCTTCATATGCTCAGTTGACATGTATTATCAACATGCATGGTAACATACGACCATGACTTGTAAGTCAAAAGTTTGTAATATTCATTGCTCTAGTTTAATTTGAGAAAGCATCTAAAAAAATAATGAAAAAAACACATATGAGATCCGAGTAATTAAGTCTATAAAGGTGTTTTAATACCTAGTGCCCTAAAGCCAACTGGCTTGGGAGTCACTAGCCCAAAGCTCGCTACATGGATTGAAGATGTTGTGAAAAAAAACAAATCTGAAATTCGAGTAATTAAGTCTATAAGGGTGTCGTAACACCTAGTGCCCTAAAGCCAACTGGCTTGGGAGTCACTGGCTCAAAGCTCGCTACATGGATTGAAGATGTTATTAAAAAAACTCCATTGCCAAAAAAAAAGGGTGTGAATTCTGATATAACTTTAGGACAAAAATATTACTCACTTTCCAATTATACTTATGAATATTGTAGGCATAATGATTTGATTAATACCTTGTTGGTTGTGTATATGAAGAATGGTAAAAATAATCGGAGAATTTACTTATTTGGTAATTTAGAAAAAAGAAAACAATTATTAACTTGGATAGTAAGTTTCACTTGTTTAGTCACTAACTTGTTTATTCTCTCTTCTCTTGTCTTTTTGCTTTTGTATGCATTAGATTGACGTTTGTGGGTGTCGTCACTGTAAGTTTTCACGAAACTATAACTCGTGCACTAGGGACATCTAGGGGTTTAAAGGCTTGTTGCATACACTAAATGCAACCGTGATCCCTATGAAAGTGGCTTAGTTTAATTTTAATTGTTTATTATATTTTATTTTGTTGTTTTGCTCGAAGACTAGCAAAATGTTAGGTTTGGAGGTGTGATGAGCGAAAAATATATCAATATTTACCGCCCCATTTACTTAATATTTTGTATAGATTCTCAAGTTTTATGAACGTTTTGATGTGTTTTAGTTTATTTTGCAGATAAAATAAATCAAGACTAAATGGAATCAATCAGGACGAAATATGGAACAAATAAGGGCAAAAATCGGACTTGACATTTTGATTTTGGAGATTGGAAACTTGAATGGCGTTCTAACGAAGTACAATTTCAGAAATTCCAACTTTGCGCAATTGTCGTATTTTGGCCATAACTTTTTACTCGATATCGGATTGAGGTGATTCAAGTTTCAGATTAAAGAAGAATCAAAGATCTACAACTTTGAAGTCATAATAATTTCAAATTCTAAAGTTTCCATGACCGAAATTGACAAAACATCTGGAAGTGTGTTTTGTGTAATTATTAAAGTCATTTTTAAAACAAAATAATAATAATAAAATAAAATAATGAAAATTGTCAAACTTCCATCAAACATGTTGCATGTTTGGTGGAGGATTTGGTGTCATGTTTGATGTCCTGTTTGGTGCCATGTTTGGTGGAGCAATTGGTGGAGAAATTGGTGGAAGCCTTTAGATTTGCCTATAAATACCAAGCTAAACTTTGTAAATTTTTCATATTTTCTTTAGAGGAATTTCTCCATGAAAACCTAAAGGAAAATGTCTTGTATATTTATTTAAGTTTTCTTGTATTTTTTTTATTTAATTAATAAAATTTTGTGTGTTTTCATTTACACCATGAACATGTAATCTCATTCTGCAGAGGCAACAAGGTAATACTTTTAATATAATAAATTAGATTAATCTCCCTTATTTTAATTAAAATTTAGATTAATTAGTTGCCGTCTATATGGCTGGTTTAGGTGACAACCTTATTTGCTGCCTATATGGTCGGTTTTACATTTCAGACGTAGTTTCTGCCTATATGGTCGGTTGGACTTAATTGAGACAAATGGAATTTCCGCCTTTATGGTCTGGTTAAATATAATTAATTAATCAGTAAGCATTGACAATAAGAGAGACTTCTAATTTTGAAATATTAAAAGTGGATTCTTTAATTCCCAATATTTTCTTTCATTATTGTAATTATACTTTTATTTATTTTCAAGTTATTTTTTATGATGTTTTGTTTAATTAAGTTTTTAGTAATCCTAGGTATGTGTCATAGTTAAATACATTATTTAGGGGTGTGATGAATTCCAATATCATCGGTTTATAAAGTTGGTTATTTTATGTCTTTGGAAATATAAATGTTTATTTATTGAGTCTTAAGCTTAATGTTTCTTGTTAACTGGTCATTAGTAAGATTGATATGGTAAACTTAAAATAAACTTGACGAAAGAATTTTTGGTTTCAGTCTTAGACTCAGTAGCTCACATTCTCACCTCGGGACATGGTGACCCTTAGGTAGATTTCCTTACAGGATAGACATATACCTGTCGGGCGGGGGTAGCTACAATTGGAACTTATTCTTAATGAATTCAGGTAACTTGGTTAACATAGATATATGATTAATTGGGTTATTTGGGTGTTTGCATCTGACCATCGACTGAGGTTTTTGCATATTTTCATGTTCTAGGTTAATAAACGGACTTATTGCACAAACATGAGATAATCACTTCATCTTTAAAAGATATTGGAAAGATTTACAACCCTAAATAGTTTTATAATATTGAACTTTCCTTTAATTTACTTTCACACTATTTTATTTACTTGTTTTAGCAAAAATCACCATCCAATCAACAAACTAATATATTAGGTACTTATAAACATTTAATTTCATAAATTGATAGTTAAGGTATTAAGTTCTCGTGGGATCGATACATTTTATACTACTTGAACGATACGTGAACTTGCGTTACGTGAGTGATTTCACCAATCACTGATATGATAACAACCCAGGAAAAAATAAAAGGTAAATTAAAATTAAGAGACTTTTAAACGTTAAAAACTTATTTTATCATCATCATCGTCATCATCAAGAGCTTCACTTTGTCCATTACTACTTAGATTACAACCCTTATATTTTTTTTTCTTTTTTAATTCTAAACATTAAAATTTATCATCATAATTTACCCTTAAGAAAGCTAATGCACAATTTCTTCCACATCTCTCTATCCGGCTCAAGTTTCTCCACTTTTGCCCTAGCCTTCTCAGCAATTGAGTCCTACAATGATAAGATACATCAATCAATCAAAGACCATTAAAAAATGATAAGCGAAAATCAAACGGTGGACGTGAAATGACATAACATACCACAATCAAATTGCGTTGAAGAAGTCGATCAATCAAGTGGAGGAGAATGTCTTTGGTATATTCAGGGTGACCTTGGATGCCCATCATGTGGTCTCCATACTTGAACATTTCGATTCCAGTCTTATCTGAACATGCTATCACCTCTGCTTTGGCTGGGAGTTCCCGGACCTAACATTATTACAATAGTAGCTCAGAACATAACCGATTAATACGGATCGCAGTTCTTCCAGATAGGTTGGCATTTCACAATCCTAGTCTCCTTCTAATTATAGATTTAGGATGAAAAATAATTTAGAATGGCAAAATCAACATTCAAAGTTCTAAAATTTTTAAATAAAAGATGATATGCATGACTCCATTGGCATTTTTATTCAGAAAAAATCATTCCAAATTCAATATCCAATAACAGTACATGATTTCCATTCTCGATACGAATTTCAGATTTTCAACCATCCTATTTAATAATGTGTGTGATATGGTGTTATCAGGTTCACTTTAGAATACACCATAGTTGTTAAGGCGAAAGGCGCACCGAGGTGCCAAGGTTCTATTGGGCCTAGGCACGCATGGTGTACCCTATATTTTGCTTTTATATCAATTTCTTAATTGAAATAATCATATAAATATTTTGTTTAATAAATTTATCGTAAAAATTTCAACTTAGTAAGTAAAATAACAATCATATGAAATGAGTTTTTAATATTTCGCGTTTCAATTTTTGAATTTTTTAAAAAAAAAAATTCAATGAGATGCACTATCAACGTCTCGCCAAATAGTCGTAGTGAGGCGATGCGACAATGTCTCAATGAGAGGCATACCTAATTTATTTAACAACTACGGTATACACTGACCTCGTCACGATGGCACTCGATCACAGAGAGATTGGTTGGGATTTCAAGAGATGAGAAGAGTTTCGATGATGAAGATGATAGGTGGATAGTGGTGACCCCGATGTCCCATCCCGTGGGCGACGGACCTGTCTTTGCTCCCAATGAACGACTCAACACCTAATCAAAATCACCATCATTTGCATGAATAATTCTAAATGAGATATGTGTAACGTGATACCATCAACTAATAAAACATATATATGATAGTTGTATTAGATATAATTATGATCTATTTGATAATTTTTTTAATATTTTAACAAACATAATAATATATTATTCAACTGTAACACGAATGATATGCTACTATCGTTAGCATTATAAATTTTTTTTCACTTACAGGAGCGAATAATTTTACATGATTTAGTTGTTTATTTATTTAATTTTTCAGTAATTGGTTTGTTGCGAGGTTAAGGGCAAAATGCTAAACCAAAGTGAGAAGTGAAGTTAAAAAAGAAATTAAAAAAACACAAAAGCAAAGATTTATACGTGTGCAACACGGCAAAGGAAATATGTCTAGCTCTAGCATTAAGATTTAACACAAATGATTAAAGCTGGTAATAAACTCGCTAATCAGGAGTTCATGAAAACGACAACGACAAGTATGAAAAAATGGAGAACAAGAAAAAGGTTCAATCAAACCTAACAATTATCATAAAAAAAAATGTCTTATTTTCATCATTAGGGAAATAAATAAATTAAAAAGACAAATAAATCAAGAGATAACACCACGATCCAATAGCAGCATTGTTTTGTGAGCATTATCATCAATAGATGAAAGTAATTTAAGGTGTATGAAGAGTCGTCTCCAATTGAGTTTGTCAAAAATGCAATTGAAAAGGTTTTGAATATAAATAGAAATATCTCAAGTGCTTTTGTGTGAGTTAATTTTCTTTCAAAATACCCGATCTATTTTGAGCTCAGATATTTAAGAAGTTTTTGGGTAATATATATATATATATATATATATATATAATGAAATAATAAGAGTGTGATCGTGCGACTTGTAAAATTACTAATATATATATATATATAATGAAATAATAAGAGTGTGAGCGTGCGACTTGTATTGCCGACAATTGTTATCTAACAGGCATACATGACACAGCATAACATATTATAATCATATATCCATAGTCACATACAAATAATTAATCCATATGTTTATAAGCGAAATAATGGAAAGTTTGATTAATGGATGTTTCTAGAATGACGTGGGGGTGTTTATTGAAATTTACACACCAGCCCACACCACAGCCATCTATTCTATTGTTGAGCTTGAGGCTCAACATTCATCAGACTGATTGCCCTAAATAATGCAGAAATGTCATAAAGGCCAAAGCACAATATTCAAATAACAAGCTAAAGGATTTGACTCAATATCTGTTTTTTTTTTATTTGTTTATTTCATTCATCATTCATCACCAAATTACTTCAACTAATTATTTATATTTTAGGTAACGTGAATTAGGGTTAGCAAAAAAAAATCTGAATCCTCATTGGGATTATGGTATAAGAAAAATCATCATGGTACAAATTCTAATTGGGATTTAAGAAGAAAAAAAAATTCAAATTTTAGTCTCAAAATCTGAAAGAGATTTGGGATCTTGAATTATTTTATTTAAAATTTAGGATAATATTTTAATTCAGATTAAAAAATTGATCGGATTTAGGATAATTCTTCTATTACGAATCATAATCAAAAAGAGATCAGTAGAGGATAAGATATTTCAATTATGATTCTAAACCTGAACTTTTTTAAAAAAAATTACACTCAATATATTTTAAAAATTACTTCCAAGTTGCACCTACGTGAAATGATGTGACAAGCAAGTTGGGTTTCCAACAAACGTGTACGGTCAATGTGCAATAAATCTTAAAACACTACTTCAACGTGTCCGTTCTAAAAAAGGTTTCAACAACATGTACGCAAATTGAAGAAATAAACTATGTCAATGTGCAATATATGAGTCACAAGGCACATCAAAGGGGCCGTATTTGGAACCACTTATTTCAATTCCATCACTCTAATTATAGAAAAAACTACTACCCGTAAAAAAAAAAAAGGTTTGAAAAAATTATTAATATTAAGGGTTTTATCTGTTTCGTTTAAGTTGAGGATTTTAACTATTCCGTTTAAATTCGAAATGAATAATTTGAGGGTGGAATTTCCAATAATTAAAAAAAAAAAACCAAAAATATGTGCCATTAATAATTACTGACATGGGTGGTGCCATGTAAGGACCAGAGGCTTTTGGGAAAAAAATTAATTCTTGAGTACCTTATTTAAAAAAACAATTATCCTATAAATTTCTTTTATATTTCAAAATTTGATCATTTATTTAAATCAATTTAATGATAGATATATAAAATTAAAATAACATTTAATGATATCAATTCATCCACAATTAGATTATATGAAATCATTTATTAAGATTTCGATATCTATATTTAAATAAAAAAAAATGTAAGTTAAAATAGCCTCACATATGCATATTAAAAGAAAACAAAAATAGTATTATGTAATTTATAAGACTGATAATTATCTAGATAAATATTGAAAAATGTCACGTAAGCGATCGTATGAAATTTAAATAGTATCCATGGATCAAAAAATTTTGGCACCTATTATTTTTATATAAAATGTGTTATTGTTACAGTTCAGACTGCATAGCCCCTGCTTAATCGAATTTACTCCTATGACACAAATGAATGCATTTATTACAAAGTTCTTGTCTATATCTTCACGTAGTTTTAAAAAAAAAAAAAAAAAAAAAAACAGTTCTAAGCGATTTGAAAATTTATATCCTAATTGTGAAATAAAATTTTGCCAACATACACTAAAATTTCCGCCGACTACACTCCTTATATGGAAGGAAACAAAAAAAGATATTATACGTAAATCAATATTAGCATAAAATATATAAGAGATATATAAAATAATTTATGTTATATAGGAGATATATACAAGATATGTAAGAGGATTATTACAAGTAATGTCATTTTTTAATATAATTAGAGAATATTTTTTAAAGAACTATTTAAAAAACAGAGAAAATATTCCAATTATGGTCCCCTTCCTCCAATCATACTGGAGACTGAATAACACGCACCAGCCTCTGGCGCGTGGGTCTTCGTAGGACCTACTGATCTAAAACTAAAGCTAGATCAAAGACCGTACAACTGTAGAGTAGTACCTAGAGTGGGACCCCCATTAACTTTGCGGCAGTAGGGCCACTCAGTCCAAAGCCCCTGGTCTGAAGGACCACACCGTAGAGTTTTCTTTTCTTTTCTTTTTTTTTTTGAAAAATGCCACGTCCTCTTATATTTATAATACGTATTCCCTCCCGTTTTCATAATATATCCCAATAAAAATAAAACAATTAAAATTTTTGTATCATTATTAATTTATTAAAATAATTAAAATTTTATCATCATAATTATGAAATATGATATTTCTATTAAAAAAAAATTTATTAAAAAATCTAAATTTTCTAATGAAAATTATTATTTTAAAATTATCTTAAAAATGCAACTAAAAAATTTATGAGGAATTAACGAGATGTGATAATTTAATAATTTTTTAAATTATTAATTTATAATTTTGTATTTTTTAACTTTAGTTAAATTTATTTTTGGAGTCTCAATTTATTAATCTATATAAATAACCTATATTCCTAGTTTTATTTTTTTATTATACTGTAATATAAAATTAAATATGAAAGTATTTAAAATAGAAATACACTAAATTATATTTAGAACGGAATTATTTTAAGATACTTAAATGAAATAAATTTCTATAAAAATATTAGATTTTATAATAATTTCTATCGAAATATTAAGTTTTATAATAATTTTCTATTGAAATATTAGATTTTATATTTATTATCACAAATATTTTAACTAATTTGAAGAATTAATAATGATATAAAATTCTTGGATAAAACTATTAAAAAAACTAAAAATTGTTTTCTTATTTTTTTTATTAAAAATAGGGAATAAATTTTCTATTTCCAAAATTATTTTTCGAGAATCATTATGTTTTCTGAATTCAAAAACAAGAAAACGAAATTTTAAAAGGGAAATGCTAACGAGTGCTCTTAGGGCATTCGTTAAGGATTTAATTTAGGAAAGTTTTCATGGAAAAACAGAAAAATAATTAATGTTTTGACAATTTTTTTACATTTCCCATAAAAAAAATAATATGAAAAATTTCCAAAAATGAAGCCTTAATGAGTGCCCTCAGGGCACTCGTTAGCCTTATCCATTTAAAAAACATACTTAAAGTTAAAGGAGTCTTAATTTCCAACGTAATTAAATTTAAAACATTGAGAGTAAAAAAATAAAATAAAAGAGGAAAAAGAAAAAATAAAAGAATTAACATGTGCGATAAAGACCGTAATACCCTTAATAAAAGTACCTGGTGTCCAAAGCAAATGCCAAGTACTTTTTTATCCAAGGAGTCCAATTGCTTCAACAACGCAATGAGTCTGCAGATCCAAACGTCATTTCCATGAGCATCATTGCAACTGCCTGTGATCACATATCCATCGTACGATCCAATCTCTTCATCATCAGGAAACTCACCACGCGAGACGTGGAACACGTCCCACGTCTCGCCTTCCTCAGCCAACATTCTCACAAAAACCCCAAAATACCCTCCGTATTTCTTCTTCACATATTCCGAATCCTCTGCGCACAGAAGCACAGCAAACTTTTGCTCACCCATTTTATATAATAAGAATAATGATTCTCTACGCAGAGGTTTTGTTTTCTCTCTCTAGAAATGAGGGTTTTAGAGAGAAGTTTTTTTTCGTCCTCTTCCCACAGGCCCTTTGTGAAGGATATAGGTCTGTCTGAGGGAGAAGATGCGGGGGCGAATTTAAAGTGATGAGATATGGAAATTGTTCGCGGAGGGCAGCGTTATTTACCATTATGCCATAGCATATTTGATTTTAATGGGTTACCAAATTTGCCCTTTGTTCTTAATTTGGAATATATTTATATATTTCATATGTGGATCTGACTAGATTGGAATCACATTTGGGGTCTGTTTGGTGTAACTTTTCAAATATAATTTTTTCAATTTTTAGAATTAGCGTTTTTGATTAAAAAATATAGGTGTTTAATTATAAGTGAGAGTTTTTATTAAATATTATAAAATTATTTTATTGGACAAATTTTTTTAAGTTGTGTTATGAAAGAAATAGAATAATATTGTTAAATTAAATAAGGATATTATAGTTAATTTAAATCTTTAAAAAAAAAATTCCAAACTCTACTCATAATAGCCCGATTTTTTATTTTTTGCCAGTGGATGCAAAATAGTTTTTTAATCCTTAAAAACTCTACTTAAAATACAACTAAACATTCACCATAAATTTTGAAAAAAGCTTTTGAGATTAATAAAAGCTATTTTACCTATATTAGAAGTCATACCAAACATGCACTTAGATACGTATAATCTCCTCTTCACCAATGCTACACAATATTATTTTGGAAAATTATCTCTACACTATCTCTCATTTTGAGCTGGATGTGCTATTACCATTTTTTACTTGTTTTAGTTAATCAAAATCATTACAATAAAAATCATGTAAAATTATAGATTGAACACAAACTCAAGAAATAGAATAACTTGTGTGTAGAAGATGATGATTTAAACCAAGTGGAGAATTTCTCTGTTCTTAAAAACTTATTAACCCCGTCTCGGTGCACTACGGATCTTTTAGGGCTAACGCTATCCCTGTTGGGTTTCTAAGGTCATCTCAAGATCATATTAAGCATGAAACATGTGAATACTCAAAGTAAAGTTGCGGAAAAATACTCACTTTGAACGGTTGTAGGATGTGTTGTAAACAAAAATTCCTCTTTGAGAAGTGCTCCAAGATCCTCCAAAGTTGATGTTAAAGCTCCATGCTTGAGTGATTAGAGATTCCAAACTCAAAGGAAAAGTTTCCCAATCACCTTAGTATGACCTTTAAGTACTAGCGTTGGAAAAGTTTGCAACCAAATTTTCCCTAAAATGCCTTTTGAAGTTCGGCCAAAGGAGGAAAGAATAGAGCTTTTGGCTTTTGATATATTTGATTTCTAAAATCAATTACACTTATGAAAAGTCAAAGCCAAAATTTGGTATATCCTTTTCCAAAATGGTTAAAGCAAATTTGGAGGGAAAAAGCAATAAATGCTTCCAACTACTCTCATCACCAATAGTGACTAGATGTCAATCACAAAAAGTGAGAAGACTTCCATCACTAAAGTGACTTGCGATGTAACTTGTGGGCCCTAATTTAATTCAAAATCTGAGTGGGCCCGCAAACATATTCCGAGCTCGAATTCGTTAATTTCGAATTAATAAATTTCCATTGCGACGTTAATTAAATATTAAAGTCGCTCGCGAATTAATTCTAAATTAATTCATTCGCCCAAATTAAAATCCAATTTTAATTTCGCGTCGGAATCTAATTTCGTTTAATATATCGAATTTATTATTTTATCGATTAATTCCAAATTAATCGCGCTGTCTCTCTTATAATAGAATTTTATCCTAGATAAATTCTCGCCATAATTAATCTTAGATTAATAATATTCGAATCATACGTCATCGGTGATGTTGGGTTTCTACTATAGTCCAAATATCAATTCAAGCAATGAAATCATGTGAATACAATAAAGAAGTATGGCAGAATCATACTTACAATGATCGGATGTGAGATGCGAAGAATAACAAAATTTTTTGCTCCTCCTTGGAAGCTCTCGGCCAAGCTCTTTGTTTGTTGTCCATTTGTGTTCTTCAACCTCCATGGAAATGATCTTCAAGCTCCAAGCCTTTTAAATGGATTCCATGCTAATGGGAGAAGTTTCCCTATCACCTTTGTATAACCCATTTGAGTGCTAGCTCGTGAGATTTTGCAACAAAATCATGAAGAAAATAAGCCATAGGCTCACGGTTTTGGGAGAGAAAGTGAGGCCAATTTTCGGCTATGGAGAGGAATGAGAGAGAGAAGAAATTGGCAAGTGTTTTTGGTATATTATTTTCAAAAAACAATTAACCATTTACCAAATCCATTTTCCAAGAAAATGGTACAAGGCTTTAAAAGCTTTCAACAACCACCATCAATCATGAATAGTGACAAGCATCTCATCACTCAAAGTGATGTGACTTATATCACTTGATTGACTAATGATTTGACGCTTGATGTGACTTATAAGTATCCAATACTTAAATATATGAGAACTATGTCGTTATGCTCTCACAACGCGCACAAGTGCAATACTAGTCTATTCCGCATTACCGATGTCCAGTCTCGATAATCCTACGACTAGAGACGTTTGATGATTAAACCTTTATGGATTGATACTGTCTCATATCATCTCAATCCGGAACTAATCATAAGCACCTTCTATCATTTATATATCTTAGTAATCTAATTACAAATGATAAAAGAGTAATTTGCTTTGTCACATAGTTAATTTGTACAACAAAACCATGATCTGTACAAATAGTGATGCTATGGGTCATAATTGTCCAACAATCTCCCACTTGGCCTATAGTCAATCACTCAGGTGTATTACATCTAAACTATGTACGGGTGGCTCAAACTTTTGCTGAGAAACAGCTTTCGTCAGCGGATTTATAAGGTTATCATCATATGCGATTTATACGATCATCACATCGTCACGATGTATGATCCGACGAATCAGATGAAATATTGAAGTATATATCTGGATCGTTGATGAGACCATTAATTCTTTAGCATATGTTTTAGCCTAGCTCAGCTGCTAACATAACTACTCTAATCTAATTAGATTTATTATCGATCCAAAAGGCTTCTATTGTTGCCTCAGCTGCAACAATATTCCGCTTTTGTTGTTTATTCGGTAACAGTATCTTGCTAGGAAGATTTTCAGCTCACTGTTCCGTTATTCAAACTATATAGTACCGTTATTACGACTTATAGTCGTTTTATCGGTTTGGAAACTTGCAGCAATAAACCTAGTCACTTCAAGTTCTCCTTCTCCATAACTTAAGAAAGCATCCTTAGATCATCTAAGATAGTTAATGATGTTCTTAACATCAATCCAGTGACTATCATTTGGATTGGCCTGATTGTGACTCAATATGCTCAAAGCGTATAAGACACCAGGTCGCGTTTATTTCTTTCAATGTACGAGTTCTCGGAGAGTACCAACAACTTTTAGATCTATCCCAATAGATCCTTATTCCTAGAATAAAGGTTGTCTCTCCCAAGAATTCTACGGAGAATTTCCATGAAGCCCAAGCTTTCACCAATTGTAATATGGGAATGTCATTTCCAAGAAATGATATATCATCATTATATAGGACATTCACTGTCAGTGCGCTCCCACTAACCTCCTAATATACACAAGAATCATATTTGTTTTGAATTAAATCATATATCATTATGATTACATCAAAATGATTGTTCCAAGAATATAATGCTTGCTTCAATCCATACATGGATCGAATTAACTCGCAAACTCTGTTTGCTTGTTTTGGTACGACAAAACCGTTAGGATGTTGATAAACATCCTCCAAAAGATTTCCGTTTTCATAAATGAAACATGCAGCATTAGCAGGCATTATCCAAATGGATTTAACCATGGCAATGGATAAAAGGATTCGTCATAATCAACACTATGTTGATGAAGATACCTTTCTGTACAAGCCTAGCTATGTGTATTTATATGTTGCCATCCATGTATGTCTTCCTTGAAGACCTTTATAGTACCAACAGAAACAATGTCTTATGGTACAACAACCAATGTCCAAATATGGTTGGTATACATGGAATCCATTTAAGACATTATGGCACTTTGCCATAATACGTAGTCGATACCTTGTATCACTTCCTCATACGTAGTTATTTTTCTCAATAAGATTGACATCTTTATGAGGTGAGATCAGAAACCCATACCTCCTAGGTTGTCTTCTGAATCTCTCCAACTACGCAGTTCTTGTGTATTTGAAGATTATAGTACAGGTTCATCCTTGATGAACTGTTTGTGTTCCATTAAGAAATCGGTGCCTTGAACAATATTACTCCAATTTTCATCGAGTTTTAATATCCTCCCACTTACCACTGCACATAGGTATTCCTATTAGGAAAACCGTATGGTGAGCAACAATTACATTGTTCTCTTATGAGATGTATAAGTACTATGTTTTGGTTTCCCTAGGATAACCCATAAATTAGGCACTAATCCAATTTGGGTTCTAGCTTGGTATCATCCAAACATATGCCAGGCATTCCCAAATCATCAGAAATGAGAAAACTCGATTTCTTTCCTGTTAATATCTAATATGAATTTTGTCAAACAGATTTTCATGGAACCTTATTCAAAATAAGTATTGCACTGTTTAATGCTTATCCCTTTGAAGGAAAATGGTAGCTCAGAGCGACTTATTATTAACCTTATCATGTCCAATAAAATTTGATTTTTCTGTTCGGACACACCATCAAGATTGAGGTGTTACGGGAAGAGTCCAATATGTAAGAATATTATACTCTTTCATTTAGTCAAGGAAATTATTGCATAAGTATTTCCCATCTCGGTCTTACCGTGACGGTTTTAATACTTTAGCCGATCTGTTTGGCTACTTCGTGTCGAAACTCTTTGAATTACTCAAAAGTTTCCGATTTATGTTTCAAAAGAAACACATAACTATAACGCGATGCCACATCCGTAAAGGTTACGAAGTATCATTGTCCACCTCTAGCCTAGCTAGATATGGGCCCACTTACGTCACTATGAACGAGGACTAACAGATCGGTGGCACTTACACTTTTACCAAGTAAAAGGTATTCTAGGCACTATGCCCAATAAACTAGATTCGTAGACATCATTTTAGTAGATCAAATACGTCCTAGTATCCACTCTTCAAAAGTGTGGATATACGAGTCTTGTTAATGTGTCCCAAACAACACTGCCACAAATAAGTCTTATCTGATCAAATCAGTTTGAGCTACTTGTTTGTCATGTTATATGTTTGAGATTTATTTATATTAAAAATAGAAATATTATTATTCACATCTAATGTGTTTATCTCAATATCATCTTTATAAAATAAAACACTTTAGTGTTCTAGAATATAAAGGTATACTCGCAACGAGTTGTACTCGATATAGAGATAATGTTTCTAGTCAAACTAGTTATATTTTAACATTTTCCTAATTTAAGTACACACCCGAAGGGCAGTTCCTAAACTTAGGTTTCTACGGTTAAAACAGCGACTGTCGTCCCATTTCTGATTCTCATATAAATCTCATCTGAAGTCAATATCCTACTAATCAGCAGATTCTGCACATCAGTGCATATATTTGTACCACATTTAATATCTAAAATCCAATTTTAATACTAGTAGTGAACATATTTATGACAAACATGGTTGAAGCCGGAGCCTTGCCCCTCTTTACTTCCTTCATGTCTGCATTTTCCATACGGTATTTACGCTTCCAGTAACCCTGTTTGTCACATTTTTAGTAGACATCTTGGTATATGTCCTTTGTCTTCCTAGAAGACTGTGATGATTTTGCCTTTGCCCTTTTCTACACCTCATAAGCCTCCGGCCAAGCCTTGGCTTTCTGGGATGTTGAAGTAAGATGCGACTTGCTCTTCTTGCCCTTTTTACTAACTTTGGCTTTGACTCATTGAGCATAATCATTAACTCTCTAAGAGTTATTATTTGTAATAAATGCTTCTAAGATCTAAGTATAGATCTATGAAGATCCTTCAATTTCAATATCATACTATAAGGATCTAATCCTTAGTTCTGATAAAGAAACTAAGGAGTCCTTTTAGTAAGCATAAGGATTAAGCACTAAAGTTATCATTACATGAATCTTCCAAAGATCATGCTCTACTATTTGCTTAACTCCAGGGTTAGGTCTAAGATGTCATTTTATCAAATAACTTCTCGGTACTTAGAACTATCCTAAGGTTCTATTCCCAATCTGAAAATTAAAGCCGCTTAAAGAACATTTTTCACCCAGGATTATGTTTTAAATGCTTAATCTTTCAGTTTATCTTGACTTTAATAGTCCAACTATTTAATTAACGATTTGTGTACTATTTAATATAATGATTACTATAGTCTAACTATATAATAAACTATAATTAAATTAGTTAAATTCAATTATATTGATTACTATAATCCAATTATAAAATCAACTATTAATTGAAATAGTTTGAATACAGTCCAACTGTTAAATAAAACAACGTTTAAATATTAGTCTAACTAATATATTTATTAATTGACGAAAAATTTGAAATGAGCGCGTATGGCAAGTATCTAAACGAAATTACAAATTTAATACTTGCCTCCCACTATTTTTCGGCGAGCCTCTAACCCTCTGTTGAGTACTCGGGAAACCTAATTTCCTAGCGGGCTAGGATTCCGTTAAATAACACACAATCTTGACTTTGGCCAACAAATTGTATGATATTTAACTAGGTAGATCTCTAAGATCAATTGGATCCCATCCAATTCCTAGATCAAGTAGGTGGACATCCAAGTCAAAAACATATATCTTATATATGCCAATATATCCAATATATTGCCTAACCTTTTTCCTCTAAATCAATTAAGCCTTGGTTTTGGCACAACAAACTTAATGATTCTAGTTAAGCGTGACCCATTGACTTTGGAAAGCTTCGTAATCGATGTCGATGGACAAGAAGTGATCTTGACTTTGGCCAACAAATCACAACTTGGACAAGACACCAATATGGAACAAAGCCTTCATGATTCAAATACATCCGCGACGGACAAAGATCTTGACTTTGGCCAACAAACCAGTGCTAATCTTGGATCTTGAGAGAGAATCACTCAATGGAAGGAAAAAAGCTTAATATGTTTTGAGGGTTTTTCGAGTAATTGGTAACAAATTAATTATCTTTGTTAATGTCTCATCATCATACACCATTAAACATGCATTCTAAAAGCATAATAAGGCGCGTAAATAAATATAATAATGATATAACAGATGGATACTTAACACATTTTGTTCCTAGAACAAATCTTTCCCTTTCATCTCTCCGCTAGCACAAGTATTACTTATACCCGATTACATAACACTTCTAAAGAAACCTCATTTACATTGAGGGGAATATGTGAGAAGAGAAATACAAAGAGTCAAGAGGTAATAAGGCTGGACACGCAGGTCCAATTTAAATAAATTCTAAATTTATTACAATAATTTCCAAAATTGCCCTCACCTATCTAATATCCATTCGATATACATTATTCATACATCACATCCATGTATTCACACAAAGCATGTTATCAATCAATCTAATCCAATTAATTAATCTGAAATTAATGACCATCCAATGTTCAAACAACGATTTGATTTGCGTGAGTCCGACTCGTTTTAAGTATAAATACTCAAAGTATGAATTCTTGAATTATATCAAACTACAACATTAAATCCAATTTAATTCGTATTCAATACTAATTCATATTTAATTCCAAATTAAATAACTACACTTTATTATGAGCCATTGTGACTTTGATTCTAAATTTAGTCTTAATGGGTCTCAAAGGCTAATTAACATCAAATGTCGTTTAATTAAAGTCCAATGGGCTTTCAATTAATTTCTTAAGGCATGGGCTTCGGCAACCAAAGCTCAAGTAAGGAATCACCTTTATGCCTAGAAATCAATTTCGGCCCATTAGGCCCAATTAAATTTTACAGGCCCAATAGTTATATTTGGACTTTATGGATATGGTTTTGGGCCCAATTGGATCCAACCAATTAGCCTAAACCAAACTTGGCACAACCAAACCCATTAAGCCCAAATACAACTTTTACAAGCCCAATTCCAAAATAAGCCCAATTAATTTAATTCCAAAATTCCAAATTTCATAATTAAATTAATCTAAGTGTATAGTCATAATTAATTACTCAAATTAATATTTCCAAAACACCAATTTACTCAATTAATTATGCTTATCATCATCAACACATGTCCAACACATTTGAATCAAAAATCAATCATTTTCCATGCTTTATCACTCACGGGAATTGTAGGGTTTTATGTCCGATTCCGAATGCAATCCAATTAAACCCTAAATCAACAATTCCAAAATGATTTCAACTCATCCAATGATCAAAATCAAAAAATTTCATGACATTAGGGCACCTTCAAGTTTCGGCCAAACCTTAATATTGGGGAAAAATTGATCCAACTCAATTATCATCAAATTGATCATGCATAACACTATGTTATCATCATTCAAGCATATTTAAACAATCAATTTCACTCAAATATACTCAAATCAATTTTGCCCAATTTTACCCTAATTTCAATTTCATGCTCAAAATGGCTCAAAATACCATTGTTGGGTTTCTACTATAGTCCCAAGATCATTCAAGCAATAAAATCATGTAAATATAATAAAGAAGTATGGCGGAATTATACTTACAATGATCGGATGTGAGATGCTAAGAACAACAAAACTTTTTGCTCCTCCTTGGAAGCTCTCTGCCAAGCTCTTTGTTTGTTGTCCATTTGTGTTCTTCAACCTCCATGGAAATGATCTTCAAGCTCCAAGCCTTTTAAATGGATTCCATACTCATGGGAGAAGTTTCCCTATCACCTTTGTATAACCCATTTGAGTGCTAGCTCTTGAGAGTTTGCAACAAAATCATGAAGAAAATGAGCCTTAGGCTCAAGGTTTTGGGAGAGAAAGTGAGGCCAATTTTCAGCCATGGAGAGGAATGAGAGAGAGAGAAGAAATTGGTAAGTGTTTTTTGGTATATTATTTTCAAAAGACAATTAACCATTTACCAAATCCATTTTCCATGAAAATGGTACAAGGCTTTAAAAGCTTTCAACAACCACCATCAATCATGAATAGTGACAAGTATCTGATCACTCAAAGTGATGTGACTTATATCACTTGATTGACTAATAATTTGACGCTTGATTTGACTTATGAGCCCCACTCGATTCGAAATACGAGCGGCCCCGCAAACTCTCCCGGGCTCGGGTTTATTAATTCTGAATTAATAAATTTTCCATCGCGTCGTAATTAAATCAAATTTAATTAAATAATTATGCCAAGCAAAATTACTATTCACGTTGCTAACGAATTAATTCGAAATCAACTCGTTTGCCCGAATTAAAATTCGATTTTAATTCCGTGTCGAAATCTAATTTCGTTTAATATATCGAATATATTATTTTATCGATTAATTCCAAATTAATCGTTCTCTCTCTTTAAATAATATTTTATCCTAGATAAATTATCTCCGTAATTAATCCTAGATTAATTTTCTCTCTCATCTAATTAATCCCAGATTAATAATGTGCGAGTCATACATCATCGGTGAATCTTCGGGAAGTGACCCATGAGATCCCCGAATATGTTGGCAGTAAATCCGGTCGTCGGACTATCCGAACACGTACGTACCTAGTACTACATTTTTACCGATTTACAAGACAATGTTGGCTTCTAGCAAAGCGCCATGCCTACCCAATTCTCTATAAATATTCTTAAAGGAATATACGATCTATGCCAGGCGTAGTATACGTAGTATTGTGTATATCGATCTAGTATCAGATGTCACGTGCTAGGCCTAGGACATGAAATGTGTCTGCCCCGTACGAAACACATGTCGGATATCTGGTAACTAGTCTTTATAATCGGATAAATATGACCTTGTCATAATATCCCGATAGCTGCAGGATATAAGAGCACCAGTTCCGTATCCTACGTGATCATCATCTCCATATGTTTGAAGTGATACTTCCATCTCGACATCACACCTAATACACTACGGTTCTCAATATACCCAGAAGAGGCGTATATAGAACCGGTTAAAGCCCTGGATGACCGAAACCAAAGCATATTGATTGTCGCAAGTATTAGCGGTGTAAGTCTCAAGTTAAGACCAAATACACCTACACTAAAGCGAACTCCCATAGACACACAGACATACTACCAATGGGATTCCGCGGGATCTATCCAGAGCGAAGCTGTTTTCCGTACCATTGGTAAAACACAACCTCCTATCGCACTTGCATAAGTATCCAATACTTAAATATATGAGAACTATGCCGTTATGCTCCCACAACGCGCACAAGTGTAATACTAGTCTGTTATGCATTACCGATGTCCAGTCTCGATAATACTACGACTAGGGATGTTTGATGATTAAACCTTTTATTGATTGATATTGTCTCATAGCATCTCAATTCAGAACTAATCATAAGGACCTTCTATCATTTATATATCTTAGTAATCTAATTACAAATGATAAAAGAGTAATTTCCTTTGTCACATAGTTTATTTGTACAACAACACCATGATATGTACAAAAATAGGCGAATCTTCGAAAAGTGACCCATGAGATCCCTGGATATGTTGGCAGTAAATTCGATCGTCGGACTATCCGAACACGTGCGTACTCGGTACCATATTCTTACCGATTTACGAGACATGATTGGCTTCTAGCAAAGCGCCATTCCTACCTAATTCTCCAGAAATATTTATAAGGAATATATAATCTTTGTAAGGCGTAGTATACATAGTATTGAGTATTACGATCCAGTATCGGATGTCACATGCTAGGCCTGGGGTGGAATAGTGTTTGCCCCGTACGAAGCATATATAGGATCACAAGCAACTAGTCTTTTTAATCGGATAATCATGACCTTGTCATATTATTTCGATGCTTGCAACACATTAGAGTACCAGTTCTGTATCCATGTGTGATCATCATCTCCATATGACTGAAGTGATATTTCCGTCTTGACATCACACCCAATACACTACGATTCTTAATAAACCCAGAAGAGGCGTACACAGAACCTGTTAAAGTACCGGACGACCAAAACCAAAGCGTATTGATTGTCGCAAGTACTAGCGATGCAAGTCTCAGGTTAAGACCAAATACACTAATCCTGATGCAGATTCCCATAGACACATAGTCATACTACCAATGGGATTCCGAGGGGTCTATCAGAACGAAGCTGTTTCTGTACCATCGGTAAACACAACCTCCTATCATACTTGTATAAGTATCCAATACTTAAATATATGAGAAATATGATGTTACGCTTCCATAACACGCACAAGTGTTATACTAGTCTATTTGTATTATCGATGTCCAGTCTCGATAATACTACGACTATTGATATTTAATGATTAAACCCTTATGGATTGATATTGTCTCATATCTTATAATCCGGAACTTATCATAAGGACTTTTATCATTTATATATTCAAGTAATCTAATTACAAAATGATAAAATGTAATTTTCATTGTCACATAGTTAATTTGTACAAAAACCACAATGTCTTTTACAAATAGTGACGCTATGGGTCATAATTGTCCAACAATCCCATGATACTTGGTTGCTTCTTGTAGAATGGACACTTCTTCCTCCAAGAACTTGAAATACGAATATAGTGGAAACTCTCTCACTTGGAAATCTTTAGACTTTCTAATAATGAATGAATTTTTGAATTTTTGAAAATGAATCTAATGATTCTTTTTTATAGACATGGAGGGCTGCCCTTGAAAAGGTACCCTTATGTCAATGAATATAATTCATTAAGGTCATAACCCTATATGGAATCATTTCATCCCTAAGAGTCATGTCCTTTACTATTAATGAACACATTATTTCCAAAGTACCTAGGATTATGTCATATCACATATAATTTCATTCCCTATAAATATGCACCATTATTTAGAAAATTCCTTCAATCCCTCATAATTTTCTAAATATCAATGCATACACTTAAGAGAGTTTCCTTGAAATAAAACTGCATCACAATAGGTAGCTTTCGCTTTGATTTTTTCCTAGTGAATGACTATCAGATTTACTTGGCAAAATAGTGACCCATAGTCTTGAATTGTTCCCTCATTGCTGTTAACCAAGACAATAGCTGATCGGTGGTAAACACACACGTAACGTAAGCATCGCTCAAGTAGTATAAAATGTATCGATCCCACGAGGACTTAATACCTAAGCTATTAATTTATGAAGCTAACACGTATCTAATTAATTTGATTTCTGATTGAATGGTTATTTTTTTTAATCTAAAACAAGTAAATAAAACAAAATAAAGGTAGATTTCAAGTTTTAAACAATGATATGAAAATATCCAGGGTTGTGAATCCTACCAATATCTTTCTAAAGATGAGTTGATTAGTTTATGCTTGTGTAATGTACTAGTTTATTAACCTGGAACACGAAGTTATGAAAAAACATCTTCCGATTATCAGATGCAAACACCCAAAGTAATCCAATTAACTATATTCTTATGTTAATTAAGAAAATCTGAATTCATTAAGTTTAAGTTCCAATTATGGCTACCTATGCCCGATAGGTATATTCCTATCCTAAAAGGAAATCTCTATAGTGAGTATGATATTGGGAGCTACTGAGTCTATGGCTAAACCTAAAATCTATTTTCCAAGTTCATTTTAAGTTTACCTAATCAATCTTATTAGTGGCCAATTAATAAGAAGCATTAAGAACTAGACTCAATAAATAAACATATACACCATACAAGACATAAGTAAAGTCAACTTATTAAATCATTGATATTGGTTTTCATCACAACCCTAGACAACGCATTTAGTTACGACACATATCTAGGATTACTAAAGACATAAATAAATAAAACATTATAAAATAAATTTGAAAACTAAAAAGGTAAAAATTACAACAATGAAATAAAATGTTAGTGTTTGGGGATCCACTTTTATTACTTCAAATCTAGAAATATCCCTTATTATAATATATAAATTTTCATTATATTACCAACTGACCATAAATGAGGTACCCTCATTAAGTCAGATTTTAATTAATTCCAACCAACCATAAAGACGGTATCCAATTAAGTCAGGTAAAAATTAATTTAATTAAGTCCAACCGACCAATAAGGCGGTATCCCATTAAGTCAGGTTTTAAGATAATTTATATATTATAACCAAGGGAGATTAATCTAAATTATTATAATAAAAGCTTTACCCTTCACCATAGGAGAAAGAAGTTACCTACTCATGCTTTTAAATAAAACAAAGAAAGATTTATTAAATAAAAAAAATTAAATATAAGAAAACTAAAATTAAACAAACAAGATACTCTCTTATTAGTATTCTAAAGAAATTCCTCAAAAGAAAGTATGAAGAATTCAAATGAAATAAGCCTCTATTTATAGGCTCCATATTGGCTCGACGTCGTGACATGTGAAGGCTTGGTGTCGCGATGCTGACATCATGATGATGCGTGTCGGCAGACTGAATTATTGTGCTGACATCATGATGACATGATGATGACGTACGTGATGACGGGTGTCAGAAGCTCAATAATTGACGCATGTCGCGACATAGAAAGCTTGCACGTCACGATGCGTAAATTTCCTATTTTGCTATTTTCATCCATTTTTTTACCGTTTTATCCCTGATTTGATTCCAGTGAGACCTGATATCTTATTTATCTACAAAATAACATAAAATACATCAAAATATTCACAAAACTCGAGAAACTATACAAAATATTAAGTAAAATGAGCGGTAAATATTGATATATTTTCCGCTTATCACATCTCCAAACTTAATATTTTGCTAGTCCTCTAGCAAAATAACAAAATAAAATACAATAAGCAACTTTAAAATAAAATTAAACTAGGCCACTTTCGTAGGGATCATGGTTGCATTTAGCGTATGCGACAATCCTTTAAACCCCTAGGTGTCCCTAGTGGATGAGTTGTAGTCTCGTGAGGGCTTATAGCAACAATACCCATAAACATCAATCAAATGTACCATCAAACACACAAAACAAGTTAGTGACTAAACATGTGAAATTCTTATCCAAGTTATTATTTGTTTTCTTTCTTTTTAAATTATCAAATAAGTAAATTCTCCAATTATTTTTACCATTCTCCATATACACAACTAACAAGGTATTAATCAAATCATTGTGTCTACAATATTCATAGGTGTAGTTGAAAAGAGAGTAATATTTTTGTCTTAAAGTTACATCAGAATAATCACTGCTTACTGAGGCAAGGCGTTCGGTTACTAAGTAGAAACTTTATTATTATTAACTCAGGCTTTATCATTTGACGTGAACAATCACTGCTTACTGAGTTAAGACGTCCGGTTACTAAGTAGAAGAATGGTTAATTATTTATATACGCTATTTTTTTCCATCGCTTTCAGATGCTTGCTCCAATAAACTAGAATACTGAATATTACAAAATTTTCACTTACGACCCATGTCTGTATGTTACCATGTATGTTGATAATACATGTCTAATGAGCATATAAAGTTTAAATTTAAGTCAATATTATGGAGAATTCACGAAATAGGTTGAGATACGTCTTAGGAGTGAAAATTCCTTACACAGCTATCTCAAACACAATTCTACCAGGTTAGTCCAATTAAAAACATTAAAAAAAATTTATCTTTTTTGTTTTTGTTTTTTTTTTTTACTAAAAACAAAGAAAAAGCGATACAACGAAAAATTTTAAAAAAAATACTAGTCAATTATTCCCCACCCCCAAACCTAATTGAGACATTGTACCCAATATCTAAAAAGAAGAAGGAAATTTTATAAGACAGTATCTGGTTAAAGTGAAATTGTACACTTAAAAAGAAAATTAAAGGTTAAGATCCAGATTTATCCGACGCTTCTTACCATGATCATTATCAGACCAGTTTATCTTGGAAATGATAGAGTCAATTTGTGGTTCAATTATAAGAGTTGGTCAATTAAATTATTGACTGATCTAGCAGTGAAGATGGTATCTTTTACGGGTTTTGAAAGGAACCCATTTCTCTAGGCATCTTCAAGAAACACAAAAAGAAAGTAAAAAAATCCATCAGTATTAAACAGTCTAATTAATTTCTGGTGTATGTTCAAGTTCGCCCAAGATAATACTGTGAAAATTTCCTCCATCGTGCCCAAGCCACCTGGCAAAGAAATAAAAGCATTAACACAATTAATTATTTCAACAAGTCATTCGGTTATACATGGCATGATGCATTCCTCTTCATTTGATTGTCCGATAAGATTCGCCTATGCCAAAGATTTTGGGATGATTCCCAAAACTTGACTACCTCATTCCTGTACAGCCCTTGAAACATACTCCATTAGTCAAAGATTGCCACCGCCATATACTAAGTGCATATTTCTCTCAACCATGACTCTATCCAATTCGCTTGCTACTTCAGCAAATTCTGGTTTAGAACCAGAACTAGTACTGCAAAACACACAGATGTTAACAACTCGTCTTCTTGAAGTTGCTTATATTTTCTTAAAAAAACATTACTTTTTCAAATCTAGATGTCTAAAAGAGGGGAGTGATGAGCTGAACTTATAGATCCTGGAAAATGGAGAGTAATAATAGCACTAGTATCTACCAAATGACAATTATTAGCTAAACAATAAAATAAATCGTGAAAGTCAAAAAATCTGGATCTTGTGGGTAAAAAAAATAAAATAACAAAATAAATCACAATTATTATTAAAGACAAAGAAATAATAATATGTACAAGAAGTAACGACTTGAATGACATCTATATGTCAGGGAAAAGCTTCCAATCTAATTTTCTTATAAATTGGCAAACATGGTCTTTTAAAGTCAGATTCCCGAGACTTAATTATTGTCATTCTCTTCGAAACTATGTATGTAAATTGTGAATTACATGATACACATATCCACTAGGATACATCTCAAGAGTCAATGATATGTCATCTAAAGACTTCCTATTCATGCCATCCCTATTGAATTTTATTTTATCTTCGCGGTTATCAGACACCATTCTTAAGGAACGACAACGAGTATTACATGTACAGCGTGCACATTTATAACAAACACATAATCGTTTAGCTCTTCTTTTCTTAGCCTATGTGCTTTTTCCGAAACCAGACAAAAATAAAATAAAAGAGTCAGGTGACTCACCTACCAATCAGAATCGTGCTTCAATTATCCAACGAATGTCACTAGGAATACCTTTGATCATCAAAAGTCTCATTCTTTCAATACATGCTTTGTAGACTTTCAACAGAGAATTTTGAGGGAGAGAAGGAAAATGCTTGTGAAGTTTTACGAGAACGTCTTCCATCATGTCTATAACGTTTTCTACAAAAATTAAACACACAAAAATAAAACATACCAAGTATCAATACATACATAAATTACAAAGGGTTGCCTCCCTACTAGCGCTAAGTTTAACATCGTTGGCAAGACATGACTACCCGAACATTAGGCTGGATCAACAAGTGTGAGACTTTTTTTTTCGTTCAAATGATTCTCCTCGTTATTGTTTGACACGTTGGCAATTGACCCTGAATGTGTTGTTAGAGTTGGGGTTATGTATCTCAACTACTCCGTAGGGTAACACTTGAGTAATCACAAATGGACCTGACCACCGTGATTTCAGCTTGCCAGGAAAAATTTTAACCTTGAGTTATATAACAACAATTGCAGCTTTGGTTCCAGTTGTTTTCGCACTATTTTTTTTATCATGCCACTTATTGGTCTTTTCTTTGTAAAGTTTGGTGTTCTCGTAAGCATGAAGGCAAAATTATTCCAATTCATTCAGTTGGTAGAGCCATTTCTCTCATGCTACTTATAGATCAAACTTTAGCTTCTTAACTGCCCAGTACGCTTTATGTTTGAGCTCTACAGAAAGAAGCCATGCTTTCCCAAACACCATTCGATATGGGGACATTCCAATTGGTGTCTTGTAAGCTGTCTGGTAGGTACATAATACATCATCTAGTTTTATAAATCAGTCACTCCTTGTTGAACTAACGGTTCTCTTCAGGATTATTTTGATATCTCTATTTGAAACTTCAACCTGACCACTTAACTGTGGTGTTGGGATGTATTGTTGGACAATTATGACCCATAGCGTCACTATTTGTACAGATCATGGTGTTGTTGTACAAATTAAGTATGTGACAAAGGAGATTGCACTCTTATCATTTGTGATTAGATCACCAAGATATATAAATGATGAGAGGTCCTTATGATTTGTTCTTGGATTGAGAATGATATGAGACAGTATCAATCCATGAAGGATAAATCATTAAATATCCCTAGTAAGAGTATTATCGAGATTGGACATCGATAAATACGTAAAAGACTAGTATTGTACTTGTACGCGTTGTGAGGGCACAACGACATAGTTCTCATATATTTGGGTATTGAATACTCATGCAAGTGTAATAGGAGGTTGTGTTTCACCGATGGTACGGGAAACAGCTTCGCTCTGGATAGACCCCCTCGGAATTCCATTGGTACTATGACTATGTGTGTATGGAAGTCCGAAATCAGGGTAGGTGTATTTGGTCTTAACCTGAGACTTGCACCACTAATACTTGTGAAAATCAATATACTTTGGTTACGGTCGTCCAGGGCTTTAACAGGTTCTGTGCATGCCAATGCTGGGTATATTGAGAATCGTAGTGTGTTGGGTGTGATGTCAAGACGAAAGTATCACTCCAGTCATAGTAGAGATGATGGTCAAGTAGGATACGAGACTGGTTCTATTAAATGCTGCAGCTATCGGGATAAAATGACAAGGTCAGGTTTATCCGATTATAGAGTCTAGTTACCAGACATCCGATATGTGCTTCGTACGGGGCAGACACAATTCCAGCCCCAGGCCTAGCACGTGATCATCTGATACTGGACAGAAATACGCAATACTACGTATACTATGCCTGATACAGATTCTTTATTCCTGTAAGGATAATTCCGGAGAATTGGGGAGGTATGGCGCTTTGCTAGAGGCCAACCTTGTCTTGTAAATCGGTAAAACGTAGTACTTGGTACATACGTATTCGGATAGTCCGATAACCGTATTTACTGCCAACATTTCCGGGGATCTCATGGGTCGCTTCCCAAAGATTCACTAATGACGTATGACTCGCACTCTAAATTAATCTGGGATTAATTAGAAGAGAGAGAAAATTAATCTGGGATTAATTTTGGAGATATTTTATCTGGGATAAAATATCAATAAAAGAGAGATAACGATTAATTTGGAATTAATCGGTAAATTAATATATTCGAAATATTAAATGAAATTGTATTTCGACGTGGAATTAAAATTAGATTTTAATTCGGGTGAACGAGTTAATTTAGAATTAATTCGTTAGCGACGTGAATAATGATTTCGCTAGGCATAATCATTTAATTACGAAGCGACGAAAATTCGTTAATTTGGAATTAATAAACCCGAGACACGAGAGTGTTTGTGAGCGCATTCACATTTCAAATTCGAATGCGACATGTAAATCACATCAAGCGTCAAATTGCTAGTCGCATCAAGCGTCAAATCACTTGTCACTTTGAGTGATGTGACTTGACAACTTGTCACTTTTTTAAAGTGATGTGAGTTGATGTGAATAGCGAAAGGTGGTGTTGGATTTAAATAAAGGTTTGTACTTGTTTGACTTTGAGAAAACAAATATATTATATATTTATTTGATTTTTTGAAAATCAAATATATATATATATATCATATACACCTTTTTCCAACCAACCAACTAACTCATCTCTCTCTCATTCTCTCCCCTCATTCACGCCCATTTGGGCATTTTTCTTGTTCATTATCTTGCTCACTGTCGTGAGCTGTGCAAGAAGAATAGGAGCAATTTTGTGGCAAAATTAGCTTGAGCTAGCACTCAAAGAGACATACGAAGGTGATAGAGAAACCCACCCACGAGCCGGGAATCATTTGACGAAGCTTGGAGCTTCAAATTCTTGGATCAAAATTGAAAATCTTGGAGGAGTTCACTGCCATTGCCGAGCACTTCTTGGAGGAGGAAAATGATTTTGTTCTTCGCATCGCAAAGCCGTTCAATGTGAGTATGTATTCCGCCTTACTCCTTTGTGTATTCACATGTATTTTCATGCTTATAATCGATCTTGGGACCTTAATAGAAACCAACATGTATGCCCTAGAGCTACGTGTAATGTAAACGACTTTATGGGTTTTGAAATAAAATGATGCATTATTTATTTATCAAAGTGTTTGTTTAATATTCACATATTATAAATTATCTTGAATACCCTAGATTACTTATGTACCCTCAGACTTAGTGTATTAGTGTCATACACAAGAGGATTTAAGTCTGAAGTTAGTAATTTTAAATATTCTATAGAGTGAAAATAAAGCGGGTACTTTATTTATGGTTTATCTGTAGCTGCGGTCCATTCTATATTTGTATGGCAACCTTGATCCGGGATCGTCCATATAGAGACATGTGAATGAAGGCACCTTCTATAATGTGATCATATAGGACTGGACCTAGTTGGAAATGACATTCTTATAATATCCGTTAAACAAAGAAAGTCATTTTGATATACTAGATGGTCATATATGGTTTGATCTTAATCCTGAGTGTACTACGAACTCCTGCATGACAGACTATGTCTTTTGATTTATAAAGGTGAGGTTGGTGTAGCAGTCTCGTCTAATAGCTATGTACTTTGGGGGCATGGTCTGTTGTGTAGCTGGGAATGTTTTGCACAGATATGAAATTCACACCTTCTTGTGAGAAGTAGACGAGTATCTTTCTTAAGGGTTGATTCGGTACTTGAACGGTTAGAGCACTCAAGTCTTTCTATTATGAATAGAAAGATTAAAATTCATATGGTTATGAATAAATCATTCATTAAAGAATCAATAGTACTTAAGGTAAAAATAATTAGAGGGGTATAACAGACATTATGATATGGCTCTAATTACGAGATACTCGTGAAGGTTCAATCTATATGAAGTGACTATATCGATGGACATCGACTTGGTTCGGCTTAATATATCATCTGCGGCAATGGGAGTGCAACTTTGGGTTTTTAGTGAAATACCCCGAGTTAATAATTCGAAATATTTAATTAAGAGCTTAATTAATATTTCGAGATTATTGGAGCTCAGAACCGTAGGTCCATTTGGTCCCCGTGCTAGCTCGATATACTATAGCAGATTTAGTATAATTGGATAGTCCAATTATATACTCACATATGTATAAAAATTATTAATATGATTAATAATATTAATATGACACACTTGATACTATATATTAAAAGGTTAGTATATAGTTTTAATAATTATTTGATAATTATTAATTACATGTTATTAAATTATAATATTTAATTTAATAAATATAATATTTGATTTTTGATTTTCCAAAAATGGTTTTTAGAAGGTGTTTGATTAATTTGAGTAATTGCTCTTTATGAAAGACAATTACAATTTTTTATTTTTATAACATATCCTTTATTATAGTAATAAAGGATTAATATTATAAAATTAAACAAAAATTAATCACCTTGGCCGAAACTTATAAGCATGGAATAGAAATGGTTTGCTTTGTTTTGGAAATTAGTAAACCTAGATATAAAAGGTTTTGTAAATTTCCTTTAGCCATAACCTATCTCACTCTAACCTAGCCACCTTTATCTTCTTCTCTAATTCTCTCAAAAGTTAAGAAAACCAAAAACAAAAGAAAAAGAAGAAAAACAAAAATCAAAAGAATAAAGTTGTTAGTGTGCTTAAATCTCTAAAATGTTTAAGGATTACCTTGTGAGTCTTGCCTACACAAGTTTCCATTGGTAAAGAGATATAGTTCGGAAGACTTGTGGTGTCGAACAAAATTCTTCTCCATCTTATTTCATATTGTTTACGGTAGTGAGGCATTGTTTTGCTCACTGCCGCCCCTTTTCTTGGTAAAACGAAACTCGGTTCTGTTTCACTTTAATCCAGAAATTTTGGGAAATATTTTTTTATGTTTTGGAGCTGTGTTGGGGTTGTTTTCAAGTAAAAAATCAGAACCAAAATACAGCCGCTATCCACACATTTCAGGGGCTATCCACACATTTCAGGGGCTATTTCTGTAGTGCTTTGGCCACGAATCGAGTCCAAAACAGTCTAGTTTTTGTCCTGCTATTTGGGGAAGTTTAGAGATTATTCTAGGGCTGTTTTGGTGCTGGAATTTTGTCTAAAATCAAAGCAAAATTTCAGTGGTGGTGGTAGTAGCATTCGATATTCAAATGAAAAGGGCATAAAATTTTTTCAAGTCTGATTAGTGTGCCTAAGACGTTTCCGCTGTGTGAGGAAAGCGTTTCCTACAATTGGCATTGAGAGCTAGGTTGAAAAGTGTTCTTAACCCTTCTATTTTCATTTAAAGTTATTTTTTAATATTTTTATATGAGTTACAAATATTTATTTGCATGTTTAGTTGAGTAGGCACAAAATAATATTCACGTGACGAATTATTATTATTTTTAATGTGTTGAATGGATTTTGCATTGGTCGTAAATTTTTCCGTCTCTTATTTTTTAGTTGGTTGGGATGTAAGGCCATAAGGCCATTGTTTACAATTATTGTAATTTTATTTTCAAATATAAAGATTTTAATTATTATAATTTGGAGCACCGAAGTCACAAAATGAGCCAACACCATCTTGGAGGGTATTTTCAAGACCAAGGGATGTCTTGGATATTTTTGTACTAATTAGATTAGTATAGGGAAAAATAAGAGCTGGTCAATGCAAAACATTTTTTTATGTTATATGTATGTTTAATTCGAATTGTTTGAATAACACGTCATATAACTTAAGGTGCCTACTCTTACATTTCACATGCCATAACATGCATTGGATGCATATTTATTCTAGACATGAAATATGATTTTATGTGATTTAAAATATTTAAATTAGAATATAATATGCATGAAAATCAATTAATTGGATCAATTAGATTTATGGTTTCAAATTTGAATTCTAATATTTTGGGCTTAATAAGTGCATAACAAATTCCATTGGTATATAATATGGTAACCGGGAGTAAATTCCATAGCTGAATCCAAATAGACGGAAATATGATCTGGACTTGAGATATTATTCCATGTACCATTGGGTTTTATGACGCACTAAGATTAATTAAATAGTTTAATATAAATCTTGACCTTTTTTTAGGATTCTAAAATTTTAAACCCATTAGTGTTCTAGTATTTTAAAAGTTAAAATATAATAGGTCACTAATACCACTCTAATTAAATTAGTTTAATTGAATAATATAATTAGTAAAGATTAATGGAAATTAGTAATATAAATTTTAAGAGTTAAAATTGGTTAGGTCACTAATAATGTACTAGGGTAAATAAAAGTTATGATTTAGCCGCCATATATTTCTTCGCACTAGTTAAATTAAAATATTAGATATTTTATATATAGAAACCTTAATCTAAAAATAGTGAGTAGGAAAGGGATATACGACAGTATATCCCGCGACCTTCGTTGTTAGTCCGAAAACGTGAGATTGAAAAGGGGCATCGAGACAACTTTGCTTTCGTCCCCCTATGGATGGTGTCTATTTTGGGTCAACATCAGGTTTAGATTACGAGAAGATAGGGATCATAGATGCATCTTGTGAACTGAACTACCATACGACAGCACTTAACTCATTAAGTCCAAGAATCCCGAAATGACGGGTCACACTCACAAAGGAATAGTTAACTGTTAATAAAATTAGTTATTTAATATAAGAATAAGAGTTATTCCCGTCGACTGAGATTGTATCGATCTATCATGCAAGTACTTGACCTACCATAAGACATCACTTATTTATGGGATGATAGATTTTCGTGGCATAGTAATTCTTTTAGGTTTCTAATTTGTTATTCATAGTTCATGCATCATGTTTAATTTTATGCTAAAATTATTTGATGATTTCAATATGCGATGAATGAATGTTAAATCCATTTTTTTAAGCCATGGTTTCTCCAATTATTTGCATACTCTCAAATGACAAATTAAGGAGAGAAAATTATGTTAAGTGGAAAAGTAACATGAATGCTATCGTAATCTGCGAAGACCTAAAGTTTGTCCTGAAGGAGGAGTATCCTCCCAAGCCATCCAGAAATGCTGGCCAAGTTGTGCGCGATACCTACCAAAAATGGGTTGCAACTAATGAGAAAGCTTGTTGATACTTGATAGCAGGATGTCTGAGGTTCTTGATGCAAAGCATGAATCTATGGCTTCAGCATCTCAGATGATGGAGTCATTACAGAGCATGTTCGAGTAGCCTTTAGAGTGTCAACGTCATGAGGCCATGGTCTCAGCGATGACTACTAGGTTGAAGGATGAGACATAAGTCCGAGAGCACATCTTATGGATGATGACCTATCCCAGCACTTCTGAAACCCATGGAGCTCGTATTAACAAGCGTATCCAGGTGACCATGATTATGGAAACACTTCTAATGAGTTTCATGCAGTTTAAAAGCAACTATGTTATGAATAAGTTGACTTTTACTTTGACCCAGCTGCTTAATGAGCTCACCCACTACGAGTCCATGCTTATCGATCCTCATAAGTCCAGTGCCGAGATAAATGTTACCGAGTCTTTTAAATATGCAAAGATAAAAAGAATAGCACTTGGAAGGCTAAGGTTAAGCCCTTGAAGAAGAAAAACTAGGAAAGCTCCAAGGATGCCAAGCCCAAGGGAAAATGTTTCCACTGCAACAAGAATAGGCATTAGAAAAGAAATTGTCCTAAATACCTTATTGAGCTGAAGGATAAAAAGGATACATGTAAATATGATTTACTCGTTATAGAATCTCTATTATAGGAGGATGATAAATCCACCTAGATTGTTGACTTTGGAGCCACTAACCATGTTTGTTCTTTTTTGTAGCTACTTGACTCATGGAGGGACCTTGTTGAAGGTGACTACACCATGAGGGTCGGGACAGAGGATGCTGTTTTAGCAAGAGTAATGAGAGTTTCTAGTTTAAACTTTACAAATAATAGTTATTTAAATTTGAACAATGTGTTATTCATTCCTGGTTTTTTCATGAATTTGATTTCTATTTCTAAACTTTTGGATTATGGTTATTCAATTTCTTTTAATAGAAATTTAGTTATTATTGGTTGAATTGGATTAACCATATGCACAGGAAACTCAGAAAATAACTTGTATGTGTTAAGACCTTTAATATATAGGTCACTACTCAACTCTGAAATGTTTAAGGTTGAGAAACCTAAAACTAAACGACAAAAGATTTCTCATGAAAGCACATATCTATGGCATCTTAGACTTGGTCATATCAACCTTGACCGAATAGACATATTGATAAATAATGGAGCCTTAAACCAGTTAAAGCTCGGAACTTTACTAGTCTGCGAATCATGTTTAAAAGGAAAAATGACCAAGAGACCTTTTACTAGAAAAGGTATAAGAGCCAGTCAACCACTTGAGCTAATACATTAGGACATTTTGGACCGATGAATGTAAGAGCCCGAGGTGGTTATGAATAATTCATCATATTTATTGATGATTATTCCAAATAAGGGTATGTTTACCAGATGTAGCACAAGTTAGATACTTTTGAAAAGTTCTAAGAGTATCGTGCGGAGGTTGAGAACTAGTTGGGTAAAATAATCAAAACTCTACGATTAGATTATGGAGGAGAATAACTTGAATGAGATTTTGAGGAATTCTTAATTGAGCATGGGATAGTATCCCAACTCACAGCACTTGGAACACCACAGTAAACTAGTGTTGCAGAGAGGAGAAATCAGACCCCTACTAGACATGATGAGATCTATGTTTAGTAATAACTCACTACCTAGTTCATTATAGGGATACGCACTGCAAACTACAATGCATATCCTTAATGTAGTTCCATCTAAGTCTGTTCCTAAGACTCTCTTAGAGTTGTGCAATGGTCGTAAAATTAGTTTACGACATTTCCGCATTGGGGGTGTCCAGTGCATGTGCTGAAGAATAAGACTACAAAGTTAGAGCCATGTTCTCAAGTGTGCCTATTTGTAGGCTATCCTAAGGAGATAAGGGGTGGATTTTCAATAGTTTTGATGATAACAAAATATTGGTATCGACCAACCCTATATTTCCGAACCGAAACCAAACCACCGGCTAGGTATACTACGTAGTTTATATTGTTAGCATACTATGATACTTTTTGCTGCTTGATGGCAAACAATTGTTCATTTGGAAAAGTTTCTTTGATTGTCAGTTCAGTGCCAGTTGTTCCTCCATTTTCAAGCCTTGACAAGTATCTGCCACTTGATTTTCTGTTCCTTTCCTGTCTCAGATCTCCACGTCAAATTCTTATAGTAGGAGCACTTAACATATCAATCTGGGCTTGGAATCTTTCTTCACGATCAGGTATTTGTTTGCTGAATGATCTGTGTAGACCACCACTTTAGGGCCCAGAAAATAGGAGCGAAATTTATCAAAAGCAAACACAACTGCGAGAAACTCCTTTTCAGTTGTTGTGTAGTTGAGTTGTGCTTCATTCAAAGTTTTTCTAGCGTAGTAGATGGTGTGAAAATCTTTTGCTTTGTGTTGTCCCTAAACTGAACCTACAGCAAAATTATTGGCATCGCACATCACTTCAAATAGGAGCGTCCAATCTGGTGCTACTATAATAGGGGCAGAGACCAGCTTATGTTTCAAAATTTCAAAAGCATGGTGGCATTCTTTGGTGAAGTTGAAAGGCACGTCTTTCTCCAGTAGATTGCATAGAGGTTTAGAAATCTTGGAGAAGTCTTTGATAAATCTCTTGTAAAATTATGCATGACCGAGAAAACTTCAAATCCCTTTGACAGATGATGGTGTAGGCAATTTTTCTATTGTCTCGATCTTTGCTTTGTCTACCTTAATTCCTTTCTGTGAGATCCGATGTCTCAGGATAATGCCTTCCAGCACCAGACATTTCTCTTAGTTGAGTACCAGGTTGGTATCTTCATATCTTTGTAACATTTTTTCTAAATTTTGCAAGCAGTGGTCGAACGAGTCTCCAAATATTGAGAAGTCATCCATGAAGACTTGCATGCTTTGTTTGTCATGTGTGAAAATATGGCCATCATACATCGTTGAAATGTGGCAGAATCATTACAAAGTCCAAATGGCAACCTGCGGAAAGTAAAAGTACTATATGGGCATGTAAAAATGGTTTTCTCCTGATCTTCTGAGGTGATGTCAATCTGATTGTATGTGGAGAATCCGTCCATAAAAAAGTAGAATTCATGTCCCACCAATCTGTCTAGCATCTGATCAATGAATGGTAGTGGGAAATGATCATTTCGTGTTGCTTTATTCAGCTTCCTGTAGTCCATGCATAGTCTCCATTTAGTCACTGTCCTTGTTGGAATCAACTCTTTCTTTTCATTTATGACTATAGTGATTCCTCATTTCTTGGGTACACATTACATATGACTCACCCAAATGCTATCAGAGATGGGGTAGATGATTCATGCGTCTAATCATTTGATGATTTCTTTTTTTACGACTTCCTTCATGATTAGATTCAATATCCGTTGATGTTCCACTATGGCTTTGTACTTGTCATTCATCAGGATTTTATGCATGTAAAATGATGGACTAATGCCTCGAATGTCTGCTATAGTCTAGCCAATAGCTCTCTTGTGCTCGCGTAATACTCTCAACAACTTATCTTCCTGCACCCATGAGCAATGAAGAAATAATCACAGGTAAATCAGAAGAGTTTTCCAAGTATGCATACCTGAGATGGCTATGAAGTGGATTTAGTTCCAACTGCGGTGGTAATTCCAAGCTTTCCACTTATGGAGTCGATCTAAAACGAGAGCCTCCGTTAAGATAGTTGATACATTCCAGAATCTCATCATCTAATTCTGTATCAATCTTTTTGGTGATGCATGCTTCAATTTTTTCAGTGGAAAGTTACATTGCATTTGTATTCTGGATGATACAATCTATTACAACAAGTCTGAAATATTCCTCCTTTTCGTTATTCGAGAATTTCATGGCTTTGAAAACATCGAATGTTACTTCTTGGTCATCTACCCTCATGGTTAGTTCACTTTTTTATACATCAATAATGGTTCGACCTGTAGCCAAGAATCGTCTCCCAAGGATGATGTACCGTCTTTGTTTTCCTTCATGTCAATGACAATAAAATCTGTTAGGAAAATGAATTTGCCAACTTTGACTAGCACATTTCACTACACCTCTTGGAAATACGAGTGATCTATCAGCCAATAGTTGGACTGTATTCAAACTATTTCAATTTATAGTTGATTTTATAATTGGATTAAAGTAATCAATATAATTGAATTTTACAAATTAAAGTATAGTTGATTATGTAGTTTGACTATAGTAATCATTATATTTAATAGTACCTGAAATCGTTGATTAAATAGTTGGAATATTAGAATCAAGATTAAAGTGAAAGATTAGTGTTTAAAACATAATCCTAGGGAAAATGTGTTTAAACGACTTTAATTTTCAGATTGGGAAAAGAAATTTCAGGATAATCCTGAAAACTAATAAGTTACTTTATTTGATAAAATAACATATTAGGCCTCAGCCCAGAGTTAAGCAAATAGTAGAGCATGATCTTTGGAAGATTCATATGATGATAACTTTAGTGCTTAATCCATTATACTTGTCAAAAAGACTCCTTAATTTCTTAATCAGAACTAAGGATTAGATCTTTAAAGTATGATGTTGAAATTGAAGGATCTTCATAGATTTATATTTAAATCTTAGAAGTATTAAATTGCAATAAATAACTCTTGGAGGGTTAATGACTATTCTCAAGGAGATAAAGTCAAACTTTGCAATTAGGCAAGTAGCGCAAGGCGCACCTTACTTCGATATTCTAGAAGGCCAAGACTTGGCCAAAAGCTTTTGGAGTGTTGAAAATGGCAAAGGCAAAATCATCATTATCTTCTAGGAAGATAAATGACATATCCTAAAATGTCTACCTAATTGTGGAAAACGGGATCGCGGAAGCGTGACTGCCGTTTGGACAAGGCAGATATGAAGGAACTGAAGAGGGGCAAGGCTCCAGTTTCAAGTATAAATATGTTCACTACTGGTATTAAAATTGGATTTTAGATACTAAATAGTGGTACATAAATAGATGTACTGATGTGCAGAATCTGCTATGAGAAGGATACTGACTTCAGTCGAGATTAATCTGCGAATCGGAAACGGGACGAAAGTCGTTGTTTTAACCGTAGATACCTAATTTTAGGAACTACCATTCGAGTGTGTACTTAAATTAGGAACTCTTATAATGTAACTAGTTTGACTAGAAACATTATCTCTATATCGAGTATACCTTTATATTCTAGAACACTAAAGTGTTTTATTTTATAAAGAAGATATTGAGAAAAACACATTAGATGTGAATAACATTATTTATATTTTGTATATAAATAGATCTCAAACATATAACATGATAAACAAGTAGCTCAAACTGATTTGATCAAATGAGACTTATTTGTGGCATTGTTGTCTGGGACACAATTAAACAAGACTCGTATATCCATACTTTCGAAAAATGGGTACTCGGACTGATTTGATTCCAATCAAATAAAGTCTACGAATCTAGTTTATTGGGCAAAGTGCCTAAAATACCTTTTACTTGGTAAAAATGTAAGTGTCATCGATCTGTTAGCCCTCGTTCATAGTGACGTAAGTGGGCCCATATCTAGCTAGGCTAGAGGTAGATATGAATATTTCGTTACCTTTACGGATGTGGCATCGCGTTATGGTTATGTGTTCCTTTAGAAACACAAATCGGAAACTTTTAAAGTTTCGACACGAAATAGACGAACATATCGGCTAAAGTATTAAAACTTCATGGTTTGACCATGATGAAAATACTTAAGCAATAAGTTTCTAATATACTTGAAAGAGTATAGTATTCTTTCAATGAGGACTCCTCCCAGAACATGTTAGTTTGACAGTGTGTCCGAAGGATAAATCGAATTTTGTTAGACATGATAAGGTTAATCATGAGTCGCTCTGAGCTACCATTTCCTTCAACGGATAAGCATAAACAGTGCAGAACTTATTTTGAATAAGGTTCCATAAAAATCTGTTTGACAGATTTCATATTAGATATGAACGGGAAAGAAACCGGGTTTCTCATTCCTAATAATTTGGGAATGCTAGACATATGTTTGGATGATACCAAACTAAAACCAAATTCGATAAGTGCCAAATTGTAGATTATCCTAGGGATACCAAAGTATAATACTTATACAACTCACAAGAGAACAATTTAATTGTTGCTCACCATATGGTTTTCCTAAGAGGAATACCTATATGCAGTGGTAAGTGGGAGGATAGTAAAACTCGATGAAAATCGGAGTAATACTATTCAAGGCACCGATTCCTATTAGAACTCAAATAGTTCATTAAGGATGAAACTATACCACTAATCTTCGAATATACAAGAACCACGTAGTTCAGAGAGAGTCATAAAACGACCTGGGGTATGGGTTTCTGATCTCACCTCATAAAGATGTCAATCTTTTTGGGAATACCAACTGACTACATATAAGGAAGTGATACAAGGTATCAACTCCCTATTATGGCAAAGTGCCATAAGTTCGAAATGGATTCCATGTATATCAACTATGTTTGGACACTAGTTGTTGTACCGGAAGGCATTGTGCCTAATGGTACTATAAAAGTCTTCAAGTAAGACATACGTGGATGGAAACATACCAACGTACTAAGCTAGGCTTGTAGCGGAAAGGTATCGTTATCAACATTGTGTTGATTACAACAAAATCTTTTACCTGTTGCCATGGAATATCCATTCGGATAATGCTTGCTGTTGCTGCATGTTTCATTTATGAAATATGAAAATTGAACGGGAAAATCGCTTTCCTGAATAGGAAACCTTTAGGAGGATGTTTACAACATCCTGATGATTTTATCGTATCAAAAATAGCAAACAAGGTTTGCCGGTTATTCGATCCATGTTTGGATTGAAGCAAGCATTAGGTTCTTGGAATTATCGTTTTGATGTAATCATAATGGTTTATGATTTAATTAAAACATAAATGATTCTTGTGTATATAAAGAGGTTAATGAGAGCGCACTGACAATAATGTCCTATATAATAATAATATGTCATTTCTTGGAAATGATATTCCCATAAAACAATAGGTGAAAGCTTGGCTTTCGAGAAAATTCTCAGTAGAATTCTTGGGAGAAACAACCTTTATTCTAGGAATAAAGATCTACTGGGATAGATTTAAAGTTGTTAAGACTCTCCGAGAACTTGTACATTGAAAATATACGTGACCTGGTGTCTCACACGCTTCGAGCATATGGATTCACAATCGGGCCAATCCCTGTGATAGTCACTGGATTGAAGGTAAGAACATCCGTTAGTATCTTAGAGAACTAAGGATACTGTCTTAAACTATGGAGAATGATAACTTGAAGTGACTAGGATCACTACTGTAAGTTTCCTAACCGATAAAAACAACTATAAGTCGCAAACGGTGCTATGCAGTTTGAATAACGGAACAGTAAGCTGGAAATCTTCCAAGTAAGATACTGTTACCGGATAAACAATAAATGCGGGTTAATTGTTGCAGCTGAGGAAGCAATAGAAGCCATTTGGGTCAATAAAAAATCTAATTATATTAGATATAGTTCTATTAGCAGCGAGCTAGGCATCGGCACATGCTGAAGAATTAACGGTCTCATCAACGATCCAGTTCATTCGATTCATTCGGATCATACATCATGGCGATGTGATGATCGTATAAATCGTATCAGATGATAATTATGCAAATCCACTGACGAAAACCTTTCCTCAGCAGTTTGAGCAAACCGTACATAGTTCAGGTGGTGGACACTCGAGTGACTGGCTATAGGCCAAGTGGGAGATTGTTGGACAGTTATGACCCATAGCGTCACTATTTGTACAGATCATGGTGTTGTTGTACAAATTAACTATGTGACAAAGGAGATTGCTCTCTTATCATTTGTGATTAGATCAAGTAGATGTATAAATGATAGGAGGTCCTTATGATTAGTTCCTGGATTGAGACAGTATCAGTCCACGAAGGATTAATCATTAAATATCCCACTAATGAGATCCAAGCTCTTGAATCTATTCCCTATCACCTTGTTTGATCCACCAAAGTGTGCTAGCAAAAATGGCCATTGAAAAATCAAAAGAAAAAAACCTAGGTATTTTCTCTCAAGTTTCGGCCAAGAGGGTGCCTAAGAGAGAGAGAGAGTGTTTTTGTTGTATCTAATACAAAACCCTAGTGAAAAAGTGAAAAAGAAAAGCTTTTAATCTTTCTAAAAAGTTAAAACCCTTTTCCCCCCCAATTTTCCCTCCAAAAGTCAAAAGGTCCAAATTTAAAAAGTCAAAGTCACTTTTCATAAAGTGATTTGACTTCCATCACACATCAATGACACGTGATATGACTCGCGATGTGATTTACGATGTGACTTGCGGCCACACGTGATTCAAAATCGGCGCAACTTCGTAAACACAATTCGGGCTCGGTTTCGATAATTCTAAATAAACGATTTTTCTGATGCCTCATAAAAAATCCAATTTACTATTCACGTTGCTCGAGAATTAATTCTAAATTAATTTGAGTGCCCGAATTAAAATCTAATTTTAATTCCAAATTGAAATACAATTTCGTTTAATATATCGAATATATTATTTTATCGATTAATTCCAAATTAATCTTTCTCTCTCCTATAATAGTACTTTATCCTAGATAAAGTTTCTTTCTGTTTGTTTTAATCCCAGATTAAGTTTGAATCAAACGTCATCGGTGAATTCTCGGGAAGTGACCCAAGAGATCTCCAGATATGTTGGCAGTAAATACGGTCGTCGGACTATCCGAACACGTGTGTACCTCGTACTACGTTTTACCGATTTATGAGATAAAGTTGGCTTCTAGAAAAGCGCCATGCATACCCAATTCTCCAGAAATATTCTTACTGGAATATAAGATCTATATCAGGCGTAGTATACCGTAGTATTGTGTATAGCGATCCAATATCTGATGTCACATGCAAAGCCTGAGGCTGGAATAGTGTCTGCCCCGTACGAAGCACATATCAGATATCATGCAACTAGTCTATTTGAATATGATAATCATGACCTGGTCATATTATCCTGATGGTTGCAACACTATAGAGAACTAGTTCTGAATCCCTGCGAGATCATTATCTCCATATGTCTGAAGTGATACTTCCGTCTTGACATCACATCCAATACACTACGATTCTCAATAAACTCAGAAAAGGCGTACACAGAACCTGTTAAAGCCATGGACGACCAAAACCAAAGTTTATCGATTGTCGCAATTACTAGCGATGCAAGTCTCAGGTTAAGACCAAATACACCTACCCTGAAGCCGACTCCCATAGACACATATTCATACTACCAATGGGATTCCGCGGGGTCTATCCAGAGCGAAGCTGTTTTCCGTACCATCGGTAAAACACGACCTCCTATCGCACTTGCATAAGTATCCAATGCTTAAATATATGAGAACTATGCCGTTATGCCCTCACAACGCGCACAAGTGCAATACTAGTCTATTCCGCATTATCGATGTCCAATCTCGATAATACTATGACTAGGGATATTTAATGATTAAACCTTTATGGATTGATACTGTCTCATATCATCTCAATCTGGTACTAATCATATGGACTTCTACATTTATATTAAAGTAAATAAATTTACAAAACGGTAAAAGGAAATTTCATTAATACATAGTTAATTTTGTACAAAAACACAATGCCTTTTACAAACAGTGACACTATGGGTCATAATTGTCCAAAAATCTCCCACTTGGCCCTATAGCCAGTCACTGAAGCATCTAATACCTGAACTATGTACATGTCTCTCAAACTTATGCTGAGGAATAGCTTTCGTCAGCGGATCTGCCATGTTGTCATCCGATGCGACCTTCTCGACCCTCACATCACCACGATGTATGATCTCACGTATCAGATGAAAACGTCGAAGAACGTGTTTGGATCGTTGATGGGACTGTGGTTCATTAGCCTGTGTTATAGCCCCGTTATTATCACAATACAATGGAACGGGCTCAGCTGCTAACAGAACTATTCCTAATCCAATTAGGAAATTTCGGATCCAAACTGCCTCCTTCGCTGCTTCAGCTGTAGCAATGTACTCCGCTTCTGTTGTTGAATCGACAATAGTATCTTGCTTAGAAGATTTCCAGCTCACTGCTCTGTTATTCAAATAAAAAATGTACCCTGATTGTGACTTATAGTCGTCTTTGTCGGTTTGGAAACTTGCATTGGTATACCCAGTTATCGTAAGTTCTCCATCTCCATAGATTAAGAAAGCATCCTTAGTTCGTTTAAGATACTTTAGGATGTTCTTAACCGCAATCCAGTGACCTTCACCTAGATCGGCCGGATATCGACTACACTTACTCAAAGCATAGGAGACATCAGGTCGTGTACATATCATGGCATACATGATCGATCCGACTGCCGAGGCGAACGATATCCGACTCATGTTGTCTCTCTCATCTTGAGTTTTAGGACACATGTCCTTAGATAGATAGACACTATGTGACATTGGCAACAGTCCCCTCTTGGACTGATCCATGTTGAATCTCTTCAACACCTTGTCAATGTACGTACTCTGGGAGAGTCCAAGTAGCTTTCTAGATCTATCCCGGTAGATCTTTATTCCCAGAATAAAGGCTGCTTCTCACAGATTTTTCATGGAGAATTTCAATGAAAGCCAAACTTTCACCGACGTTAGCATGGGAATGTCATTGCCTATTAGCAATACATCGTCAACATAAAGGACAATAAAAGTCAGTGCTCTCCCACTAACCTTCTTGTATACACAAGGATCATCTTCGTTTTGAATGAAATCATATTCTTTTATGATCTTATCAAAACATTGGTTCCATGACCGCGATGTTTTGCTTCAGTTCATAGATGGACCGATTTAACTTACAAACATTGTTTGCAAGTCTAGGCACGATAAAACCGTCAGGCTATTGCATATAAACATCCTCCAAAAGGTTTCCGTTAAGGAAAACGGTTTTAACGTCCATCTGCCATAGCTCGTAATCGAAATATGTAGTAATTACAAGCATTATCCGAATGGATTTAATCATGGCAACGGGTAAGAAAGTTTCGTCATAATCGACACCATGTCGCTGACGATACCTCTTCGCTCCAAGCCTAGCTTTGTACGTTTGCACGTTGCCTTCCATGTCGGTCTTCTTCTTGAAGATCCATTTGCATCCAATAGGCTTTACGCCTTCTGGTGTATCAACCAGTGTCCAAACTTGGTTGGTGTACATGGAATCCATTTCGGACTTCATGGCCTCTTGCCAAAAAACGGAATCGATATCTTTTATCACTTCCTCATACGTAGCCGGTTTGTTATCCTTAATGAGATTAATATCTACATGAGGTGAGATCAGAAACCCATACCTCTCAGGTAGTTTCCTTACTCTCTCCGACCTACGCGATCCTTGTGTAATAAAAGATTGTGGTACACTCTCATCCCAGATGGACTGTTCTGTTCCGTTGAGGATTCTATGCCAGGAATAGTATCACTCCAATTTTCATCGAGTTCCACTTTCCTCCCACTAATCACTGCATTTAGGAATTCCTTCTCAAGGAAAACCGCATGTAGAGCAACAAATACTTTGTTCTCTCGTGGGTGATAGAAGTAATATCCTTTGGTTTCCCTAGGATATCCTACAAATAGGCATTTATCCGATTTGGGCTCAAGTTTGGTAACTTCCAAATGTTTGACGTATGCCTAACACCCCCAAATCTTTAGGAATGAGAAACCTGGTTTCTTTCCTGTCCATATCTCATATGGTGTCTATTGTACAGACTTTACGGAACCTTATTCAAAATAAGAATTGCACTGTTTAAATCATATCCCCAAAAGGAAATAGGTAGCTCAGTGCGACTCATCATAGACCTAACCATGTCCAACAAGGTTCGGTTTCTCCGTTCGGACATACCGTTTAATTGCGGTGTTCCAGGAGGAGTCCACTGTGAAAGAATTCCATATTCATTCAGGTAATCAAGAAACTCGTTGCTCAAGTATTCGCCACCACGGTCCGACCGTAATGCCTTAATACTCTTGCCTGACTGTTTTTCAACTTCGTGTCGAAACTCTTTGAATTTCTCAAAAGTTTCCGACTTGTATCTCATAAGATACACATAACCATAACGCGATGCATCATCCGTAAAGGTTACGAAGTATTCATATCCACCTCTAGCCTGGCTAGACATGGGCCCACATACATCACTATGAACGAGGGCTAACAGTTCGGTGGCGCTTTCACCCTTACCGCTAAAAGGTGATTTAGGCATTTTTCCTAATAAGCAAGATTCGCAGACGTCATATGAATTAGGATCAAATCCGTCCAAGTACCCACACTTCGAAAGTGTGGATATGTGAGTCTTGTTTATATGTCATAGACGACAGTGCCACATGTTAAGTTTCTTCTTTGTTACTAGTTTCGAGCCTTTTGTTTGTTATGTTATATATTGGAGATAGATTTATATTCAAAATATAAAGACCATTACTTGCAATTGCATTGCAAATTTCTACATCATTTTTATAAACAAAACACCCAGTGTTCTGAATACAAAAGTATACCCACATTGGGTTAACATAGATATAAAAATAATATTCATAGTCAAACTAGGTACATAATAACAGTCATGAAGTTCAAGTACATGCCCCGAGGGCATTTTTCGAAAACAAAAGTGCCAACGGCCAAAACGGCGACTGGTGCCCCATTTCCGACGCGTAGATCAATCTCCCCTGAAGCCAGTCTCCTGAGATTTGTCCTTTGGCTTCCCAGAAGCCTTTGACAATTTGGCCTTGCCCTTTCTGTTATGGCTTCTTTTTCTTCACACCTCCAGTTGCCTTGGGCCCAACCCTAGATGCCTGAGATATCGATGCAAAGTGCGCCTCGCGCTTGTTGCCCTTTTGAAGCTCATTCTCAGCCTCATTGAGAGTTGACAATAACTCTCCAAGAGTATCATTGTTGTTCATCAAATTATAATTTATGATGAACTGCCTCCAGGAATCGGGGAGAGATTGAAGGATCATATCCACAGTAATCTCACAGCCTCAAAAACTATCCCCATGTTGGCCAACTCATCAATGTTAGCAATCATCTGTGCCACGTGGGACTCAACAGACATGCCTTCTGACATGCGTGAGCGAAAGAGCTTCTTCACTAACTCGTACCTCTGCATCCTCTTGTTAGAACGATGCAGATCTTGCAACCTCGTTAACATGTTATAAGGATCCAAGTCCCTATTTTGTCTATAGAAATGCTTAGTCATCGAAGCAAGCATAATGGACTAAGTTGTGTCACAATCATCGCTGCGAGTCTTCCAAAGCTCCAGCTCAAGTGTCTCATCCGGTCCGGGCTTAGGCCCAAGAGGTCTATGTAAAGTATACAACAGCCTCTCTGAACCTAGGACAATCCTAAGTTTCATTTCGCAATCGGCAAAGTTCGTGCCCTTAAAGACATTTTCTCCCATGATAATGTCGCGGACATTTCCCTTTCCTGTCATCTTGACTACGATAGTCCAACTATCTAGTCAACGATAATGGGTACAGTCTAACTGTTACATAGAAAAATAACAATATATTAGTCCAACTAATAAAGTAATTTTGACGAAATTATTTGAAAGCGCGTAAAGCTAAGTATCTGAATGAAATTGCAAATTCAATACTAGCCTCCCATTATTTTTCGGCCAGTCTCTAACCCTCTGTTGAGTACTCGAGAAACCTAGTTTCCTAGTGGGCTAGGATCCCGTTAAATAACACACAACATTGACTTTGGCCAACAAGATGTATGATATTTAACTAGGTAGATCTCGAAGATCAATTGGATCTAATCCAACTCCTAGATCCGGTAGGTGGACATCCAAGTCCAAAACACATATACTTTATATATGCCAATATGTCGAACATATTTTCCTAACCTTTTTCCTCTGAATCAACTAAGCATTGTCTTTGGCACAACAAGCTTAATGATTCCAGTTAAGCGGGACCCGTTGACATGGAAAGTTTCGTAATCAATATCGATGGACAAGAAGTGATCTTGACTTTGGCCAACAATTCACAACTTGGACAAGACACCGATATGTAACAAAACCTCATGATTCAAACACATCCACAATTGACAAAGGCCTTGACTTTGGCCAACAAGCCAATGCCAATTTTGGATCTTGAGTAAGAATCACTCAACGGAAGGAAAAACGCTCAATATTATATTGAAGGTTCTTTTGCGTAAATTGGCAACCAATTTATTATCTTTGTTAAGGTCTCATCATACACCCTTAAGCATGCTTCTAAAACATCATAAGGCGCGAAAAGTAAATAATAGCGATATGCGGATGGATATATAAACATATTATTCCTAGAACAAATCACTCCCTTTCCACTCCCCGGCTAGCACTATTCTACTTCTACCCAATTATATTACAATAATAGAAACCTAATTAACATTGAGGGGAATTAGGTGAGAAGAGTATACAGAGAATCAATAAGAGAGAAGGTTGGACACGCAGGTCCAATTTATAAATTATAAATTTACAATAATTTCTAAAATTGCCTTTTTCCCTTCTAATACCCATCCGATATACACTATTTATTCATCACATCATATATATTCATTCAAGGCATGCTTTACAACCAATTTAATCCAATTAATTAGTCTTTATTAAGTGACCATCCAATGTTCAAACAATGATTTATTTTTTGCACGAGTCCAACTCGTTTGAGAATAAGTACTCAAAGTACGAATTCTCGAATTATATTGAACTACTCTTTAAATCTAATTTAAGTCGTATTCAATACTAATTCTTTTTTTTAATTCCAAATTAAATATTTACACTTTTTAATATGCTTTAATGACTTAGATTCCAAATCTAATCTTATTGGGTCTCAAAGCCCAACTAACATCCAATGTAAGTTTAATTAAAGTCCAATAGGCTTTCAATTGATTTCGTAAGGCATGGGCCTTGGTCAATGTGGGTCAAACCCAATTACCAAGCCCAAGTAAGAAATCACCCTTATTTGCCAAGAAACCAATATCAAGCCCATAAGGCCCAATTAAACCTTTAAAGCCCATTCGGTTGCATTTGGACTTAATGGAATGATTTAGGCCCAATTTGGATCCAATCCAATTTGGCCTAAACCAACTTGGCCCAACCAAGCCCATTATGCCCAATATAACAAATTTAAGCCCAATTCTAAATTAAGCCCATTAATCAAATTTTAACATTCCAAATTTTAAAATCCAATTAACATAAGTGTAAATACATGATTAAACCCTTTTAAATCAATCTTTCAAAACATTAATTTATCATTTAATCATGCTTATAACATAAACTAATGTCCAACATTATTTCATGAAAAATCAAGTCCATACATGACTATATGCTCTCGACCAAGGGGGGATTTTTAGTTCGGTTTCGTTTTTCAATCCGATCGAAATACAAATCGACTAATCCAACCGTTTCAACTCATCCAATGGTCATCAAAACAAAAAATACCAAGTGCCTAGGGTATCATCAACTTTCGACCAAGCCAAAGGGAAGTCCAAATTTTGATCTAATCATCATTTGTTGAAATTGATCCAATCACATCTCATTATATCAACATACAAGCATACTAAACCAATCAATTTGCTCAAATTATGCTCACATGGATTTTCCCTAAATTTTACCCTAATATATTTCATGCTTTAACAAGGCTCAAGATACCATTGCAGGTTTCTAATATAGTCCCAAGATCATCACAAAGCATGAAATAAGAATGAATAAATTGAAAGAGTGGCGGAAACACACTTACAATGAACGGATGTGATGAAAGCTCCAAGCAAAATCCTTCCTTTCTCCTTCCTTTGTATTCGGCCAAGAGGGTTGTTTTTTTTGAAGAAAATCTCCTAGCTCCAATAATGATATCCAAGCTCTTGAATCTATTCCCTATCACCTTTGTTTGATCCACCAAAGTGTGCTAGCAAAAATGCCTTTGAAAAATCAAAAGAAAAAAGCCCTAGGTATTTTCACTCAAGTTTCAGCCAAGAGGGTGCATAAGGGAGAGAGAGTGTTTTTGTTGTATCTAATACAAAACCCTAGTGAAAAAGTGAAAAAGAAAAGCTTTTAACCTTTCCAAAAAGTTAAAACCCTTCCCCCCCCCCAATTTTCCCTCCAAAAGTCAAAAGTCAAAAAGTCAAAAAGTCAAAGTCACTTTTCTTAAAGTGATTTGACTTCCATCACACATCAATGACATGTGATATGACTCGCGATGTGATTTACGATGTGACTTGCGGCCGCACGTGATTCAAAATCGGCACAACTTCGCAAACACATTCCGGGCTCGGTTTCGATAATTCTAAATTAACGATTTTTCCGATGCCTCGTAAACAAATCAAATTTACTATTCACGTCGCTCGAGAATTAATTCTAAATTAATTCGAGTGCCTGAATTAAAATCTAATTTTTATTTCGAATCGAAATCCAATTTCGTTTAATATATCGAATATATTATTTTATCGATTAATTCCAAATTAATCTTTCTCTCTCTTGTAATAGTACTTTATCCTAGATAAAGTTTCTCCGTTTTAATCCCGGTGAATTCTCGGGAAGTGACCTTAGAGATCTCCGAATATGTTTGCAGTAAATACGGTCGTCGGACTATTAGAACATGTGCGTACCTCGTACTACGTTTTACCGATTTACGAGACAAGGTTGGCTTCTAGCAAAGCGCCATACCTACCCAATTCTCCAGAAATATTCTTACTGGAACATAAGATCTATATCAGGCGTAGTATACCGTAGTATCGTGTATAGCGATCCAATATCTGATGTCACGTGCAAGGCCTGAGGCTGGAATAGTGTCTGCCCTGTACGAAGTACATATCTGATATCATGCAACTAGTCTCTTTGAATCGGATAATCATGACCTGGTCATATTATCCTGATGGTTGTAACACTGTAGAGAACTAGTTCTGAATCCCTGCGTGATCATCACCTCCATATGTCTGAAGTGATACTTCCGTCTTGACATCACATCTAATACATTACGATTCTCAATAAACTCAGAAGAGGCGTACATAGAACCTGTTAAAGCCCTGGACGACCAAAACCGAAGTTTATCGATTGTCACAAGTACTAGCGATGCAAGTCTCAGGTTAAGATCAAATACACCTACCCTGAAGCGGACTCCCATAGACACATATACATACTACCAATGGGATTCCGCGGGGTCTATCTAGAGCGAAGCTTTTTTCCATACCATCGGTAAACACGACCTCATATCGCACTTGTATAAGTATCCAATACTTAAATATATGAGAACTATGCCGTTATGCCCTCACAACGCGCACAAGTGAAATACTTGTCTATTCCGCATTATCGATGTCCAATCTCGATAATACTATGACTAGGGATATTTAATGATTAAATATTTATGGATTGATACTGTCTCATATCATCTCAATCCGGTACTAATCATATGGACTTCTACCATTTATATTAAAGTAAATAAATTTACAAAACGGTAAAAGGCAATTTCATTAATACATTGTTAATTTTGTACAAAAACACAATGCATTTTACAAACAGTGACGCTATGGGTCATAACTGTCCAACAACAATATGCCTATGAAGTTGTATGTTTGTCGCTATTTTAACTTACTTTCGAAGCATGCGAACGTAGAAATAAAATGCCTTTAGGAATACATATTGCTAGATTCGATTAAACTATTGCACAAATCATTTTATTACAAGTAACATAAGTAAGGGACCATTCCGAACCCAACTGTTTGAGGTTTTCCCTTGCGAGGGGTGAGTGCGGCCTTAAATCTTATTTTCTTGGTTCACACCAGGTGGCGACTCTATTATTCTCCGGTTTAGTCCCCCGCAGGCTACTCCGTACTCCCATTAGGCCGCGAGCCTAGAACAGCATGCGTCGCTCAGTTTCTGTGTCCCACAATCTGGCGACTCCACTGGGGATAGAGAATCTACCCCGAAATAATGTCTTGTAATATTATAATTTGTGCTTTTAGTTAACCATTCCTGTAGTGGGTTGAAAGGGTGTAATCAAAGGCTTTGTTAAGGCTAGGTGATGGTTCGATGTCTTCGTTCATTCACTACCTTTTCATAAGGAAAACTGTGAAGGCACCTAGATAATCATTACTTGTAGCTTGTTGTGACAGACTAGTCTGGAGGACTCGTTGTTTATTCCTGACACCAAGCGATAAGAGCCTAAGAGGTTTGGGTACTTAAGAGAGCCTCGCTCCACCCTACCTCTGGGGAATCTACAACGGGAAATCTATTCGACAATTAGTCATACACGATAACTTGTTGGAACGTGCCGAAAGGTATAAAAAAGGTGCACTCACTTGGTCGCTTGAACCCTTGAGTGGGGAGTCCTAGTTATGGGTAATCCTTCGTCAACGAAAGTCTTTATCTGCAATCCGATAAATCCACACATGAGCCATAGTTATGTATTGTCCTTTTATGTTTGTGTTTGGGAACGTTGTCATTTGGATCCATTTAGACCTTTTGTCATGAGGTATGGGCTTGTTGGGCCATTTAAACTGGGGCAAGAACGTATCTTATGATGATTGGGCCAAAAACTTTTGAAACCCGAATGGGCCATTATATGTTTGTGTTTAGGAACATTATCATTTGGATGCGGTTGGACTTCTTGTCATGAGACGTGAACTTGTTGGGCCATTTAAATTGGGACGAGTTCACTCCTATGACAGTTAGCCCCAAAAAACTTCTAAAATGATGATGGGCCGATTTGTGTGAAAATGTTAATGAATTGATATCTTCTTTGAACCGCATGCATCTTATTCATCCCATGTATACATATATCTTGTTGACACCCTCTATGTCTGAAAAAGACATCATAGATTCCCATTGGGTTAGGGAAGAGGGAAGACTCACTAAAAGACCGGTAACAGATATGAGTACATCCGATAATGAGGCATCCCAGATAGATCAGTTGGAAGACAATCTTGCCAAAATTACTGAACAGTTACAATCCTTGACTACTACTGTGGCTGGTATATCTGTGCCCCGTGCTGGGGGAGATTCTGAGAATGTGAGGCGTGAGGAGCCTCTGAATTGATTAGGGGATGATATTCCTGCTTTTGATGACGACATGGTAGAGTATGAACAGGCAGAATGATTGGGTCTCCAGTGGAATTTCAGAAACTCCGAGATCAGGTTGAAACAGTTACTCGAAAGATGAGGAGTAAATATGAGGAGTTGTTAGATTATGAGGCAATGACCTTCGAAGAACAGTTGCCAGCTCAGTTCAAGATGCCGGTTATGGCTAAGTTTAACGGGAATGGGGATCTGAGGGTCTATCTCCGTCAGTAGGTTTCCGTTATGAGTTCAGTGGGCTTGTCCAAACGTCAGGTGTAGAAGATGTTTGGGATGTCCCTTGAGGGGGCGCCGGTGGTTTGGTATTATAGTCTTGAGAAGAAGATTAGGGAAGATTGGAGAGAATTATCTAATGCTTTCTTGAAGCAGTATGTCACGGACCTGGAGATTGATTTATCACTCCGTGATTTTGAGAACACTAAACAGAAGCCAGAAGAAAGCTTCAAGGAGTATGTTGGCCGCTGGAGAAACCAGCTTCTGAAAATACAGACTAGGCCCTCTGAAAAGAACCAAATTAAAATGATCATTAAGGGCATCAAGCCCTCTATTTATGGGAAGCTGAGGAGAATGACTTCAATGATCAGCGATTTTCGACAGTTAAGGGAAACTGTCATGGACATTGAGGAAGAAGAGGCTGAGAATAGAAAATTCTATGGTCTGAATAGGAGGCCCATTGGGGGGATATCAGGAACAAAGCCCGTTTCTGCTGAGATTGCTGCTATCCGGAACTTGAGGTTTTCCAACTTGGGTAGACTTGGAGAAATTGAATAGACAATGACTTCTGAAACCCCTAGAAACCAAACCCTTCCCAACCCTCCACCACCACATCTCAACCTGAACCAATATTTCCAATTCCACCAACAGAAAGGCCACGATACCGACAACTGTGCCCGCCTCCGCTATGAAATCCAAGACCTTATAGACTCCAAAAAGATACCCGACCCTGAAATAGAACGCCCAAACACACACCAAAATCCCCTACCAAATTATCACTCTGTCTCGCCACCAACCTATATGATAAACTCTGGCCTACCCGAAAACCTTGTCCTCAAATCCTTTGACCTCCAAGCCTATTGCCTTGGAATTTAGGATAGTAACAGTGAAGATGAGACAGAACAAGTGCTGGATTTCTGGGAAGACATTTCCAGTAGTGATGAAGAAGAAGTGAGGGGAATGACACGCAGCGATCATTTCTATAGTGATATGGCAGAAAAGGGTAAGGAAGTTCTGACAGATGGTAGAGCAATGGTTGAGAATGCAGAGATTATTGAGGGAGATACAGTGTTGAGGCAATTGAAAAAGACCCGGGCACAAGTTAGCATCTGGGAATTGTTGTGTTCGTTATAAGAGCACAGAAGGGCCATGGTTGAAGCCTTAAGCAAGATAGTAGTGCCAGAAGACGCCAACCCCGCAATGTTTGTTTGGTCGGTCCAAAAGAAAACTCTGCCAATATCCTTTTCTGAGGAAGAACTCCCGGCTGACTTGTTTATCAGAGCTGAGATTAGAGGTAAGAGGACCTCTTGTGTGATGGTGGATGACGGCTCATCCATTAATGTATGTCCGTTGAATATTTTGGCCAAGTTTGGTATGAAGGCAACAGATCTGGATCTCTATAATATGACCATCGAAACTTATGATGACAGTAAGCGAGGAGTTGATGGTACATTTGTGGCAGCGGTCAAGGTTGGTCTTGTTGAGGACAAGGTTGAGTTCACCATGCTGGATATCCCAGCCACTTTTGCCTTGTTATTGGGAAGGCCTTGGTTTCATAAGCTTGGGGGCATGCCCTCCACCTTGCACCAGATGATTAAGTTCTCATATGAGGGAGACATTGTCATTATCTGGGCTGAGGTAGATAATGTTGTGGCTACCTTGGAGATACAACCTTTCATGAGGTTTCAGGTGTTAGCAACTTTTGAAGAATGGGTGGATCTTAGGGTGTCTAGGATCATGAAAAAATGAAGTACGAGCCGGGTGAAGGCTCAAAATTGCCAAACTTCAGAGGTCAAACTACTCGGAGGGGTTTGGGATACAAGTCTGATGATGAGAAGCTAAAGGTCAAAAAGAAAGGGTTGAAACTGGCAGATTGTTTCGTGAAATCAATGGGGTATCAGGGGGAACCTGAGCCGATAGAGGTTAATGGGATTGTGGTACCTGGTTTTGAGATCTTCTAAGAGTTGTTGGGAGAAAAGCCGCTAATCAAAGAAGTTGTGGAAGAAGGGGATAAGTGGGAAGAAGAGTTGATGAAGTTAGAAAACCTAACTCTCGAGGAAAATAATGGGATTGAAAAGAACCCGGTTGTAGAGGAAGAAATGTCTATGAGTGATGAAGACATTTACCTTCCTGATTTGTTTGAATATACTTCCGTATTATCCAATAATAAAGACATTTCTTTTGCTTACTTGCCTGAGTTATTTCCATTTGCTCTGCATGAATCAAGCATATTTGATATTAGTTCGGCCAAAACTACTGCATTTAACTTGGGCACATCTGAGAACCCCAAAGAAATTCTGATTGCAAGTGAAGTTACCGCCGATGAGAGGGAGAAATTAGAAGAAGATTGGTCAAATATGCCAAAGTGTTCGCTTGGTCCTATGAGGACATGCCTGGGGTAGACAGAAGTATTGCCCAACACATAATACCAACTTATCCGAATATGAGGCCGGTGAAACAGAAACTCCGACAGATGAGACCAGAATGGGCTGAAAAAGTTAGAGAAAAAGTCAAGAAATAGATAGATGTGGGGTTCATGGAAGTGGTAAAGTATCCTGAATGGTTAGAAAATATTGTGTCAGTGTCGAAGAAATACGGGAAGGTCAGGATGTGTATGGACTACAGAGATCTCAACAAGGCTTGCCCGAAAGATGATTTTCCTCTACCACAGGCATGTCCTCATAGGACCAAGCGCAGCTTTTTCCGCCATGTACTCATTTGCTGATGGCTTCTCAAGGTATAATCAGGTTCTTATAGTTGAGGAAGACAAGCACAAGACTGCCTTTGTTACCGAGTGGGATACTTATTATTACAAAGTAATGCCATTTGGCTCAAGAATGTAGGAGCTACTTATCAACGGATGACCACTATATTGTTTCATAATTTGATGCACAAAAGGATTGAAGTGTATGTGGATGACATGATGGTGAAATCAGAGACAAGAGTTGGGCATATTGAAGCACTAGGAAAGTTCCTTCAGAGAGTTGACAAATACAACCTGCGGCTTAATCCCAAGAAATGTGTGTTTAGGATGACATCAGGAAAATTGCTGGGACATACAATGGGAATGGGAGGAATAGAGGTATACATTGAGAAGATTAAAGCAATCACAGAAATGCCAGCACCGAAGACTGAAAAGGAGGTCAGAGCATTTCTGGAGAAGATTCAGTACATCAGTCGGTTCATCACCAAGTTGACATTAGTATGTGAGCCTATCTTCAAGCTGTTGAGAAAAGATCAGCCAGTGAAGTGGAATGAGCAGTGTCAGTCAGCCTTCGACAAAATCAGAGAATACTTGGTAAAACCACCTGTATTGAGACCTCCGAAACCGGGAAAACCTTGGGTACTATTTTTGGCCATAGAATCAGAAGCACTGGGGGCAATGATGGTACAGGCGGATGAGACAGGGGTAGAACATACAGTCTACTATCTGAGCAATATGCTCCCGTATGAGGCTCGTTATCAAGAAGTAGAGAAGATCTGTCTTGCAGTGGTATGGGCTTCCAGAAAATTATGGTATTATTTTCAGTCTTATAAGATCTAGGTTTTGGCAAAGGAGAATAATTTGGGCAGATGGTTAGTGTTGTTGACAGAGTTTGACATTGAGTATCTCACCTCCAAAATGATCAACGGGCGAGCAGTGGCAGAGTTTTTGGCATTGCAACCTATTGAGGGGGATCAGTATAAGTTTGAATTTCCAGATGAAGAGATCCAGACAATAACAGTCCAGATATGGAAAATGTATTTTGATGGAGCAGTGAATTACAAGGGAGCCGGAATTGGGATCGTGATAGTGACCCCCGAATGAGAGACCTTGCCTTTGGCCAAGAGATTGACATTCAGAGTAACTAACAACATGGCTGAGTACGAAGCGTGTACTTTTGGTTTAACAACATTGATAGCCTTGAAGGCTGAGAGTGTGGAAGTCTACAAAGACTCTATGTTGTTAGTCCAGTAGATGCGAGGAGAATGGGAATTGAAAGAAGAATGGTTGAAACTTTACCTGTTTCACCTCAGAAAGTTGGCGTAGGTTATCCCCGATTGTAAGTTTCAGCACTTACCGAGAGAAGAGAATCAGATGGCAGATGCATTGGCTACACTCGCATCAACTTGGGAAAATCCAAAAAAGTTGGTGATGAGACCGTTGATACTGGCAACAGTGAGCAGACCTGTTTATGAGATAGAAAGAATTCTAGAGGTAGAGGTCGACGGCGGTAAACCTTGGTATCATGACATTCATAGGTATATAGAACACGAGGAGCTCCCGGATGGGGCAGGAAGAAAAAACAGAATAGCCATTCAGAAGTTAGCTTCCCAGTATATGATTTTGAAAGGGGAACTGTACAAGCGGCAAGCAAATGGTATTCAGTTGAAATGTTTGAGAAAGGAAGAAGCTTAGTAGGTAATGGAAGAAGTACACATCGGGGTATGTGGTCCGCACATGAATGGGTTGAATCTGTCCCGCAAGATAGTGGACAAGGTTTTTACTGGTCAACCATGGAGACAGACTGCGCGAAGATGGTAAAGCAATGTCATGATTGTTAGGCACACGATAATTTGAATCATTTCCCGCATACGGAGTTGCACGGGTTGTCAGAACCGTGGCCTTTCTCGGCTTGGAGAATTGATATGATTGGAGAGATTTGACCAAATGCATCGAATGGGCATCGCTTCATAGTAGTGGCAGTAGATTACTTCTCAAAGTGGGTGGAAGCTGAGTCATTCTGCAATGTTACAGCGAAGCAGATGGCAAAGTTTATAGCTCGGAATCTCATATGTCGGTAATATATGCTGCATCATGTAGTGACGGACAACGGAGTTCAGTTTCAAGGAGAGACGAAGGCAATGCTACAAAAATAAGGGATAGGCCATCATAGTTATCTGTCATCTTGGCTAACATTCTTTTTATGGTTTTGTTGGCTGCCTCAACTGCCCCATTTACCTGTGGTCTGTACGGTGATGAATTACCGTATGCCCTGTGGGGGTACAGAACATCAATGAGAACAGTGACATGGGACACACCTTACTCTTTGGTTTATGGAATGGAAGCAGTACTACCAGTGGAAATGGAAATATAGTCTATGAGTGTATTAGCAGAGACAAAGTTACTGGAATCAGAATGGGCCGCACACAGGTTTGACAAGTTAGCACTTTTAGATGAGAAGAGAATGAGGTCGTTACATCACATGCAGTTGTATCAGAAGAGACTAGCCCGAGCATTCAACAAGAAGGTGTGCCCTACTAAGAACAAAAAGTTGATTTGGTATTTAAACAATCGAGGCCATCGACGACAGATCCGAGGGGAAAGTTTAGACCTAACTAGGAAGGACCTTACATAGTGCAGAAAGTAATGGGAAATGGAGCAGTGAGACTGTCAGACTTGGAATGGAATGAGTTCACCGAGCCGATCAACGTAGACAGATTGAAGTAATATTTTGCCTGAGGGAGAGAAGACTGAGCAGTCATCAAGGGAGCTGGCAGAAGACCTAACCCAACGGAATAAGGAAATCATTCATGCATGCATACACGTAACATACCTTGTATTCTCTTCGTGTTTGTTTTGTTTTGTGTTCACAGGTCCGAAGAAGAAAAGAGAAAGCGGCGAAGATGAGCCAATCAAAAGCGACGTCAGTACAGTTTCAGTTTTGGGGATGAGTCCCAAGGGGCGAGGCCAACATCAGTAATTTTGGGGATACGTCCCAGGGTTATAACCCATATCACCAGTAGTTTTGGGATGCGTCCCAGGGTCGTGACCCACATTGGCAACGTTATCGGGATGTGTCCCAGGGTCGAGGCCCCCCGTTGTCGGATGTAGTTATCGGGATGAGTCCCAGGGTCGTTGGCCCCTTGCAGCGATAGTTTTTGGGATGCGTCCCAGGGTCGAGGCCCATATTTGGTCAATGGTATTGGGATGCGTCCCAGGATCGAGGTCCACTGCAGCATCAACTCAGTACGAGGCAGCAGGCGAGCCAGGTAAGTGAAAATGCATTGCATAACTTTGATAGGATTGTTCAAAGTCACACACTACACAAGTCCCATCAAAGTGGGGCGACTGTAGGCAATGCATTTTCGCATGTGAAACCCGATGATGAGTCTCATTTGGAGGCACTACCTTTTAAGTCACAGAAGCCACGGGAAACGGACGTCGGAAGGGAAAAGATGGAAATCAGTACTTTGTCAAATTTCACTCGCTTGTTTAGCTTCGAGCTCGCCGGTAGACCTCCGTTTTAAAGAACCTTTAGCCAACACAACCTAACCCACCATCACCAAGCCCACGCCCACCACCTAGGCCCACACGCCAATATAGCCTTAAAATATATCCAAATTAAATTAAATATTAATTAGATAATGTAATTAAATTAAATAAAATAATTAAACCATTTACCAAATTAAATAAGACATTAAAAAAAATCATACCAAATTAAAATATTGTAACTTCCTAACTTAAAATATTATATAATAAATTAAAGAAATATTATGCCTAATTAAAATCAATCATAACCAATTAAAATATTATATACCTAACTTAACAAATGTCATTCCTAATTAATACAAATCAAATATACATCCTTCCTAATTAGCCAAATTTTGTCCCCTCAATCAATCTTAGACTTTCCTTGTGAGAAACTAAATCAAATCCCTTCCTTGAGAGACAAGGAGAAACCCCAGCCCTTGTCTATATAAAAAACCCAAAACCAAGCCATTCGACCCTTCACAATTTTTTAGATACACACGCCTAAACCAAGAAACCCTAAGACACAAGACACAATTCACTCCCATACAGCAGCAAAAAATATAAAGAAATAACCTAGCCATTCATGCATAACACACAAGTAAGAAGGAACAAATATTTATCTCTTTCGCCCCCCTCCACAACCAAAACTGCACAGCCCTAAACACCATCCACCAACGCTTACTGTAGTCCCCATACAACACCCATTTAAACACGCAAATACAGCCCCATAAACCCCCACATACCACCGAAAATAATCTTTTAGACATTAGCTATTATACCCAGCCAAACTGCACTGTTATACACACCCAACTGCACCTGCACTGTTCACATGCCCAAATAGCAGCCATGCACCCCTAAAAAACAGCCCCCTAAATCACCTAAACCAGTAACAAAAATTGCACTCTTAATCCTTAAAACATTAACAAAAAAACTGCACTTTAAGCCTTTAAAATCATCAAAAATAGTAGCCTAAAACACCAAAAATAGTGACCCAAATACAGCAGCAAAACAGTAGCAAAACAGAGTCAAAATAGTGGCTTGAGCAGCGAAACAACGAGGGAAAACGTGAACCAGTGAACCGGGAAAGTTAAGGAGCTTTAACTCTTCCGATCTCTGTAAAACGCAAGTCCGAAAGTTGACAAAAAAGGTTAGACCTGAGGGTATTTTTCACATTTGTTTTTTCAGTTTTATTTCCATTATTTATTGAGTTTCGTTTGCTTGATTATTATGGATTGATGCTTAGTTGTGGCCCTTGAATAAATGGAAACATATCTATTGTGGAATAATGCATGATTGTGGCCCTTGGGTGAATGAGAAATGTGTCGCCTCTTGTGGTATATGGGATGGAAACCTGGACGTAAATTTCATAGCCGATTCCGAATGGACGGTAGTATGATCTGTACTCAGGATACAACTCCACGTACCACTTGAGCAAACGGCATACATTTCATTTCATTGTGTTCATTTATTGTTCGTTGTTTATTTTTTTGCTATTTAAATTTATGCATGTTATTTATTTATGTAATGATGAGATAAGCGCATGAGCTTAGTAAGTGCGATGAAATGTCCTCTAATTAAAGGAGTTAAAATCCTTTACCACGATGCTTCACCGCGCCGGATGATGTATATTCGATTGGATGTGAGATATGTTCAATCGGGTATACGAAATCCGATATCTTTGTATGCATTGTGTTAATTGCGCATGAGCTTAGTAAGTGGAATCAAAGGTCCTCTGTGTTGAGGGATTAAAAGCCTTTGCCACGATGCTTCGCCGCGCCTCTCCTTATGTCATTTATCCTTTTGCACGTCATTGCTTCACTTATATATGCACTACGAAGTCCCATATAGTCATCTTTGTTTTCACATGTGTTGTAATGAAAAGCGCATGGGCTTATTATGTTGGATGAAAGGTTCTCCATTTGGGGAAGAAAAGCCTAAAATGCTACCTTTACCACGGTATTTGTCGCGCTTTTATTCCATTGATTGCATCATTTACTTCTGTCTTGGCTTGATATATTATCATTTATGTATCCATGTTATGATAGCATTCAGGTATTATCTCTCGTGGTATATCGGATGGAAACCCAGACGTAAATTCCGTAGCCGATTCCAAATAGACGGTAGTGCAGTCTATACTTGGGATACAATTCCATGTACCACTTGAGAAAAGTGCCCACGTGTGTGTTTGTGTCAATATTAGTCATCATCTGTCGCATCACACCATAACATGCTTACTTTAATGCCTAATTGCCTCCTTAATTGTCTTTTTGCATTATGTACTTAGTTTACTCTTTTATTCACACATGAATATGTAATGGCTATTTGTTAATGTTTCCGCATGTATAAGTATGATATGATTATGAATTACATGTTCGCCATTATTTGATTCGCTCTTATGTGTGTTTGTGTGATCATGGTGTGCTTTCATTTTCATGAATACAATAATGCCTATGAAGTTGTATTATTGTGGTTCGCTCTTATGTATGTTTGTGTAATCATGGTGTGCTTGCGTTTTCATGAATACAATATGCCTATGAAGTTGTATTATTTGTGATTCGCTCTTATGTGTGTTTGTGTGATTATGGTGTGCTTGTGTTTTCATGAATACAATATGCCTACGAAGTTGTATGTTTATCGCTATTTTAACTTACTTTCGAAGCATACGAACGTAGAAATAAAATGCCTTTAGGAATACATATTTCTAGATTCGATTAAACTATTGCACAAATTATTTTATTACAAGTAACATAAGTAAGGGACCATTCCGAACCCAACGATTTGAAGTCTTCCCTTGCGAGGGGTGAGTGCAGCCTTAAATCTTATTTTTCCCAGTTCACACCGGGTGGTGACTCCATTATTCTCTGGTTTTGTCCCCCGCGGGCTACTGCACACTCCCACTAGGCCGCGAGCCTAGAACAATATGCATCGCTCAGTTTCTGTGTCCCACAGAAACCAAAGTATAGTACTTATACAACTCACTAGAGAACAATATAATTGTTACTCTCCATGTGATTTTCCTAAGAGGAATACTATATGCAGTGGTAAGTAAGAAGAAAGTAAAACTCGATGAAAATCAGAGTAATACTTTTCCAGGCACCGAATCCTCAACGGAACACCAACAATTCATCAAGGATGAAACTGTACCAATAATCTTCGAATACACAAGAACCACATAGGTCAGAGAGAGTCAGAAAACAACTTGGGAGGTGTGGGCTTCTGATCAAACCTCATATAGATGTCAATCTTATTGAGGATAATGAACCGACTATGTATGGGGAAGTGATACAAGGTATCGACTCCTTTAATGGAAAAGTGCCATGAAGTCCGAAATGGATTCCATGTATATAAACAAGTTTGGACACTAGTTGTTGTACCATAAGACATTGTGCTTATTGCTACTATATATGTCTTCAATGAAGACATACATGGATGGAAATATATAAATGTACATAACTAGGCTTGTACAGAAAGTGTATCATCAATGACATAGTGTCAACTACGATGAAACTTTTTCACTTGTTGTCATGATTAAATCCATTTGGATAATGCTACATACTTCATTTATGAAATATGGCACATGATACGTCAAAACCACTTTCCTTAAACGGAAACCTTTTGGAGGATGTTTATCAACATCCTGACGGTTTTTTCGTACCAAAACAGGCAAACAAGTTAAATCGATCCATTTTATGGATTGAAGCAAGCATTGTGATTTTTGGAATCAACGTTTTGATGAGATCATATTGCAATACGGTTTCATTCAAAACAATGATAATTCTTATGTGTATAAGCAGATTAGTGGGAGCACACTGATAATGAATGTCCTATACTTTGATGATGAATTGTTTTTAAACAATGACATTCCCATATTAAAATCAGTGAAAGCTTGGATATCATTAAAATTCTCCATAGAATAACTTGGGAGTGAAAACCTTTATTCTAGGAATAAAGATCTACTGGGATAGATCTAAGATTGTTAGCACTCTCCGAGAACTCGTACATTGACAAACATGTACGCGACCTGGTGTCTCATATACTTTGAGCATATGAAGTCACAATCAGGCTAATCCAGGTGATGGTCACTGGATTAATGTAAAGAACATCCTAGAGTATCTTAGACGAACTAATGATGCTTTCTTAAAGCGATGGGGAATGAGAACTTGAAGTGAATGGGTTCATTCCTGCAAGTTTCCAAATCGATAAAAACAACAGCAAGTCGTAATAAGGGTACTATATAGTTTGAATAAATGAACAGTGAGCTGGAAATCTTCCAAGCAAGATACTGTTACCAAATAAACAACAAAAGCGGAATGTTACTGCAGCTGAGGCAGCAATGGAAGCATATTTGGATCTATAATCCTAATTAGATTAGGAGTAGTTCTGTTGGCAGTTGAGCTAGGCTACAGTACATGCTAAGCAACCACGGTCTCATCAACAATCAACGTATGTATTTCAAATATTTCATCTGATTCGTAAGATCATACATCGTGGTAATGTGATGATCAAATAAATCACATCAGATGATAACCTTTAGAAACCGCTGATGAAAGTTGTTTCTCAGCAGAAGTTTGTGCGATCCGTACATAGTTCAGGTGTAGGACACTTGAGTGATTGGCTATAGGCCAAGTGGGAGATTGTTGGACAATTATAACCCATAGCATCACTATTTGTACTGAACATGGTGTCGTTGTACAAATTAACTATATGACAAAGGAAATTGCTCTTTTATCATTTGTAATTTGATTGCTGATATACATAAATGATAAAAGTCCATATGATTAGTATTGGATTAATAAGAAATGAGATAGTATTAATCCACGTAAGGTTTAATCATTGAATATCCCCAGTCGTAGTATTATCGAGACTGGACATCGATAATGCGGAATAAACTAGTATTACACTTGTGCGCATTATGGAAGCATAACAGCATAGTTCTCATATATTTGGGTATTGGATACTCATGTAAGTGTAATAGAAGGTTGTGTTTACCGATGGTACGGAAACAGCTTCGCTCAGATAGACCCCTCAGAATCCCATTGATAGTGTGACTATGTGTCTATGGGAATCCGAGTCAGGGTAGGTGTAATTAGTATTAACCTGAGACTTGCATCGCTAATAATTGTGATAATCAGTACGTTTTAGTTTTGGTCATCCAGGGCTTTAATAGGTTCTGTGTACGCCTTGTTGGGTTTTCTAGGTCAAACCAAGATCTAATTATGGGATGAAAAGTGCGAATACAACAAATTAAAGTAGCGGAAATACTCACTTTATCGGCTTTTGGATGCGATGAACACAAAACTTTTCCTCCATGGTGATGAATTCGGCCAAGCCCTTGGTTGTCCTCTTTGTGTTGTCTTCAAGCTCTAAGCTTTAAGAATGGATTAAATGCTTATGAATGGGTTTCCCTATCACCTTTGTTAGACTCCTTTGGTGTGCTAGCACACTTGAAGATTTGTGTTGGCGGTATTTTCCGGTCCTATGATATTTAAGCAATACGGGAGGGGTAATAAGGTAATTCCCTTATTAATCAAAATCATTAAAGACGACCCGACCACTAAACTCCAACAGTAAAGGACCAGGCACTTTATGATCGGTAACCGACCACTTAAGACTGGATGATCGGACATTATCAGATCGATAGCAGCATTCTCATTTCAAAGATCATTGTGACCGACCTCATGAAAACCGAGCATATGACGAGATAGGCTCCAGAAGATAAGACATCCTATTTACGGATGAGATGATAAGTTATCCTACTTTCATGGGTAAGTTGATAAGTCATTGTCCTAATAGGATACAGGAAATAAAGGTAGTTTCAAGTAGGAATCCTTATAGGAAAATGAAAACTGTTTCTTTGCTATTATAAATATGAGGGGAAAGCGTGCTTGTAAGGCAGAGTTGAGAGTAAATGAGAGAACAAGAGAGAATTGTGATTAGGCTTGTAAACACAAAGCTGTTCGATCAAGTGTATTTCAGTAATAAAATACAACATGTTCCGTGCCCGTGGATGTAGGTTGGATTTAATCCACCGAACCACGTTAAATCTCTTTGTTGATTGGTGTATTTACTTATCTTATACCAAATTTACTTTATTTTCCCATAAACTAAACCAATTCACAATTGGAGGAGGATTGCCTTGGGAGTAAAAATCCCCCATTGCCCCCGAGACCAAAATCAGCCGTCAACAGTAGGCGCCGTCTGTGGGGAGTTCCAACAAAAAGCAACTTATGTATTAAGACGATGGCAGAAGGTGGAAATCACCGGTCGTTAGGGAGTTCAACAGCGGATTGGATGGAGAAGATAGAAGAAAATATGAGGAAAGATAGGGAGGAAAATCAAATCCTTCAGAAATCCATGGTAAACAGACTGGAGAGGATGGAAGAGATAAATAATGAGAGATTGGAAGCCAGGAGCCGCACGGAGGAGAGGCGAATTAGCGAAAGGAAAAAGGGTTGCGGATGAGAGCAAAGACAATGAACCTAGGAGGAAGGGTCCCTACGGGATGAGGTCCGTAGTGGTAGAAAAATATTTACGAATGGAGGATACGTGGGAAGAAGAAGAAGGGAGACAATCGCCAGACTCTTCCTATGATAGCCCCCATGACATCGAATGGGAGACATTAAGTATGGTGAAACTGGCCGGGAAATCTCAAGTCATGATGGACACCACACTTGGGTGACAGAAGTAAAGAAGGCCGCACGAGGCGGCATGGTAACACAGATGGCAATATAAAATCCTGGTTAAGAAAGGAAATAGCCAAGTGGGGAACAAACCAAACTGATGCAAGAGACGCTCGGGACGACGAGGCAGAATCCCCTCTCACTGAAGAAATAAGTTCCCAAGACGATTCAACATGCCGTCCATGACACCCTACAAAGGCCACACTGATCCAAAATCCCATATTGAGAGTTTTATCCTATTGATTGAGGTCCAAGGAGTATTAGGGGATGCCGTTTGCAAAGTATTTCCCCTAACCTTAAGGGGATCAACCATTCTGTGGTTCAGAAGTCTAGCCCTATGGAGCATCAGAAGCTTCACGTAACTCAGTAAGTCATTTGTTCGGCAGTTCAAAGGGGCCTGCATCCCAAAGAAGACAATTGGGGAGTTAAGGCTCATGAAGTAGGGGGACGATGAGCCCCTAAAGGCTTTCATCAAGCGGTACTATACCATGGTGCTCGAGGTCGGAGGATACGAGTCGCTCGAGGCCTTGAAAAGTTTGATGGGAGCCTTAAAAGTTAGAAAACTGTGGACCCACTTGAGGATCCAGGATACACTAGATTATGCCACCGCTCTGGAAATAGCCCGGAAGTTCGTTTCATTGGAAAACGAGGAGAAAATATCCCGAAGGGGGACAGCCATCAGAGAGAGGATGATGAGGGCAGAAGATCCTCGCAAGCCAGACAGGGAGTTCAAAAGGCCACCCCCGAGACGAAGAGAATTCAAGCTGATACCTCGGGATGACCCGAAAAAGAGAAGCTCGGCCCAGGTAAACCATGTGGCTCGGGAAGAGGCATACATTCCTCTAAATAAACCACTGGGGCAAATCGTCATGGAAATCAGGGAAAGGGCCTCTTGATAGAGCCTGACGTCAGAAGATTCCCACCGGACAGGTGGAATAAGAAATCATATTACATGCATCATAATTTGAAGGGACATGCGACGGACGGATGCAAAGACTTGCAGGAGCAAATGGAAGACCTGGCGCGGAATGGATACTTGAATAATTATATTGACCATGAAGTTATAGCGGCCAGGCAGAGAGCACATTATCGGCAGGTGAAGGTCATTGCAGGGGGGAAGACACTGGCCGGGGACTCCAACCGATAATGAAAGAACTATAGTCAGACTCGGGGGCCGGAGGTGTTCGGAACAGAGCGGTCCTCGGGAATACAAAGCGGTCGATCAGTACCAATAATTTTCACGGACGAGGATGATCGAGGGGTAAGTTTCCCCCATGATGATGCGTTAATAATTAAAACAACAATCGACGGCTCAGAGGTAGACAGAATCCTAATGGATCCCGGAAGTGCAGTTGATATAATCTCCAATGATGCTTTAGACGGTCTTGGAGTGGAGTATGCAGCTTTAACCGACGATGGGACTCCCCTATACGGTTTCGGGGGCTCAACAGTCGTTCCATTAGGAAGAATACAATTGGCGATGACGATCAGAACCCGTCCCCGGACTAGGACATTTATGATGAATTTCATGGTGGTGGATTGCATGAGAAGTTACCAGGTCATTGTTGGCCGACCCTTCATGATGAAAACAAAGGCTGCAATGTCTTGCTATTACATAAAGCTAAATTTCCCCACTCGGGAAGGGATTGGAATCATGTGCGGGAGTCCGAATGTGGCTCGGAGCTGTTTCGCCCCCTCTCAAAGGAAACCCTCTGCATCGAAGCAGGTACCCGGAAAAGGCAAGGGAATTAAGGCGGGGAAGAATTAAGTGAAGATCCAAGTCCTCGGCCAAAGAAAGTTGCCCGGTTAGGGGCAGTCGAGGAATTAGAGGTGATGGAACTTTTCGGACCAGAGAAGAATATAAAAATAAGGGGAGACTTAGATGAGGTCCTAAAACAGGACCTACTGAAATGTCGAAAGGAGTACCCGGACATCTTTGCATGGGGGCATGAAGTTATATCCGGGATTGATCCGAGGTTCATCAATCACCGCTTGGCAATAAACCCATCACACAAATCGGTCAAGCAAAAAAGAAGAACCTTTAACCAGGAACGGTGCAGGGCAATGGCTGCCTAGGTAGAAAAACAGTTGAAGGCTGGTTTCATCAGAGAAGTGAAATATCCGGAGTGAGTATCGAATGTGGTATTAGTGAAGAAATCCAATGGAAAGTGGAGGATGTGCGTAGATTTCACCGACCTCAACAAAGCATGCCCAAAAGACAGTTTCCCACTATCAAAGGTAGATCATTTGGTGGATTCGATGGCCTGCCACAGACTACTAAGCTTTATGGATGCTTTCTCGGGGATATAACCAGGTCAAGATGCATCCCGAGGACGAGGAAAAGACGTCCTTTGTTACCGATCAGGGGCTTTATTGTTATAAAGTAATGCCCTTCGGATTGAAAAATGCTGGGGCAAGCTTTTAGAGGCTGGTGAACAAGATTTTTAAGCCACTTATCAGCACATCAATGCTGGTATATGTTGATGACATGATAACAATGTCATAGGAGCCATGAGATCACGTGGGCAATCTGAAGAAAACCTTTGAATTGCTAAGAAAGCATAATTTGAAGCACAACCAGGAGAAGTGTGATTTCGGAGAGGCCTCAAGAAAGTTTTTAGGATATATGGTGAGCTCCCGAGGAATAGAAGCAAACCCATAGAAAATCCAAGCCGTTCTGGACTTAAAATCTCCGAGGATGATAAAAGAAGTACAAAGCATGATCGGTAGGGTTGCCGCGCTTAATCGATTCATCTCCCGAGCAATCGACAAGTGGCACCCCTTCTTCAAAGTCGTCAAGAAGGTGAAAAAGGAAGTCAACTGGACGCCAGAATGCGAGGAGGCCTTCCTACAGTTAAAAAAACATCTGACGCTGCCCCCACTCCTAGCAAAGCCATCCCAGGTGAGACCTTATACTTGTACTTAGTTATTTCGGAACATGCAGTAAGCTCAGTACTAGTGCAAGAGGCCGATAAAGTTCGAAGGCCAGTATATTATTGTAGGACACAGAATGTTGACGATGTTGTTCTAGGCTCGCGGCCTAGTTGGGAGTACGGAATAGTCCACGGAGGAACTATACCGGAGTAATAACATGGAGTCGCCACCCGGTGTGAACCGGGACAAAGATTTAAAGCCGCACTCACCCCTCGCAAGGGAAGACCTCAAACCATTGGGTTCAGAATGTTCCCTTACTTGTGCCACTTGTGATGATATAATTTGTGTAATAAATCAACCGAGTCTACTCAATAATCATGCTCAAGGATATTTAAATCTAACATGCATTCGCTAAATAAATCATATTCTAAGTTCGCATGCTTGAAAGTAAGTCTTTAAACGGCAAACACAGTTCCACACAATGAGCATATTAAACCATAGAATCAACATAGGTAAATCATTATTCAAACATAACGTAAACTAATAACATGCATAAAGAATAACATGGATATGCTAAAAAAATAAATAACAAACTAAATTAAATCATACTTAAAATAATAAATAAACGACTTATAAACTACAACATGCTCAAATACAAATTTGGATGAGACGAGATATGTGTATCTTAAGTGGTATGTGGCATTGTATCCCGAGTGCAGACCGTACTATTGTCCATTCAGAATCGGCTACGAAATTTACGTCTGGGTTTCCATTCAATATACCACAAAGGGGAACACATATCCCGCACATCCAGCAATCACATCATACCTCAAACGACTCTCATGTAATAATATTTTAAAATAAATGAAATAAAATGAAAGAAGATAAGTAAAAAGGTGCCCTCAGGTCTAGCCTCTTTTGTAGTCTCAAGAAAGGGTGTTACACGTCCGTTGGAAGGGTGAATGATCTGATACTTTTCCGATTTGTCTACTCAACGTCTTTCCTCGTTGTTTTGATGTTTGGCCTGCGGGTTTAGGTCTGTTTCGCTGCTGTTTCGCTGCTACGTTTCAGGTCACTATTTTGGTCGTTTGGTGGACTATTTTGGGTGATTTTGGAGGCTAATTGGCTTGCGGTTTTAAGGGCTTTTAGGGAGAACTTTGTGCAGTTTTTTAGTGTAGTTTTTAGGTGATTTTAGGGTTGTTTTATGGGTCAAAATCGTAGCAAAACAGATCAGGTCAGGGGGCAGTAAGGTGCGACAGTTTAGTGCAGTACATTGAGTGTTTTAGGCTCGGTTTGGGGGTGAATTGATGGGCTGTGTGTGGGGCTGATCTGTGGAACTTTGGGGCAATGTTTGGGGCTGTTTTAAGGTTGATTTGGGCGTGGATTAAAGGCTGTGACAATGGGTTTAGGTGCGGCAAAGGGCAGTGCAATAGGTGATGGGTGTGAATGGAGGGAATAGGAGAAGGTGATTCACGACAGTGAAGGCTTGGAGGACTTGCGGCAATGGGAGAGCTTGGAGGAGGCTTAGGCGTGCAGAGAGGGCTTAGGGGAGTGTCTTGGGCGTGATTTGTGAGATATGTGTGCTAGGGTTGTGAATAGTGGTGAGGAGTCATTTTTATAGGCAAATGTGAGGAGGCTTTCCTAATTAGATTAGGAATAGGATTTCTATTGATGGTGACATCTCCTTAATTTGTATTTCATAAGGAATAGATCTCCTAATTTAGGATTGTGATTGGATTTGATTAGGAAAGGGATCTAGGAGATTTCTTCTAATTAGGAATGGATTTTACTTGATTTTAGCATGTGATTAATGTGTATCTACCTAACTAAAAAGGATATGGGCATGAATCTCCATCCATTGGGCGTGGGCTTGGTTTCTTCGATTTGGTTTGGTATTTTGTGTTTGGTTTGGGTTTGGTAGGTGGTATGTGGGGGGTTTGGGCCTTAGGTAAGCTTTGAAACGGTAGTCCAACAAGCAACCGAAGCTAAACAACTTAGATAAAATCCAACAAAATTCTATTTTCCAACTTTACCCCTCCAACGTCTGTTTCCCGCGGCTTTCATGACTAAAGAGGTAGTGCCTCCATACGAGACTCGTCATCGGGCTGATATGTAAAAATGCAATGCCTACAGTCGCCCTCACTTTGATGGGACTTGTGCAGTGTGTGACAATGTCAATTCCGATCAAAGTACATGCAATGCATTTTTACTTACCTGGCACACCACCTGCCACATGGTCTGCCTGCTGTGTTGAGTTGATATGATGTTGGGGTGCTTCAACCCCTGGTCCATTCTCGAACAGTTGATGTGATGATGTGATAAGGTCCATTCCCGAACCGTCACCGTGATATGGTCCATTCTCGAATCGATCTTCATTCCCGGAGTGTTACTGTGATTTGGTGTGATGAGGTCCATTCCCGAACCGTCACCGTGTTGTGGTCCATTCCCGAACCGATCTCCATTCTCAGAGTGTTACTATGATGTGGTGTGATGAGGTCCATTCATAAACCGTCACCGTGTTATGGTCCATTCCCGAACCGATCTACATTCCCGGAGTGTTACTGTGATGTGGTGTGATGAGGTCCATTCCCAAACCGTCACCGTGTTATGGTCAATTCCCAAACCGATCTCCATTCCCGGATTGTTACTGTGATATGGTGTGATGAGGTCCATTCCCGAACCGTCACTGTGTTATGGTCCATTCCCAAACCGATCTCCATTCTTGGAGTGCCATTCCCGGCGTGCCATTCTCGACGTGTCCATTCCCAGACTTGTTCATTCCCGGACTATATCTCCACTCCAGGAGTTCCATTCCAGACGTGCCATTCTTGGCGTGTCCATTCTCGGACTTGTCCATTCCCGGACTATAACTCCATTCTCGGAGTGCCATTCCTGGCGTGCCATTCTCGGCGTGTCCATTCCCGGATTTGTCCATTCCCGGACTATCTCTCCATTCTCGGAGTGCCATTCCTGGCGTGCCATTCTCTGCGTTTCCATTCCCAGACTTGTCCATTCCCGGACTATATCTCTATTCTTGGAGTGCCATTCCCGACGTGCCATTCTTGGCATGTCCATTCCTGGACTACATCTCCATTCTCGGAGTGCCATTCCCGGTATGCCATTCTCGGCGTGTCCATTCCCGGACTTGTCCATTCCGGACTAAACTGATCTGATGTAATATGGGTCTCGCCCCCAGAATGCCATACCTGGCAATGCTGATCTGATGTAATGTGGGCCTCGCCCCAGAATGTCATACCTGGCATGATTTTGATGTAATGTGGGCCTCGCTCCCAGAATGCCATACCCAGCAATGCTGATCTGATGTAATGTGGGCCTCAACCCCAGAATGCCATACCCAGAAATGCTGATCTGATGTAATGTGGGCCTCGCCCTCAGAATGCCATACCCGGCAATGCTGATCTGATGCTCAATAATTCCTTTTAGCATGTTGCATTTCTTCTCTTGAGATAATCTTTGATAGCTAGATATATATTCGTCCTCAATGAATGCTTTTGCGTCAAAGCTAGAGAATCTTCAAAGTACTCGATATGCTCAACTCCGATTGTCTGAATAGGTGATATGAACTAGATTCCTAGTGTGTGTGTGCCAAAGATCTTTCACAGCTTTTTCCCTAAGCAAGCTAATTTGACGATTTCGTCTCGGAGAATTTGTCCAATGGGTCTAACCAATCTGAATGTCTTAATCACATTCTGTGATTACTTCGGCATACTCGACATGATATGGTCTCTTGCATTTTGCTCTTGTCTCTTTCTTTTCATTCTTTTCACTTTTTTCTCTCCTTTTCTTTTTCTCTTTTCTTTTCTATTTTTCTTTTATTGGCATACCTACCCTTTAATGTAGAATTTCTCCTCATGGTGGTCCTAATACTCATCCATGGGTAGCTTCACGCTTATCGGTTATAGGCGGCCTATTTTTTTCCTTTTATCTTTTTGTCACATAGACTTTTCTTTTCTTTCTCGACCATATCATATATAGTAGCGTACGTAATCCAGGGTGGACATCCAAGCAAACGGTCATTCACTGATCCACCATCTCTTCAACTAGTCATCTCATCAGCCACTCAGGCTTCCACTGTTGAGATCTCGTATTCCAGTGCTTCATGAGTCTAATCAAGATCAATCTACTCAGCATACCGGTGGAGAACACTTCTCGCACTTATCATTTCTAAGGCTTCTTTCCTATAGCACATAATGTCATCACTGGACATACATCTATTTATCAAAGACTTCTCTCTCACCCACTCTCTCTCTCTCTCTTTTTTTTCACTCACTCACTCACTCACTCCAACGAATTCTTCCACTCTGTTGCTGACAATGTGGGCTTCGCCCACGAGATCTATACCCGAAACTCAAACTTAAATGGGCCTCAACCCTCAGATTATTACCCGAATCTTAACACCGATGTGGACCTCAGCCCTAGGATTACTATCTGAATCCGATACTGTGTATTCGCTGTTTTTGATTGGCTTGTCTTTGCCGCTTTCTCTTTTCTTCTTCGAAACCTGTGAATACAAAACAAAAAAACACAAAACACACACAAAAATGAATGCAATAATGGGTTATATGTATATATACATGCATGAGTTTTCCTATCCCATTGGGTTAGGTCTTCTGCGGGTGACCATTCAATCTTCTGTCCCTCAGGCAAAATACAACTTCAATTTGTCAACATTGATTGGCTCGGTGAACTCGTTCCCTTCCAAGTCTGACAGTCTCACTGCTCCATTTCACATTACCTTCTGAACAATGTATGGTCCTTCCCAGTTTGGTCTGAACTTCCCTTCCGGGTCTGTCGTCGACGGCTTCGACTGCTTAAGTACCAGATCACCTTTCTTGATCTTGGTAGGACGCACCTTCTTATTGAATGCCCGGGCCAACCTCTTCTGATAGATCTACATGTGATGCAAGGACTTCATCCTCTTCTCATCCATCAATGCCAAATGTTCAAACCTCTGCGAGGTCCACTCCTGTTCCGGTAATTCTGCTTCTGCTAGTACCCGTATGGACTATATCTCAACCTCCACTGGCAGTACCGCTTCCATTCCATAGACCAAAGAGTAAGGCGTAGCTCCTGTTACTGTTCTCACAAATGTTCTATACCCCCACAAGGCATATGGCAGTTTATCGGCCAAATCCTTGTAATTCTCAGTCATCTTCGCCAAAATCGTCTTGTTGGCTGCCTCGACTGCCCTATTAGCCTGCGGCCTATATAGTGAGGACTTGTGATGGCCTATTCCATATCTCTGTAGCATCGCCTTTGTCTCTCCCTGAAATTGGACTCCATTGTCTGTGACCACATGGTGCGGCATACCATACGGGCAAATGAGATTCCGAGCTATAAACTTCACCATCTGTTTTGCTATAACATTGCAGAATGGTTCTGCTTCCACCCATTTCGAGAAGAAGTCCACGACCACTACTATAAATCGATGCCCATTCGATGCATTCGATCGAATCTCTCTGATCATATCTATTCCCCAAGGTGAGAAAGGCCATGGTTCTGACAGCCCATGTAACTCTGTATTTGGCAAATGGTTCAAATTGCCGTGTGCTTGACAGTCATGACAGTGCTTCACTAGCTTCGCGTACTCGGCTTCCATGGTTGACCAGTAAAAGTCTTGTCTCACAATCTTGCGGGACAAGTTCAATCTATTCATGTTCGGCCTATACACACCAGAATGTACCTCTTCCATCACCTTCTGAGCTTTTTTCTCCATTCAAGCACTTCAGTTGAATGCCATTTGCCTGCCTTTTGTAGATTTCGCCCTTCAAACTCACATACTGAGAAGCCAACTTCTGAATGGCTACTCGGTCCTTTCTACTCGCTTCTTCCGGGAATTCTCATCGTTCCAGATACCTCGGAATATCATAGTACCAAGGCTTCCCGTCATTGACCTCTACTTCCAATATCCTCCCAATCTCATAGACTAGCCTGCTTACCGTTGTCAACACTAGCGGTCTCATCACCAACTTCTCTAGATTTTCCCAAGTTACAGCAATTGTCGCCAATGCATCTGCCATCTAATTCTTTTCTCGCGGCAAATGCTGAAACTTACAGTCAGGAATTACGTGTGTCAAATTTCAGAGGTAGAACAATTAAGGCTTCAGCCGTTCCACTTTCAACTCCCATTCTCCCAACATCTGTCGGATCACCAACATTGAAACTCCATAGACTTTGACATTCTTAACTCTCAAGGATATCAATGCCGTTAATCCGAATGCACATGCTTCGTACTCAGCCATGTTATTAGTCACTCCGAATGTCAACCTCTTGGCCATAGGTAGGGTCTCTCCCTCAGGGGTTACGATTACAATGCCAATTCCCGCTCCTTTGTAATTCACTACTCTATCAAAATACATCTTCCATCCTTGGACTACTATCGCCTTGATTTCCTCATCGGGGAACTCAAACTTATACTGATCTCCTTCAACAGGTAGCAAGGCCAGGAATTCTACCACGGCTCGCCCTTTGATTACCTTTGAAATGAGATACTCGATGTCAAATTCAGTCAGCAGCACTAACCATCTTCCCAACTTCCCAACCAACGAGGGCACTGAATGCAAGTACTTCAAAGGATTCTCCTTTGCGACCACTTGGATCTTGTAAGATTGGAAGTAGTGGCGCAGTTTCCTGGACGCATATACTACTGCTAGACAAATCTTCTCCACTTCTTGATAGCGGGCTTCGTACAGAAGCAGGTTCTTACTGAGGTAGTAGACAGCATGCTCTACTCCTGTCTCATCGGCTTGTACCATCATCGCCCCCAGTGCTTCGGGTTCAATTGCCAAATAGAGTACCACAGTCTACCTTGCATGGGAGGTTTCAACACAGAAGGTCTCACCAGATACTCTCTGATCTTGTCGAAGGCTTCCTAACACTGCTCGTTCCACTTTACCGGTTGATCTTTTCTTAATAACTTGAAGATGGGCTCGCATACCGATGTCAGCTTAGAAATGAACCGACTAATATACTGGATTTTTCCCAGGAAGGCTCTGACTTCTTTCTCTGTCTTTGGTGTCGGCATTTCTGTAATAGCCTTGATCTTCTCGGGATCCACCTCTATTCCACCCATTCCCACTATATGGTCGAGCAGCTGTCCTGATGTTACTCCAAATACACACTTCTTGGGATTCAACCGTAGATTGTACTTATCAACTTGCTCGAGGAACTTCTCCAAGGCATCGATGTGCTCATCCCTCATTTCTGACTTGACCATCATGTCATCTACGTACACTTCAATCTCTTTATGCATGAGGTCATGAAACAATGTAGTGGTCATCCGCTGATACGTGGTTCCGGCATTCTTAAGCCCAAATGGCATCACCTTGTAGCAATAAGTGCCCCATTCTGTGACAAATACAGTCTTGTGCTTATCCTCCTCGGCCATAAGTACTTGATTATATCCTGAAAATCCATCCATAAATGAGTACATGGCAGACAACGCCACACTATCCACAAGCACATCTATATGCGGTAAAGGAAAGTCATCCTTTAGGCATGCCTTGTTAAGATCTCTGAGTCAACACACATTCTGACTTTGCCATCTTTCTTCGGCACAGACACGATATTGGCCAACCACTCGGGGTACTTTACTACTTCCATCCAGGACCCCACGTCCATTTGCTTCTTGACCTCTTCCCTGACTTTTCGGCCCACCGACTCATTTTCGGAGCTCTTTCTCTCATCCTTTGGAGCTTTTGCTCTATCGGCTTCATGTTGGATAAGTCGGTATTGCGTGTTGGGCTATACTTCGATCGACCCCAGGCATGTCTTCGTAAGACCAAGCAAACACTTGGCATATTTTACCAATACCTCTTCCAGATTCTTCCGCTCTTCAGCGGTAACTTCACTCGCAATTAGAATCTCCTTGGGATTCTCGGGTGTTCCAAGGTTAAAAGTATTTGTCTTGGTGGAGTTAATATCAAATATGCTCAGATCATGCAAGTTAGAAAGAGGAGACTCAGTCAAGTAACCAGAATTATTGTCTTTATTGCCAACAACAAAAGGAGTACACTCAAACAAATCTGGAAGGAAAGTATCTTTATCTTCTACAGATATTTCTCTCTCTACAACAGGATCCTTCTCAAGTTTCTTCTCTTCTTCGAGTGTTAGGGTTTCCAGCTTCATGAGTTCTTCCTCCCACTTCTCATCCTCTTTCTTTGCAACTTTTTCCGCCAGCGGCTTTTTACCAAGCACATCTTGGAAAATCTCGAATCCGGGCACCACAATCCCGTTGACTTCCACCAGTTCGGGTTCTCCTTGATACCCTGAGGCCTTCACAAAACATTCCATCAACTTCAGCCTCTTCTTCTTGGTTTTGGGCTTGTCCTCATCAGAACGGTATCCCAAACCCTTTCGAGTGTTCTGCCCCTTGAAATCTGGCAGTGTCGAACCTTGGCCTTGCTCAAATTTCATCTTCTCCATAATTCAGGCCACCTTGGGATCTACCCACTCCTCAAAAGTCACCGACACTTGGAACCTTGTGAAAGGTTGTATTTCCAAAGTGGCTACAGTATTATTCACTTCGGCTCGGATAATGATAATTTTCCCGTCATGAGAGAACTTGATCATCTGATGTAAAGTAGATGGCACACCCCCAAGCTTATGGAACCAGGGCCTTACTTAGAACAAGGCAAAATGGCTGGGATATCCAGCACAGTAAACTCCACTTAATCTTCAACTGGACTATCTTTGACTACCTCGGTAAAGTACCTTCGACTCCTCGCTTGCTATCATCGAAGGCTTTGATAGTCATGTTAGAAGGACTCAACTAAGTTGGCTTAATACCCAGTCTTGCCAGAATTTTCAATGGGCATACATTGATGGAAGAGCCATCATCCACCATCACGCAAGAAGTCTTCTTGCCCCTTATCTCAGTTCGGATGAACAAAGGCTTGTTGTGGTTTTCTCCCTCTGCTGAAGTTCTTCGTTAGAGAAGGTTATCTGTAGGGCCTCCTTCTGTACTGATCCCACAAACATAGCCGGATTAGCATTTTTTGGTACTATAATTTTACTCAGGGCTTCCACCATAGCCCGCCTGTGTTCTCCGGATGCACACAATAATTCCTAGATGCTCAGATGTGCCCAAGTCTTCTTCAATTACTGTAGTACTATACCACTCTCGGCTTTCTCAGTATTCTCGGCCTTCCTCCAGGACTTCCTTTCATTTCTCAATAGCATCATTATAAAACGCCCGCTCCGGGTCATGCCTTTTACTTCCTCCTCATCACTACTCGAGAAATCCTCCTAGAAATCTTTCTTCTGCTCTTCCTCACCTTCACTATTACTGTCCCTGATCCTTAGGCAAAAGGCTTGATGGTCGAAGGTTTTAAGGACAATGTCTTCTGGAAGGTCGGAGTTGATCATGTAAGTAGGTGGAGGAATTGAGTGATAATTGGGTAGGGGGTTACGGTGAGTGTTTGGATTTCATGGCGAAGTCCGGTGCAATTATATGTGTCATGGCCATGCTGTTGGTGGAAACGACAGTAACGGTTCATGTCTAGATTGATGAATGAGGATTTGGGAGTGGTTTGGTTTCTGAAGGCTTCATTAGTCCTTGCCTTACTAGCGTTTCTAGCACCTTGGACAAGGGCCTACCCAGGTTAGAGAAACGCATGTTCTTTATAGCCGCAACCTCCGCGATAATAGGCCTGGTTCCTGAGGATCCTCCAACAGCTTTTCTATTCTGATTATAGAACTTTCTGTTCTCTGCTTCTTCCTCATTGATATCCATAACAGTTTCTCTCAACTGTCGAAAGTCTACAATCATCGAGGTCATCCTCCGTAACTTACCATAGATGGAGGGCTTGGTTCCTTTGATAATCATTTTTATTTGATCCTTCTCCGAAGGCCTAGTCTGCATCTTCAACAACTGACCTCTCCATCGGTCCACATACTCTTTAAAACTCTCATCAGGCTTCTGCTTAACGGTCTCCAAATCACGGAGCGACAGATCGATCTCCAGGTCGGTGACATACTGCTTCAGGAAGGCATTAGCCAATTCCCTTCAATCTTCCTTCACCATCTTCTCCAGATTGTGGTACCATACCACAAGAGCTCCTTCGAGCGACATCCCGAACATCTTTTGGACCTGGCGTTGTGAGAGGCCCACCGAACTCATTATTGAGACATACTGTCGCAAATTGACCCTCGGGTCTCCATTCCCAATAAACTTAGCAATGTCTGGCATCTTAAAGTGGGCAGGAAACTGCTCCTCAAAAGTCATTATATCATAATCCAACAGGTCCTCGTTCTTTCTCTTTAGCTTCCTAGTAACCGTTTCCATTTGGTCACAGAGCTTTTGCATTTCAGCCTCAGTCCCGGCTATTCTCCCAGCAGCGTACTCGGCCATATCATCATCAAATGCCAGAGCATCATTATTCAAACCACTCGGCGAGCCCTCACGCCTCTCATTCTCAGATCCTCCCGCAGCGCGGGGCATAACCATATTGGACTTGGCGACAGTCAGAGCTTGCAGTTGTTCGGTCATCTTGGTGAAGTTTGCTTCAATCTGAGCCATTCGGGATCCCTCGTTGACGGATTCGCTCATATTCGCTGAAGATCTTTTGACTAATCTCCCCTCTTCTCTAACCCAACGGGGAATCTATGTTGCCTCTCTTTTAAGGCCATATGTCAGTGCATATGTGTGCGATGCATGTAATATAGAAAATTATAAAAAAAGAAAACTTAAACTATTTGGCCCATTATCATTTCAAAGTATTCAATCACACCATCGCGCGGTGCAAACTTGTCCCAGTTGAAAAGGCCCAACAGGTTTACACTTTGCGATGATATGGCTAAATGACTTCAAATAATAAGAGGCCCATTCACAAAATGGCCCACCGGTATTTCAGAAGCTTTTGGCCCAACTGTCAAAGGACATGAACTCGTCCCAGTTTAAATGGCCCAACAAGTTCACATCTTTTGACAAAAGGTCCAACTGGATCCAAATGACGGCGGTCCTACCACATTAATAACAAATAACTTCTACTGGTTCTTTATGGCTAAGGTTCACGAGTGGGTTCACGGGGCGCGGATAAAGGCTCTCACTGACGAAGGTTTGCCCACAACTAGGACTCCCCACTCAAGGGTTCAAGCGACCAAGTGAGCGCACCCTTTTTATACCTTACGGTACGTGCCATCGAGTTATGGTGTGTGATTAACTGTCGAATGGATTTCCCATTGTAGATTCCCCAAAGGGAGGGTGGAGCGAGGCTCTCTTAAGTACCCAAGCCTTTTAGGCTCTTATCGCTCTGTGACAGGAATAAACAACAAGTCCTCTAAACTATTCTATCACAACAAGCTACGGGTAATGATTATCTAGCTGCCTTCACAGCTTTTCCTCGAAAGGTAGTGAATGAAGGAAGACACCCAACCATCACCTAGCTTTAACAAAGCCTTTGATTAACCCCCTCAACCCACTATAGAAATGATCAATTAAAACATAAATTATACACATCACAAGACATGATTTCGGGGCCGATTTTATATCCCCAGTGGAGTCGCCAGACTGTAGGACACAGAATGTTGACGACGCTGTTCTAGGCTCGCGGCCTAGTTAGGAGTACGGAATAGTCCACGGAGGAACTATACCGGAGTAATAACATGGAGTCGCCACCCGGTGTGAACCGGGATAAAGATTTAAGGCCGCACTCACCCATCGCAAGGGAAGACCTCAAATCATTGGGTTCGGAATGGTCCCTTACTTATGCCACTTGTGATGATATAATTTGTGCAATAAATCCACATATTCTACTCAATAATCATGCTCAAGGATATTTAGATCTAACATGCATTCGTTAAATAAATCCTATTCTAAGTTCGCATGCTTGAAAGTAAATCTTTAAATGGAAAATGAAATTCCACACAATGAGCATATAAACCATATAATCAACATAGGTAAATCATTATTCAAACATAACGTAACTAAACTAATACATGCAAGAATAACATGGATATACTAAAAAAATAAATAAAAACTAAATTAAATCATGCTTAAAATAATAAATAAACGACCTATAAACTACAACATGCTCAAAAACAAATTTGGATGAGACGAGATATGTGTATCTTAAGTGGTACGTGCATGTATCCCGATGTATCCCGAGTGCAGACCGTACTACCGTCCATTCGAATCGGCTACGGAATTTCCTCTTGGTTTCCATCCGATATACCACAAAGGGGAAACACATATCCCGCACATCCAACAATCACATCATACCTCAAACGACTCTCATGCATAATATTTTTAAATAAATGAAATAAAACAAAAGAAGATAAGTAAAAAGGTACCCTCAGGTCTAACCTCTTTTGTCGTCTCAAGAAAGGGCGTTACACGTCCATTGGAAGGGTGATTGATCCGATACTTTTTCGATTTGTCTACTCAACGTCTTTCCTCGTTGTTTTGATGCTTGGGTTGCTGTTTTAGGTCCGTTTCGCTACTGTTTCGCAGCTACATTTCAGGTCACTGTTTTGGTCGTTTGTGGTTGGACTGTTTTGGGTGATTTTGGAGGCTAATTGGCTTGCGTTTTTAAGGACTTTTAGGGGGAACTTTGTGCAATTTTTGGTACAATTTTTAGGTGATTTTAGGGATGTTTTATGGGTCAAAATCGCAGCAAAACAGATCAGGTCAGGGGGCAGTAAGGTGCGGCAGTTTAGTGCAGTACAGTGAGTGTTTTAGGCTCGGTTTGGGCGTGAATTGATGGGCTGTGTGTGGGGCTGATCTGCGGCACTTTGTGGCAAAGTTTGGGGCTGTTTTAAGGTTGATTTGGGCACAGATTAAAGGCTGTGACAAGGGGTTTAGGTGCGGCAAAGGGTAGTGCAATAGGTGATGTGCGTGAATGGAGGGAATAGAAGAAGGTGATCCACGGCAGTGAAGCCTTGGAGGACTTGTGGGAATGGGAGAGCTTGGAGGGGGCTTAGGCGTGCAATAGAGGACTTAGGGGAGTGTCTTGGGCGTGATTTGTGAGATATGTGTGCTAGGGTTGTGAATGGTGGTGAGGGGTCCTTTTTATTGGCAAATGAGAGAAGACTTTCCTAATCCGATTAGGAATAGGATTTCTATTGATGGTGACATCTCCTTAATTTGTATTTCATAAGGAATAGATCTCATAATTTAGTATTATGATTGGATTTGATTAGGAAAGGGATCTAGGAGATTTCTTCTAATTAGGAATGGATTTTACTTGATTTTAGCATGAGATAAATGTATATCTACCTAACTAAAAAGGATATGGGCGTGAATCTCCATCCGGTGGGCGTGGGCTTGGTTTCTTGGGTTTGGTTTGGGTATTTTGTGTTTGGTTTGGGTTTGGTAGGTGGTCTGTGGGGGTTTTGGGCCTTAGGTAAGCTTTGAAACGGAAGTTCAACAAGTAACCGAAGCTAAACAACTTAGATAAAATCCAACAAAATTCCATTTTCTAACTTTACCCCTCCAACGTTCGTTTCCCGCGGCTTTCATGACTAAAGATGTAGTGCCTCCATACGAGACTCATCATCGGGCTGATATACAAAAATGCAATGCCTACAATTATGTTAGTAAAGCTTTATTAGATGCTGACACCAGATATCCACCACATGAGCTGGTCACTCTGTCATTAATAATCACTACAGCCCAGAAGTTACGACCTTACTTCCAGGCCCATCCTGTTAGGGTTTATACCGATTACCCCTTAAGAAAGATTCTACAGAAGCCGGACGTCTTAGGTAGGTTGTTGAAATGGTCGGTAGAGTTGAGTGAGCATGACATTTCTTACCTCTCAAGGGCGGCAGTAAAGGGCAGGCTCTTGCAGACTTTATTGCTGAATTCACAGAACCCCAAATTTTGACCGTTGGGGAAGGCAATGAGAGATGTCGATGGACGGATCTGCGCTCACAAGGTAATGGGGCCAGAATCGTATTGAAAATGATAGAGGTGAAGAAGTATTGTGCGCCTTGAGATTCGCCTTCGAGGCCACAATTAACGAGGAAGAGTACGAGGTGAAGAAGTATGGGCATCCACGACGTAGTTGTAAGAAGTGACTCCCAACTAGCTGTTCAGCAGCTGAAGGGAGAATTCCAAGACAGGGAACCAAGTATGATAGCCTATTTGGCTGAGGTAAAAAGGTTGGTGGAAAAAATGGGGAACGTGTATTTTGAGCAAGTCGGTCGGGAAAATAACTATGAGGCAGACTCTTTGGCGCGGCTCGCATCTTCGATAAGGGTGGAAAATCCCAGCATAGTCCCTCTAATCTACCTCCGAGAAAAAAACATGGGAGAGCTCGAGATGGAAGTTTTGGATAGGGAAGGCGAATCTTCATGGATGCAACCGATTATGAGATATCTGGAGACTGGTGAAATGCCCGAAGACAAGAAGGAAGCCAGAAAGTTGAAATTTAAAAGCACCAAGTTTTCCCTGGTCGAAAGGGTGCTATACCGGAGGGGTTATACGGTTCCCCTTCTGAGATATTGGCAAAATAGGAGGCTGACTATGTACTCAGGGAAATTCATGCAGGAATCTGTGGGAGTCACGCCGGAGGATAATCAATTACCTTTAAAGCTCTAAGACAAGGGTTTCTACTGGCCGACCATGCATCAGAGGATGTATGATGCGAACCAGAAGAATGCCAATATTCCCACCAGCCCGCAGAATAGTTGACCACCCTATCCAGCCCTTGGCCACTCACCCAGTAGGGTCTGGATATCATCGAGCCGATGCCGAAGGGGCGAGGGCAAGCGAAATACGCCATTGTCTCCATAGATTATTTCACAAATGGGTGGAAGCCGAACCCCTATCCATGATCACAGAGAAGAAAGCCACGGAGTTCTTAAGAAAGAATATTATCTGCAGGTTCGGAATTCCTCGGGCCATCATCACCGATAATGGAAAGCAGTTCGATAGCAAAGGCTTCAAGAAACTCCGTGTAGACCTTCAGATCGCCTTGAGATTCACCTCATCTGCCCATCCCAAGTCTAACGGACCGGTGGAGGCGACAAACAAGACCATTAAAACCAATCTTAAAGCTCGGCTCAGAGCCTGTAAGCTGATGGGTCGAGGAGTTACCGGAAGTGTTGTAGGCACACACGGATGACCTATAAGGATTCCACAGGGGAAACTCTGTTTTTCGTTATCATACGGATGCGAAGCGGTTATCCCCGCAGAGATCGGAGTGACTACCCACAAGGTCTGGCATTTTAAGGAAGGGCAGAATGAAGAGCTCATCAGGAGTCATCTCGACCTAATCGAAGAAAAGAGAGAGCAGTCAGCTATAAAGGTAGTAATCTATGAGCAAAGAATGGCTCGTTTCTATAACAAAAGAGTTCGGACCCGTATCTTTCTTCTAAGTGACTTAGTATTGAGAAGGGTCACCTTACACACTCGAAGGCCGGAGGAAGGCTCATTAGGTGCCAAGTGGGAAGGGCCCTATAAAGTTGTGGAGGTGGTAAGGCCGGGTGTCTATATTTTGGAACAACTGGACGGCACACTGCTAAGGAAGCCTTGGAACGCCGAGATGTTAAGGAAGTACTTCTAGTAGTTTTTTTTTAATTTCTCCTTAACGACCCGACAAAGGTTAAGAAGCTCAAATATGATAAAATTTCTCTTTTTTTTTCAAATTAAAAGATCTTCACTCATCTTTTCAATTAGATTTGAAAGTCGTATACAATATTTCGGGGACATACCCGATGCGAAGGGCTGACCTGGGATCCGAAAAGGCACCAATCCCGTGACACACCAACCACAAGTGCTATCATAAAAATCCCGGGCAAAAGTGATCCGACCCGACTCACTTTATTTTTAAGGATCATGACTGCGTCTATCAAGGCTCGAGGCCGGGTTTATCCCACCGAGGCCTCTGTGTGCCACCGGCTCGAGGCTGGATTCATTCCTCTGAGGCTTTGTGGTGTAGGCTCGGGGTTGAGTTTTTCCCACTGAGGCCTCTGTGGACCACTGGCTCGGGGCTGGATTCGTTCCGCCGAGGCTTCGTGGTGTAGGCTCGCGGCTGGGTTTGTCCTGCCGAGGCCTCTATGTACCACCGGCTCCGGGCTGGATTCGTTCCACTGAGGCTTCCTGGTGTAGACTCGGGGATGGGTTTGTCCCGCCGAGGGCTCTGTGTACCACCGGCTCGGGGCTGGATTTGTTCCACCGAGGCTTCATGGTGTAGACTCGGGGTTGGGTTTGACCCGCCGAGGCCTTTGTATACCACCGGCTCAGGGTTGGATTCGTTCCACCGAGGTTTCATGGTGTAGGCTTGGGGCTGGGTTTGTCGCACTGAGGTTTCTGTGTACCACTTGGTTATCCGGCTCGGAGGTGGATTCTGTTCCACCGAGGAGGCCATTATGGTTTCTCTCAGCTCCGGGTCGGGTTACGTCCCACCGAGTCTGTCTTTTTGGACTGGGGACTTAACATTCCCCCAGAGCTAAGTGTTTCTCCCATCTCGGGTTGGGTTACGTCCCACCGTATGATCTAATTTCCAGCTCGGGTTGTCCCCTCATGGCCGGGCCTCGAGAGATCGTTTGCAGGAGACTATTCGGAGCAGATTATGAAAGATAAAAAGTGGAAAATAAACACATAAAAATATTATATAAACATGATTGTAAAACGTTATTACAGGAAAAATAAAACTTGTTCAGGAATACACAGGGCCCCAATCGGGTTACCCCCTACAGATCGACCCGCGTAGGGGCATTTACTTCTTCCTTGACAGACTCGGGTGGCAAATGGCTTGGCTCAGCCTCGGGAGGAGGGACAGTGGTTTCCACATCGACGACTTGAGAGGGCCCGATAATTATGGCTTCGGGGGTTAGAGCAGAAGCCTCAGGTCGGTTCTCTTCAGGAGTAGGAGCCTTAGGTTGGTCCTCGTCCGGAGCTGGGAGTACCGGGGCGATCGAGATAGGGTCGGGATCCATCACCTCTTAAGAAAATGGGGTAGCCATTTTTGAAACTCCTACTATGAGATTTCCCCTTTACAGAAACGAATGGCCGTATGGATGGGCCCGATATCCAGGTCGGACAGTACCATCGGGATAATCTCAGCACAATCCTCAACCCCCTTAAGACGGATTGCGTCTTTCTCGGCCTCCAACTGAGCTTCCTTTCTCTTAAACTCCTCTCGGATTCATGCTAGCTCTTCATCCTTCGCCCTCAATTTGGATTCAACACTGCACACTTCCACCTTTAAAATCCAGTTGTAGACCTGGGAGGCCTCCAATTTCTTCTTGGCAGCCTCAGTATTTTTCCTCTCTCGAGAGGCGGCGGCCCTGAGAGCTTTATTTTTTCTGTGGGCCTCGACTGCACCCAACTCCAGATTTTATATGGCTTCTTCTTTATTAGCCAACTCGGCCTCTATTTCAGTAAGGCGATTCTGAAGCCTCTAGGTTTGTTAAGAGATCCTTGTTCTTGGCCACCAGATAGGTCGCATGCCGAGAAGAAAGCAGAAATTCAAAAATCAGATTAAGTAAAAACTCAGAACCGAAATTAAAAGGACGGTTACCTTTGCCATATGGGAGCACAACCCGGTAACCACGTCCTCAGGAGAGAGATCTTTGTAACTTGTAATCTTCTCTGAAGAGACCGCCTCGGCCAGTTCATTGAAGGCCGGCACCAGGTGAGAAGTAGCCTCCCTGATGTCCTGACCAAGATCTTTTACGCCGAGAATCACGGCGCCTTTCCATTTTTTGGAGGTGCCTTCCGGTGTTTTCCTTTCTTTCCGAGCTGGCTGTTTTTTATTCAGAGTCTGTTCCTCTTCTATCTCCCAAACCAGCTCGGTTTTCTCATCCCCAATCAGACGTCTCTTTTTTCTAGTAGGTCTTGTGGGGTTGGAAGGTCGGGTAGTGACTGTTAGCGATTCCCTGGATGGGGGAGACAAGCTTTAGGTAGCCGGAGAGGCTGCCTCTTCAGGTACCTTTGTGGCCTCGACAGTTTCCGGCCATTTCCGAGAGGACTAGCCCCATTGTGGCTGGTTTTCTTTGTTGTACCGGACAATTGCTCCAGGTATTTCGGCCTCTTCGACATTCCTGCAAAAAGCAAAGGCAGAAAAGGTAGTCTGTCCGGAATCTGAACAAATTCAAGTCATCAGCAGACCGAACAAACAAAGGGATAGGTTATAAGGTTAGTAAGGCCTACCTATCCACCCCAGGACCTTCGGAGGAACGATCTGAATGAGGCGCTACTCGACAAAATCCGCATGATTAACTAATTTCTTCCAATGATCGGCATATCACCGAGCCCATCGTACCCTCGCCCGGACTTGATGGGAGACCTTGGGAGCGTCCCTCCAACAAGCTGGTAAGAGTCAAAGAAGTTAGAATCCTATCGTGAAATTAAGAGCAGGAACATTAAGAGTTAGATTCCTAACCTCCAGCTCTGAAGATATCTGGGACTGAAATCTCCTCTTCGTGGGATCTCAGGACCCGTCCCCAATCTCCCGTGGCCTAGAATAATAAATCTTTGAAGTTTTTGTTGGAGTCGGGGAGTGTGCCGACGACGTTTGAAGAATCAGCGTAAGTAGAAAGGTAGTACCAACCATGGTGCGTCCTTGGGTTGGCCTTCAGTTGATACAACCTTTTCACTTCATCAAGAGAAGGTTCGCCGAGTCCCGTCCAATGCCAAATCACACCAACCCGACCAAGATCCTCCAACTATTCAAGCTTAATTGACAAGAGGCGATCTCCATCTCGGCCAGCATCCAGGTGAAATAACGTTGAAATGGCAGCCAGAGCCCGTACTCGAAGAAGGCCAGGAGAAGAGCCACCGAACCCTCATCGGGTTGACTAGAACGATCTCATGGGCAAGGGACTTCCAGGGAAATATCTATCGGAATATCATATCACTGCTGGAGCAGCTCTAGATCATCTTCAGCTATCTTGGAAGACCGATCTATGTCTAAAGCCGAGCGGTCAAAATCACCGGGCTCTGGATCCTTCCGGGGAATCCTCTGATGGTAAGTATCTTGTTCAGTTTCAGAATGGATGGGGGTAATGTCGAGATCCTCTATGCTTGGTGCCCCCAAGCTCGAGGATAGCTCTTCAGTAGGGGGAGTCGAAGGTCTAGAAGTGTTTGTAGAGGAAAACATGTTGTTAGACATCCCTAACATCCGGGAAATAAAAATAGGGGAAGGTCAATCTATAGCTAATTTCTAAAAACAATCGGGGATTTCACAGTTACCTTGAGATTACGGGAAAACTAAGCCTGTGGGTTCTAAATGCCCTATTTTATTACCCATTATCCCAAAAAACCAGACATTCGCCACAAACACAAAAAAAAGGAAAATAGAGAAAAGAGAAAGCAAACAGCAAGCATAAAACAAGGAGGTCGTTCAAAAGATTTACTTGATTCTTTTTGAAGGCTGGATAAATACGTTGGAAAGCTTCATTGGCACTAATCGGACGGGTCATAGTTGAAGAGAAGAGAACTTTTTCGGTTGATAAAATCTTGCCAAATGCAAGGTAATCATTTTGTCTTCTTGAAATCACCTCGGAGCCTTTGTAACCGTTAGATCATGAAAGAGCTCTGAATGTGTGCCATGTGTCGACTTCAGAAACAATTCGACAGAGTTAAACAAATGGTTGAAATCAGATGTATTTTGGTATCAGTGAAGAACGGTAGATTTTGTTTGCTTTTGGCGGGAAGTCGGCTGATGATTGACAAGTGTCAAGATCAGAGTAAACCCTATAGATGATTTGATGGGAATTTAAGTGGAAGTGATGGTTGCGCATCTCGAGAGAGTCTTCAGAAGATCGGTGGAAAGATTTTGTTTTGGTGGGAAAAGAAGTCAGACCGAGCATTCTGATTGTACCGAAGACATGGTGGTGACAGGTCAATAAATTTCTCTCTACAAGGGCGACCATCACTCCGTCAGGAGAACAAATCTTTTTATGTAGTTCCCGGCACCAACTTGCATACTAATTAGAACCGAGAACTAGGGGATAGATGTTGGCGGTATTTTCAGGTCCTATGATATTTAAGCAATACGGCAGGGGTAAGAAGGTAATTACCTTCTTAATCAAAATCATTAAAGCCGACCCGACCACTAAACGCCAACAGTAAGGGACCGGGCACTTTATGATCGGTAACCGACCACTTAAGACCTGATGATCGGGCATTATCAGATCGGCAGGATCATTCTCAGTTCAAAGATCATTGTGACCGACCTCATGAAAACCGAGCATTGACGAGATAGGCTCCAGAAGATAAGACATCCTATTTACAGATGAGATGATAAGTTATCATACTTTCATAGGGTAAGTTGATAAGTTAGTGTCCTAATAGGATACAAGAAGTAAAGGATGTTTCAACTAGGAATCCTTATGGGAAAAGGAAAATTGTTTCTTTGCTATTATAAATAGAAGGGGAATGCGTGCTTGTAAGGCATAGTTGAAAGTGAAGGAGAGAACAAGAGAGAATTGTGATTAGGCTTGTAAACACAAAGCTGTTCGATGAAGTGTATTTCAGTAATAAAATACCACTCGTTCCGTGCCTGTGGATGTAGGTTGGATTTAATCCAACGAACCACGTTAAATATCTTTGTTGATTGGTGTATTTACTTATCTTCTGCCAAATTTGCTTTGGTTTCCCATAAACTAAACAAATTCACATTTGGAGGAGGATTGCTTCGAGAGTAAAAAACCCTCATTGCCCCCGAGACCAAAATCAGCCATCAACAATTTACAACAAATCTTCTTCTTCTTTCTTATAACTCTCGGCCAAGAGAGAAAATTGAGATAAAAATGGCTTCAAAATCGTGAATGGAGAGAGGAGAGGGAAGAGAAAAATGTGTGTTGTGTTTTTTGGTGTTAATTTCCAAAATCAAATACCAAAAATCAATTACCATTTTTCAAAATTCAAAATTTTGGTACAAGATTTTAAAGTCTTCAACTATCCCCATCAATCACAAAAAGTGACAAGCATCACATCACTGAAAGTGGAAGTGATTTACATCACAAGATTGACTAATGATGTGACGCGTGATGTGAATTGTGGGCCCCACTTTAATTAAAAATCCGAGTGGGCCCGCAAATAGTCCCGGGCTCGGGTTTGCTAATTTCGAATTAATAAATTTTCCGTTGCGACGTAATTAAATCAAATTTAATTAAATAATTATGCCTAGTAAAATTACTATTCACGTCGCTAGCGAATTAATTCTAAATTAACTCGTTTGCTCGAATTAAAATCCAATTTTAATTCTGCGTCGAAATCTAATTTCATTTAATATATCAAATATATATTATTTTATCGATTAATTCCAAATTAATCGGTCTATCTCTTTAAATAGTATTTTATCCCAGATAAAATATCTCTGTAATTAATCATAGATTAATTTTCTCTCTCTACTAATTAATCCCATATTAATTATGTTCGAGTCATACATCATCGGTGAATCTTCGGGAAGTGACCCATGAGATCCCTGAATATATTGGCAGTAAATCTGGTCGTCGGACTATCCGAATACGTACGTACGTAGTACTATATTTTTACCGATTTACGAGACATGGTTGGCTTCTAGAAAAAGCACCGTGCCTACCCAATTCTCCAGAAATATTCTTAAATGAATATACGATCTTTGTCAGTCGTAGTATACGTAGTATTACGAATATCGATCCAATATCAGATCTCACATGCTTGGCCTGGGGCTGGAATTGTGTCTGCCCCGTACGAAGCACATATCGGATCTCTGGTAACTAGTCTCTATAATCAGATAAACATGGCCTGGTCATATTATCCTGATAGTTGTAACATACAAGAGTACTACTTCCTTATCCTACGTGACCATCATCTCCATATAACTGAAGTGACACTTCCATCTTGACATCACACCCAATACACTACGATTCTCAATATACCCAGAAGAGGCGTACACAGAACCTGTTAAAGCCCTGGACGACCAAAACCAAAGTATATTGATTGTCGCAAGTATTAGCGATGCAAGTCTCAAGTTAAGACAAATACACCTACCCTGAGTCGGACTTTCATAGCCACATAGTCATACTACCAATGGAATTCCGAGGGGTCTATCCAGAGCAAAGTTGTTTCCGTACCATCGGTAAACACAACCTCCTATCACACTTGCATAAGTATTCAATACTTAAATATATGAGAACTGTGTCGTTATGCTCCCACAACATGCACAAGTGTAATATTAGTCTATTCCGCATTATCGATGTCCAATCTCGATAATACTACGACTAGGGATTATTTAATGATTAAACCTTTCGTGGATTGATACTGTCTCATATCATCTTAATTCGGAATAATCATAATGAATTTTATCATTTATATATCCCGGTAATCCAATTACAAATTATAAAAGAGTAATTTCCTTTGTCACATAGTTAATTTGTACAAAAACACCATGTTCTATACAAATAGTGATGCTATGGGTCATAATTGTCCAAAAATCTCCCACTTGGCCGATAGCCAATCACTCAGGTGTCTTACACCCGAACTATGTACGGGTGGCTCAAACTTCTGCTGAGAAACAGCTTTCGTCAGCGGATTTGATAGATTATCATCTGATGCGATTTATTCGATCATCATATTGCCAAGATGTATGATCCGATGAATCTGATGAAAACAGTTGAAGTACATTTCGGATCGTTGATGAGACCATTAATTCTTTAGCCTGTGTTGTAGCCTAGCTCAGTTGCTAACAGAACTTTATCTAATCTAATTAGAATTATTTAGATCCAAAATACTTCTTTTGCTGTGATAGTTGCAGCAAAGTTCTGCTTTTGTTGTTTATTCGAAAACAATATCTTGCTTGGAAGATTTCTAGCTTACTGTTCCGTTATTCAAACTATACAATACCCTTATTACGACATACAGTCATTTTTATCGGTTTGGAAACTTGCAGCGGTGAACCTAGTCACTTCAAGTTCTCATTCTCCATAGCTTAAGAAGGCATCCTTAATTCATCTAAGATACTTAAGGATGTTCTTAACATCAATCCAATGACTATCACTTGGATTGGCCTAATTGTGACTCCATATGCTCAAAGCATATGAGACACCAGACTGTGTATATTTCTTTCAATGTACGAGTTCTCGGAAAGTGCCAACAACTTTTAGATCTATCCTATTAGATCTTTATTTCAAGACTAAAGGTTGTCTCTCCCAAGTATTCTATGGAGAATTTTTTATGAAAGCCAAGCTTTCACCGATTGTATTATGGGAATGCATTTCCAAGAAATGACATGTCATCATTTTATAGGACGATCACTGTTAGTGCACTCCCACTAACCTCCTTATATACACAAGAATCATTCTTGTTTTTAATTAAATCATATACTATTATGATTACATCAAAATACTAGTTCCAAGAACGCAATGCTTGTTTCAATCTATAAATGGATGGAATTAACTTGCAAACCTATTTTGCTTGTTTTGATACGACAAAACCATCAGGATGTTGTTAAACATCCTCCAAAAGGTTTCCTTTTAAGGAAAGCGATTTTAACGTTCTGCTGCCATATTTCATAAATGAAATATACAACATTAGCAAACATTATCCAAATGGGTTTATTTATGACAATGGGCAAAAAATTTCGTCGTAATCGACACAATATTGATGACGATACCCTTTCTATACAAGCCTAGCTTTGTACATTTGTTTGTTGTCATCCATGTATGTCTTCCTTGAAGACCTTTAGTACCAATAGGCACAATGCTTTCTGGTATACACGAAATCCATTTCGGATATTATGGCACTTTGCCATAAATAAGTAGTCGATACCTTGTATCACTTCCTCATACGTAGTCAGTTTGTCTTCCTCAATAAGATTGACATCTTCATGAGGTGAGGTTAGAAACCCATACCTCTAAGGTTGTTTTCTGACTCTATCCGACTTACGCGGTTCTTGTGTATTTGAAGATTGTGGTACAGTTTTATCCTTGATGAACTGTTTGTGTTCCATGAGGACTCGGTGTCTGGAACAGTATTTCTCTGATTTTCATCGAGTTTTACTTTCCTCCCACTTCCCACTGCATATGGTTATTCCTCTTAGGAAAACCGCATGGCGAGCAACAATTACATTGTTCTCTTGTGAGTTGTATAAGTACTTTACTTTGGTCACCCTAGGATAACCCACAAATTAGGCACTTATCCGATTTGAGTACTAGATTGGTATCATCCAAACGTATGGCCAGCATTCCCAAATCTTCCGGAATAAGAAACCCGGTTTCTTTCCTGTTCATATCTAATATGAATTCTGTCTAAGAGATTTTCATGGAACCTTATTCAAAATAAGTATTGCACTGTTTAATGCGAATCCCTTGAAGGAAAATGGTAGCTCAGAGCGACTCATGATTAAACTTATCATGTCCAACAAAATTGGGTTTCTCTATTCGGACACACCATCAGGACTGAGGTGTTCCGGGAAGAGTCCACTATGAAAGAATACTATAACCTTTCAATTAGTCGAGAAACTTATTGCTTAAGTATTTTCCACCACGGTCTAACCGTGACGGTTTAATACTTTAGTCGGGCTATCTATCTACTTCGTGTCGAAACTATTTGAATTACTCAAAAGTTTCTGATACGTGTTTCACCAGAAACACATAACCATAACGCGATGCCACATCCGTAAAGGTTACGAAGTGTTTATATCCACCTCTAGCCTAGCTAGACATGGGCCCACTAATGTCACTATGAACGAGGGCTTACAGATCGGTGGCACTTTTCTTTTACCAAGTAAAAGATGTTTTAGGCACTTTGCCTAATAAACTAGATTCGTAGAAATTATTTCAATAGAATCAAATCCATCCTAGTATCCACTCTTCAAACATGTGGATATACGAGTCTTATTAATGTGTCCCAGACTACAATGCCACAAATAAGTCTCATCTGATTAATTCAGTTTGAGCTATTTGTTTGTCATGTCATATGTTTGAGATTCATTTATATTCAAAATATAAATACTGTTATTCACATCTAATGTGATTATCTCAATATCATCTTTATAAAATAAAACACTTTAGTGTCGTAGAATATAAAGGTATACCCGGAACGGGTTAAACCCTGATATAAAGATAATGTTTCTAGTCAAACTAGTTACATTATAACAGTTTCCTAATTTAAGTACACACCCGGAGGGTAGTTCCTAAACTTAGGTCTCTACGGTTAAAATATGGACTCTCGTCCCGTTTCTGATTTGCAGAACAATCTCATCTGAAGCCAGTCTTCTGCTAATTAGCATATCATTCCCTTCAATACATAATTATATACCACATCTAGTATCAAAAATCCAATTTTGAAACTAATAGCGAACATGTTTATGATAAACATACATGAAGCCGGAGCCTTACCCCTTCTTCACTTCCTTCATGTCTGCCTTGTCCATACGGCAGTCACGCTTCCAGTGACCTCGCTTGCCACAGTTTTAGGTAGACATCTTGGGATATGTCATTTGTCTTCCTATAAGACAGTGATGATTTTTCCTTTGCCCTTTTACTCACATCTAGAAGCCTTCGGCCAAGCCTTGGCCATCTGGGATATCGAAGTAAAATACGCCTTGCGCTTCTTGTCCTTTTGCAAACTTTGGCTTTGGCTCCTTGAGTACTCTCCAAGAGTTTTCTATTGCAATTAGTACTTATTATATCTAAGTATAGATCTATGAAAATCCTTCAATTTCAATATCATACTATAATGATCTAATCCTTAGTTCTTACAAAGAAATTAAGGAGTCTTTGCGGCACGCATAACGGATTGAGCACTAAAGTTATCATCACATTAATCTTCCAAAGATCATGTTCTGCTATTTGCTCAACTCCAGGGTTAGGCCCAAGAGGTTGCTCTATCAAATAGAGTAACTTCTTAGTTCTCAGGGCTATCCTGAGGTACTATTCATAATTTGAAAATTAAAGCCGTTTAATGGCATTTTCACCCAAGATTATGTTCCAAACGCTAATCTTTCAGTTATCTTGATTGCTATAGTCCAACTATCCAATCAACGATTTCAGGTATTATTTAATATAATGATTACTATAGTCTAACTATATAATCAACTAAAATTTTAATTGGGTTAAATTCAAATATATTGATTACTATAATCCAATTATATAATCAACTATAAATTGAAGTAGTTTGAATATAGTCTAACTGTTAAATTAAAACAACATTTAAATATTAGTCCAACTAATATATATATATATATATATATATATATATAAATTATGACGAAAAATGAATTGAGCGTGTTTTGGCAAGTATCTAAACAAAATTACAAATTTATTACTTGCCTCCCACTATTTTTCGGCGAGCCTCTAACCCTTTATTGAGTACTCGGGAAACCTAGTTTCCTAGTGGGCTAGGATCCCGTTAAATAACACACAATCTTGACTTTGGCCAACAAATTGTATGATACTTAACTAGGTAGATCTCTAAGATCAATTGGATCTCATCCAATTCCTAGATCCAGTTGGTGGACATCCAAGTCCGAAACATATACACAATAAATATGCCAATATATACAATACAGTTTCCTAACCTTTTTTCCCTCTAAATCAACTAAGTCTTGGCTTTGGCACAACAAGCTTAATGATTCTCATTAAGCGTGACCCATTGACTTTGGAAAGCTTCGTAATCAATGTCGATGGACAAGAAGTGATCTTCACTTTGGCCAACAAATCACAACTTGGAAAAGACATACGATATGCAACAAAGCCTTCAGATTCAAACACATTCGCGATGGACAAAGGTCTTGACTTTGGCCAACAAACCAGTGCCAATCTTGGATCTTGAGAAAGAATCACTCAATGGAAGGAAAGCGCTTAATATTTGTTGAGGGCTTTTCGCGTAATTGGCAACCAATTAATTATCTTTGTTAAGGTCTCATCATACACCCTTAAGCTTGCATTCTAAAAGCATAATAAGGCGCGATAAATAAATTAATAATGATATGCAGATGGATATCTCACAAATTATTCCTAGAATAAATCTCTCCATTTCCTCTCTCCCGCTAGCACTATTCTTAGTTCTACCCAATTACATAACACTTCTAAAGAAACCTCATTTAAATTAAGGGGAATAGGTGAGAAGAGAAATACAAAGTGTCAAGAGGTAATAGGCTGGACACGCAGGTCCAATTTAATAAATTCTAAATTTATTACAATAATTTCCAAAATTACCCTCACCCATCTAATATCCATCTGATATACATTATTCATACATCACATCTATGTTTTCATACAAAACATGTTATCAATCAATATAATCCAATTAATTAATATGAAATTAATGACCATCCAATGTTCAAACAACGATTTGATTTACGCGAGTCCAACTCAACTTAAAAATTAGTACTCAAATTATGAATTCTTGAATTTTATCAAACTACAATATTAAATCCAATTTAATTTGCATTCAATACTAATTCTTTATTTAATTCCAAATTAAATAATTAAACTTTAATAATGAGCCTTTGCGACTTAGATTCTAAATCTAATCTTAACGGGTCTCAAAGCCCAATTAACATCCAATGTCGTTTAATTTAAAGTCCAATGGGCTTTCAATTAATTTTTTAAGTCATAGACTTTGGTCAATATGGGTCAAACCTAAATACCAAAGCCCAATTAAAGAATCACCCTATTTGCCAACCAATTTCGGCCTATTAGGCCCAATTAAATTTTAAAGGCCCAATTATCATATTTGGACTTTATGAAAATAGTTTTAGGCCCAATTGGATCCAACCAATTCTCCTAAACCAAACTTGGCCTAACCAAGGTCATTAAGACCAAATACAACTTTATAAGCTCAATTCCAAATTTAGCCCAACTAATTAAATTCTAAAATTCCAAATTTCACAATTCAATTAACTAAAGTGTATTAGCCATAATTAACTACTTAAATCAACATTTCCAAAATACCAATTTACATAATTAATCATGCTTAAACATTATCAATTCATGTCCAACATAATTGAAGTAAAATCAATCCCATTCATGCTTTGAAGCTCATGGCAATAAGAGGGATTTTAAATCCGATTTCGATTTTAATCCAATTAAATCCTAAATCAATTTATCTCATGTCTTCCAACTCATCCAATGATCAAAAAACAAAATTACCATGACTTTAGAGCATACTCAAACTTTCGGCCAAGCCAAACATTTAGGGAAAAATCAATCCAATTCAATTTTCATCAAATTGATCACATATAACTCCAAGTTATCATCATTCAAGCATACTCAATCAATCAATTTTATCAAATCAAGCTCAAATCAATTTTACCCAAATTTAAATTTAAGAACCCTAAATTCAATTTCATGCTTAATCATGGCTCTGATACCATTGTTGGATTTTCTAGATCAAACCAAGATCTAATTAAGCGATGAAAAGTGCGAATACAACAAAGTAAAGTAGCGAAAATACTCACTTTGATCGGCTTTTGGATGCGATGGACACAAAACTTTTCCTCCATGGTGATGAATTCGGCCAAGCCATTGGTTGTCCTCTTTGTGTTGTCTTCAAGCTCCAAGCTTTAAGAATGGACTCTATGCTCATGAATAGGTTTCCCTATCACCTTTGTTAGACTCCTTTGGTGTGCTAGCACACTTGAAGATTTGCAACAAATTTTCTTCTTCTTTCTTATAACTCTCGGCCAAGAGAGAAAATTGAGAGAAAAATGGCTTCAAAACCGTGAATGGAGAGATCAGAGGGAAGAGAAAAATGTGTATTGTGTATTTCGGTTTTAATTTCCAAAATCAAATACCAAAAATCAATTACCATTTGTTAAAATTCAAATTTTTGGTACAAGACTTTAAAGTCTTCAACCACCCCCATCAATCACAAAAAGTGACAAGCATCACATCACTCAAAGTGGATGTGATTTACATCACAATAATGACTAATGATGTGACACGTGATGTGACTTGTGGGCCCCACTTTAATTCAAAATCTAAGTGGGCCCGCAAACACTCCCGGGCTCGGGTTCGCTAATTTCGAATTAGCAAATTTTCCGTTGCGCATAATTAAATCAAATTTAATTAAATAATTATGGCTAGCAAAATTACTATTCACATCGCTAGCGAATTAATTCTAAATTAACTCGTTTGCCCGAATTAAAATACAATTTTAATTCTGCGTCGAAATCTAATTTCATTTAATATATCGAATATATATTATTTTATCGATTAATTCCAAATTAATTGTTCTATCTCTTTAAATAGTATTTTATCCAGATTAAATATCTCTATAATTAATCCTAGATTAATTTTCTCTCCCTACAAATTAATGCCAGATTAATTATGTTCGAGTCATACGTCATCAGTGAATCTTCGGGAAGCGACCTATGAGATCTCTTGATATGTTGACAGCAAATCCGGTCGTCGGACTATCCGAACACATACGTACCTAGTACTATATTTTTACCGATTTACGAGACATAGTTGGCTTCTAGCAAAGCACCGTGCCTACCCAATTCTCCAGAAATATTCTTAAAGTAATATACGATCTTTGTCAGGCGTAGTATACGTAGTATTGCGTATAGCGATCCAGTATCGGATGTCACATGCTTGGCCTATGGCTGGAATTGTGTCTGCCCCGTACGAAGCACATATTGGATCTCTGGTAACTAGTCTCTATAATCGGATAAACATGACCTAGTCATATTATTCCGAGAGCTGCAGCATACAAGAGTACTAGTTCCTTATCCTATGTGACCATCATCTCCATGTGACTGAATTGATACTTCCATCTTGACATCACACCCAATACAGTACGATTCTCAATATACCCAGAAGAGGCGTACACAGAACCTGTTAAAGCCCTGGATGACCAAAACCAAAATATATTGATTGTCGCAAGTATTAGCGATGCAAGTCTCAAGTTAAGACCAAATACACCTACCTTGATTCGGACTTCCATAGACACATAGTCGCACTACCAATGGAATTCCGATGGGTCTATCCAGAGCAAAGCTATTTCCGTACCATCGGTAAACACAAACTTCTATCACACTTGCATAAATATCCAATACTTAAATATATAAGAACTATGTCGTTATACTCCCACAAAGCGCACAAGTGTAATACTAGTCTATTCCGCATTATCGATGTCCAATCTCGATAATACTACGACTAGGATTATTTAATGATTAAACCTTTTGTGGATTGATACTGTCTCATATCATCTCCATCCGGAACTAATCATAAGGACTTTTATCTTTTATATATCCCGGTAATCCAATTACAAATGATAAAAGAGCAATTTCCTTTGTCACATAGTTAATTTGTACAACAACACCATGTTCTGTATAAATAGTGATGCTATGGGTCATAATTGTCCAAAACGCCTCTTCTGGTTACTTTGAGAATCGTAGTGTATTGGGTGTGATGTCAAGATGAAAGTATCACTTTAGTCATATGAAGATGATGATCACGTAGGATGCGTGTAGGCATTGCATTTTTTGCATGTGAAACTCGATGATGAGTCTCATTTGGAGGCACTACCTTTTAAGTCGCGGAAGTCGCGGGAAACGGACGTCGGAAGGGAAGAGTCAAGAATTGACGTTTTTGTTGGATTTAGTTTACGTGTTTAGCTTCGAGTTTGCTTGTTGGACCTCCGTTTTAAAACTTAACCTTAGTCTAAGCCCATTAAATCACATCAAATAATAATTAAAATATTTAAAATATATGTCACAAATTAAATTTAAATTAAATCTAATTAAATTAATACCAATTAAATTAAACACAAATTAAACTAAATTAAAACTAAAATCAATTAAAATAAACACAAATTAAATTAAATTGAATTAAAAACAGTTAATCTAAAATCAATTAAATTGAAACCAAAACCAATTAAATTAAATACTAACTGAAATGAAATTAAAATAACTAAATTGAAATTTAATTAAATAACCAATTAAATTCCTAAATTAAATAAATTAAATTCCTAATCTAAAAATCACAAACCAATTAAATTGAAATCTTAATTGAATTAAATTCACAAATTAATCCAATTAAATTAATTCAAATCAAATTAAAACAATTAAATTAAATTAAATTAAAACTAATACCAAATTTAAGTAAATCACCTACCAAATTAAATTAAATCAATCACCTAATTTAAATAATTCCCCACCAAAATTAAAGATATTTTTTCCCTAAGTAAATTAAATAAATCCCTCCCTTTTAATTTGATTTCTTTCCTTTTCAACCCATGCACAAACCCTAATTGCACTACTATAAAAATATGACATAAACTAAACTTAGGAGGGCCCTAACTCTCTCACACACGACACTCTCCATATACAACATTCACAACCATTTAAATAAACCGTAAACTAACAAACTCACCAAGGAGACCTTCACCCTCAACATACTCCACGTTCACGAATACACGGCACCATCAATAGCCCCTTAGGCCACCTCACGCTTCAGCCACTCTCCACGCCCTCGCCATATGCCCTGAGCCGAGCAACCCTCAATCCCTCACACTCAACAGCTCATGTTGCACCCATATAAGGCCTCACACCCACAACCTCACAAGCACCGACCAAAGATCCTTTAGGAACGCACAACACCTACACGTCATTCGGCCATTCTCCATAAACTTTCTCCTTTCAACATGTCCCTGGCAAATACACCTCACGTACGCCACATAGCCTCCAACACAAAACATATGCACACACAAAGATGAGCCACACACCACCTTAACGCATGCAGCCTTTTACATACATAAAAATAACGTGACAATCCCCTAGTCTGCACCCAATCGACGCCATTAGTAACCCTCTACTACAAACAAAACACGCTCAGCACTCCACCTAGCACTGCCAAAAGAACTCCTAAAAAAACACGCCTTAAACTACGTCCCTCACGCTAAAAAGTAAGCCAAACAGTCTCATCTATTCACGTCAAAAAAAACTACACAGCCCACTGCCGTATAACATCATCAAAACTGCACCAAATCAGTCCCTAAACTGTCCCGAAATTACCCCAAATTAACCCAAAAGCTGTCCAGTAAAACAGTCCAGAAACCGCCCCGAACAGCCCTCCAAAATCGAGCCAAAACAGTCCTGTAATAGACTTGAAACAGTGACCAGAAAATACACCCGAAACGGCAGTGAAACGGAGTCAAAATAGTAGCTTAAGCTGCGAAACAGCGAGGTAAAATGTAAACCAGTGAATCAGAAAAGTTGAGGAGCTTTAACCCTTCTGATCTCCGTGAAAAACAAGTTCGAAAGTCGACGAAAAAGGTTAGACCTGAGGGTACTTTTCACATCCATTTTTATTTATATTTTTACTGTTTTTTAATCTTATTCGCATAATTATTGTGAAGTGATGCATGTTGTGGCCCTTGAATAGATAAATAATGCATGTATTGTGAAGTGATGTATGTTGTGGCCTTTGAATAAAACGGAAAATGCGTCTCCACTTGTGGTATATAGGATGGAAACCCGGACGTAAATTTCATAGCCGATTCCAAATGGACGGTAGTATGATCTGTAATCGGGATACAACTCCACGTACCACTTGAGTAAATGGCACAAATTTTGTTTTATGTTGTTTTGATGGGTTTATTATTCGTTATTTAATTTCTGCATGTTATTCGTTCGTGTAATGATGTGATCGAGCGCATGGGCTTAGTAAATTGGATTAAAGGTCCCATATTTTGAGGGGTTAAAATCCTTTACCACGATACTTTACCGCGTCGGTTGATGTATATTCGGTTGAATGTAAGATGTGTTCAATCGGGTATACGAAGTCCGATATTGTTGTCCTTGTTTCTTTATATGCATTATGTTATTAGTGCATGGGCTTACTAAGTGGGACTGAAGGTCCTCTATTTTGAGGGTTTAAAATCATTTACCACGATGCTTTGCCGTGCCGGATGATGTATATTCGGTTGAATGTAAGATGTGTTCAATCGGGTATACGAAGTCTGATAATGTTGTTCTTGTTTCTTTATATGCATTATGTTATTAGCGCATGGGCTTAGTAAGTGGGACTGAAGGTCCTCTATTTTGAGGGGATAAAATCCTTTACCACGATGCTTTTTCGCGCCTCTTATTATGTCATTTATCATTTTGTACCTCATCACTTTATTTTCGCATGTATTACATTCTAATGCGCATGGGCTAACTAGGGTGGATTAAAGGTCATCTATTCGAGGGAAATGCCTAAAGGCTACCTTTACCACGAAATTTTACCGCGCCCTTTTATTTCATTATTTGCTTTTTGTATTGTCTATCTTCTTTTGCATCGCACCATGGCATGTTTATTTTAACGTATGATTGCCTCTCTAGTTATCTTTTTACATTATGCACTTAATTGCCTCTTCAGCTATCTCCTTACATCATGTGCTTGATTGCCTCTCTTTAATATGCATGCTCGTATAATTCTTACATGTTTGGGCTTCCATGATTATCAATGCAAAGTGTTTGTGAAATTATGCGCTTGCCATTATTCTAATTCAATTTTATGCATGCTTGTATGATTTTTATTTTCTTGCGTTTCCGTATCATGAATGTAATATGCTTATGATGTAGCATGCTTGCCGTATTTCAATTTACCTTTATGCATGCAAATTTGGACATAGGTTATATGCAAAATAGGTTGAATGCAAATTCGGACATAGATTATATGCAAATATGAAAATGTGTTACATGTGAACTTAGATGAACTTTTTATTTATGCACGTGAAATAGAATACCCGTGGGAATGTATGTTGCTAGACTCGATTAAACTATTGCACAAATCATTTTATTACAAGTGGCATAAGTAAGGGACCATTCCGAACCCAACGGTTTGAGGTCTTCCCTTGCGAGGGGTGAGTGCGGCCTTAAATCATTTTCCCGATTCACACCGGGTGGCGAGTCCATTATTCTCTGGTTTAGTCCCCAGCGAGCTACTCCGTACTCCCAACTAGGCCGCGAGCCTAGAACAGCATGCGTCGCCCAAGCTCCTGTGTCACCACAGTCTGGCGACTCCACTGGGGATAGAGAATCGGCCCCGAAATAATGTCTTGTAATATTATGATTTGTGCTTTTAGTTAACCGTTCCTGTAGTGGGTTGAAAATGGTGTAATCAAAGGCATTGTTAAGGCTAGGTGATGGTTCGATGTCTTTCTTCACTTACTACCTTTTTATAAGGAAAAGCTGTGAAGGCACCGAGATAATCATTACCTGTAGCTCGTTGTGATAGACTAGTTTTGAGGACTCGTTGTTTATTCCTGACACCAAGCGATAAGAGCCTAAGAGGTTTGGGTACTTAAGAGAGCCTCGCTCCACCCTCCATCTGGGGAATCTACAACGGGAAATCCATTTGACAGTTAGTCACACACCATAACTCGTTGACACGTATCGTAAGGTATAAAAAAAGTGCGATCACTTGGTCGCTCAAACCCTTGAATGGGGAGTCCTAGTTGTGGGCAATCCTTCGTCAGCGAGAGTCTTTGGCTACACTCCCGTAAATCCACACATGAACCATAGTTATGTGACCATAGTAATTGTCTTTTTATGCTTGTTTTTCGGAACATTGTCGTTTGGATCTATTTGGACCTTTTGTCATGAGATATGGGCTTGTTGGGCCATTTAAACTGGGACAAGAATGTATCTTATGATGATTGGGCCAAAAGCTTCTAAAACGCCAATGGGCCATTATATACTTGTGTTTGGGAACATTGTCGTTTGGATCCATTTGGACCTCCTGTCATGAGATATGGGCTTGTGGGGCCATTTAAACTGGGACAAGAACGTATCTTATGATGATTGGGACAAAATCTTCTAAAACGCCAATGGGCTAATTATATGTTTGTGTTTAGGAACATTATCATTTGGATACGTTGGACTTCTTGCCATGAGATGTGAACTTGTTGGGCCATTTAAACTGGGATG